>OU342745.1:434030498-434495615 GCA_910589775.1 Avena eriantha | reverse complement strand
ACCACATATGGATCCACCTATGTCATTGCATGTATGTTCTTTTCATATGAACCATACCCAGTGTGATTGCATGTATGTTCCTCTCAACAAACCACACATGGATCCACCCTGCGTCATTGCATGTCTGTTCTTCTGATGAACCACACATGGAACCACTATTGTCATTGCATGTGTGTTCTGCTCATGAACCACATCCAGTATCATTGCATGTATGTTGTTCTCACAAACCACACATGGATCCACCAGTGTCCTTGCATGTGTGTTCTTTTCATGAACCACAGCTAGAGTCATTGTAGGTCTGTTCCTCTAAACAAACCACACATTGATCCACCCAGTGGCATTGCATGTCTGTTCCTCTAAACAAACCACACATGGATCCACCTAGTGTCATTGCATGTCTGTTCTTTTCACAAACCACACATGGATCCACCTAGTGTCATTGCATGTCTGTTCTTTTCATGGACCACACATGGATCCACCAGTGTCATTGCATGTGTGTTCTTCTCATGAACCACACCAGTCTCATGGCATGTCTGTTCCTCTAAACAAATAACACATGGATCCACCCAGTGTCATTGCATGTCTGTTCCACTAAACTAACCACATATGGATCCACCTAGTGCCATTGCATTGCTGTTATTTTCACAAACCACACATGGATCCACCTAGTGTGATTGCATGTGTGTTCTTTTCATGAACCACACATGGATCCACGAGTGTCATTGCATGTATGTTCTTCTCATGAACCACAACTAGAGTCATTGCATGTGTGTTCTTCTAAACAAACCACACATGGATCCACCTAGTGTGATGCATGTCTGTTCCTCTAACAAATCACACAAGGATCCACCTTGTGTGATTGCATGTCTGTTCTTTTCACAAACCACACATGGATACAGCTAGAGTCATTGCATGTGTGTTCTTTTCATGAACCACACATGGATCCACCAGTGTCATTGGATGTGTGTTCTTCTCGTGAACCACACATGGATCCACCAGTGTTATTGCATATATGTTCTTTTCATGAACCACAGCTAGAGTCATTGCATGTCTGTTCCTTCCACAAACCAAATATGGATCCACCAGTGTTATTGCATGTCTTTTATTTTCATGAACCACACATGGATCCACCAGTGTAATTGCATGTGTGTTCTTTTCATGAACCACAGCTAGAGTCATTGCATGTCTGCTCTTCTAAATAAACCACACATGGATCCACCTAGTGTGATTGCATGTCTGTTCTTCTCATGAACCACACCCAGTGTCATTGCATGTTTGTTCCTCTAAACAAACCACACATGGATCCACCCAGTGTCATTGCATGTCTGTTCTTTTCACAAACCACACATGGATCCACCCAGTGTCATTGCATGTGTGTTATTTTCATGAACCACAACTAATGTCATTGCATGTGTGTTCTTCTAAACAAACCACACATGGATCCACCCAGTGTCATTGCATGTATGTTCCTCTAAACAAACCACACATGGATCCACCTAGTGTCACTTCATCTCTGTTCTTTTCACAAACCACAAATGGATCCACCTAGTGTGATTGCATGTCTGTTCTTTTCATAAACCACACATGGATCCATCGGTGTCATTGCATGTGTGTGCTTCCCATGAAACACAACTAGAGTCATTGCATGTGTGTTCTTCTAAACAAACCACACATGGATCCACCTAGTGTGATTGCATGTCTGTTCTTTTCATGCATGTCTGTTCTTTTCATGAACCACAGCTAGAGTCATTGCATGTTTGTTCCTTCCACAAACCACATATGGATCCACTAGTGTCATTGCATGTATGTTCTTTTCATGAAGTACACCCAGTGTGATTGCATGTCTGTTCCTCTAAACAAACCACACATGGAACCACAGCCAGTCTCATTGCATGTCTGTTCCTCTAAACAAATAACACATGGATCCACCCAGTGTCATTGCATGTCTGTTCCACTAAACTAACCACATATGGATCCACCTAGTGCCATTGCATGGTTGTTCTTTTCACAAACCACACATGGATCCACCTAGTGTGATTGCATGTCTGTTCTTTTCCTGAACCACACATGGATCCACCAGTGTCATTGCATGTATGTTCTTCTCATGAACCACAACTAGAGTCATTGCATGTGTGTTCTTCTAAACAAACCACACATGGATCCACCTAGTGTGATTGCATGTCTGTTCCTCTAACAAATCACACAAGGATCCACCTAGTGTGATCGCATGTCTGTTCGTTTCACAAACCACACATGGATCCACCCAGTGTCATTGCATGTGTGTTCTTTTCATGAACCACACATGGATCCACCAGTGTCATTGGATGTGTGTTCTTCTCGTGAACCACCCATGGATCCACCAGCGTTATTGCATATCTGTTCTTTTCATGAACCACAGCTAGAGTCATTGCATGTCTGTTCCTTCCACAAACCAAATATGGATCCACCAGTGTCATTGCATGTTTGTTATTTTCATGAACCACACATGGATCCACCAGTGTCATTGCATGTGTGTTCTTTTCATGAACCACAGCTAGAGTCATTGCATGTCTGCTCTTCTAAATAAACCAAACATGGATCCACCTAGCGTGATTGCATGCCTGTTCTTCTCATGAACCACACCCAGTGTCATTGCATGTTTGTTCCTCTAAACAAACCACACATGGATCCACCCAGTGTCATGGCATGTCTGTTCTTTTCACAAACCACACATGGATCCACCCAGTGTCATTGCATGTGTGTTATTTTCATGAACCACAACTAGTGTCATTGCATGTGTGTTCTTCTAAACAAACCAGACATGGATCCACCCAGTGTCATTGCATGTATGTTCCTCTAAACAAACCACACATGGATCCACCTAGTGTCACTTCATGTCTATTCTTTTCACAAACCACACATGGATCCACCTAGTGTGATTGCATGTCTGTTCTTTTCATGAACCACACATGGATCCACCAGTGTCATTGCATGTGTGTTCTTCTCATGAAACACAACTAGAGTCATTGCATGTGTGTTCTTCTAAACAAACCACACATGGATCCACCTAGTGTGATTGCATGTCTGTTCTTTTCATGCATGTCAGTTCTTTTCATGAACCACAGCTAGAGTCGTTGCATGTCTGTTCCTTCCACAAACCACATATGTATTCACTAGTGTCATTGCATGTCTGTTCTTTTCATGAACTACACCCAGTGTGATTGCATGTCTGTTCCTCTAAACAAACCACACATGGAACCACAGCCAGTGTCATTGCATGTATGTTCCTCTAAACAAACCACACATGAATCCACCAGTGTCATTGCATGTTTGTTCCTCTAAACAAACCACGCATGGATCCACCTAGTGTCATTGCATGTCTGTTCTTTTCACAAACCACACATGGATCCACCTAGTGTGATTGCATGTCTATTCTTTTCATGGACCACACATGTATCCGCCAGTGTCATTGCATCTGTGTTCTTCTCATGAACCACACCAGTCTCATTGCATGTCTGTTCCTCTAAACAAACCACACATGGATCCACCCAGTGTCATTGCATATTTGTTCCTCTAAACAAACCACATATGGATCCACCTAGTGTCATTGCATGGCTGTTCTTTTCACAAACCACACATGGATCCACCTAGTGTGATTGCATGTGTGTTCTTTTCATGAACCACACATGGATCCACCAGTGTCATTGCATGTATGTTCCTCTCATGAACCACAACTAGAGTCATTGCATGTGTGTTCTTCTAAACAAACCACACATGGATCCACCTAGTGTGATTGCATGTATGTTCCTCCAACAAATCACACATGGATCCACCTAGTGTGATCGCATGTCTGTTCTTTTCACAAACCACACATGGATCCACCCAGTGTCATTGCATGTGTGTTCTTTTCATGAACCACACATGGATCCACAAGTGTCATTGGATGTGTGTTCTTCTCATGAACCACACATGGATCCACCAGTGTTATTTCATATCTGTTCTTTTCATGAACCACAGCTAGAGTCATTGCATGTATGTTCTTCCACAAACCACATATGGATCCACCTATGTCATTGCATGTATGTTCTTTTCATATGAACCATACCCAGTGTGATTGCATGTATGTTCCTCTCAACAAACCACACATGGATCCACCCTGCGTCATTGCATGTCTGTTCTTCTGATGAACCACACATGGAACCACTATTGTCATTGCATGTGTGTTCTGCTCATGAACCACATCCAGTATCATTGCATGTATGTTGTTCTCACAAACCACACATGGATCCACCAGTGTCCTTGCATGTGTGTTCTTTTCATGAACCACAGCTAGAGTCATTGTAGGTCTGTTCCTCTAAACAAACCACACATTGATCCACCCAGTGGCATTGCATGTCTGTTCCTCTAAACAAACCACACATGGATCCACCTAGTGTCATTGCATGTCTGTTCTTTTCACAAACCACACATGGATCCACCTAGTGTCATTGCATGTCTGTTCTTTTCATGGACCACACATGGATCCACCAGTGTCATTGCATGTGTGTTCTTCTCATGAACCACACCAGTCTCATGGCATGTCTGTTCCTCTAAACAAATAACACATGGATCCACCCAGTGTCATTGCATGTCTGTTCCACTAAACTAACCACATATGGATCCACCTAGTGCCATTGCATTGCTGTTATTTTCACAAACCACACATGGATCCACCTAGTGTGATTGCATGTGTGTTCTTTTCATGAACCACACATGGATCCACGAGTGTCATTGCATGTATGTTCTTCTCATGAACCACAACTAGAGTCATTGCATGTGTGTTCTTCTAAACAAACCACACATGGATCCACCTAGTGTGATTGCATGTCTGTTCCTCTAACAAATCACACAAGGATCCACCTTGTGTGATTGCATGTCTGTTCTTTTCACAAACCACACATGGATACAGCTAGAGTCATTGCATGTGTGTTCTTTTCATGAACCACACATGGATCCACCAGTGTCATTGGATGTGTGTTCTTCTCATGAACCACACATGGATCCACCAGTGTTATTGCATATATGTTCTTTTCATGAACCACAGCTAGAGTCATTGCATGTCTGTTCCTTCCACAAACCAAATATGGATCCACCAGTGTCATTGCATGTCTTTTATTTTCATGAACCACACATGGATCCACCAGTGTAATTGCATGTGTGTTCTTTTCATGAACCACAGCTAGAGTCATTGCATGTCTGCTCTTCTAAATAAACCACACATGGATCCACCTAGTGTGATTGCATGTCTGTTCTTCTCATGAACCACACCCAGTGTCATTGCATGTTTGTTCCTCTAAACAAACCACACATGGATCCACCCAGTGTCATTGCATGTCTGTTCTTTTCACAAACCACACATGGATCCACCCAGTGTCATTGCATGTGTGTTATTTTCATGAACCACAACTAATGTCATTGCATGTGTGTTCTTCTAAACAAACCACACATGGATCCACCCAGTGTCATTGCATGTATGTTCCTCTAAACAAACCACACATGGATCCACCTAGTGTCACTTCATCTCTGTTCTTTTCACAAACCACAAATGGATCCACCTAGTGTGATTGCATGTCTGTTCTTTTCATAAACCACACATGGATCCATCGGTGTCATTGCATGTGTGTGCTTCTCATGAAACACAACTAGAGTCATTGCATGTGTGTTCTTCTAAACAAACCACACATGGATCCACCTAGTGTGATTGCATGTCTGTTCTTTTCATGCATGTCTGTTCTTTTCATGAACCACAGCTAGAGTCATTGCATGTTTGTTCCTTCCACAAACCACATATGGATCCACTAGTGTCATTGCATTTATGTTCTTTTCATGAAGTACACCCAGTGTGATTGCATGTCTGTTCCTCTAAACAAACCACACATGGAACCACAGCCAGTCTCATTGCATGTCTGTTCCTCTAAACAAATAACACATGGATCCACCCAGTGTCATTGCATGTCTGTTCCACTAAACTAACCACATATGGATCCACCTAGTGCCATTGCATGGTTGTTCTTTTCACAAACCACACATGGATCCACCTAGTGTGATTGCATGTCTGTTCTTTTCCTGAACCACACATGGATCCACCAGTGTCATTGCATGTATGTTCTTCTCATGAACCACAACTAGAGTCATTGCATGTGTGTTCTTCTAAACAAACCACACATGGATCCACCTAGTGTGATTGCATGTCTGTTCCTCTAACAAATCACACAAGGATCCACCTAGTGTGATCGCATGTCTGTTCGTTTCACAAACCACACATGGATCCACCCAGTGTCATTGCATGTGTGTTCTTTTCATGAACCACACATGGATCCACCAGTGTCATTGGATGTGTGTTCTTCTCGTGAACCACCCATGGATCCACCAGCGTTATTGCATATCTGTTCTTTTCATGAACCACAGCTAGAGTCATTGCATGTCTGTTCCTTCCACAAACCAAATATGGATCCACCAGTGTCATTGCATGTTTGTTATTTTCATGAACCACACATGGATCCACCAGTGTCATTGCATGTGTGTTCTTTTCATGAACCACAGCTAGAGTCATTGCATGTCTGCTCTTCTAAATAAACCAAACATGGATCCACCTAGCGTGATTGCATGCCTCTTCTTCTCATGAACCACACCCAGTGTCATTGCATGTTTGTTCCTCTAAACAAACCACACATGGATCCACCCAGTGTCATGGCATGTCTGTTCTTTTCACAAACCACACATGGATCCACCCAGTGTCATTGCATGTGTGTTATTTTCATGAACCACAACTAGTGTCATTGCATGTGTGTTCTTCTAAACAAACCAGACATGGATCCACCCAGTGTCATTGCATGTATGTTCCTCTAAACAAACCACACATGGATCCACCTAGTGTCACTTCATGTCTATTCTTTTCACAAACCACACATGGATCCACCTAGTGTGATTGCATGTCTGTTCTTTTCATGAACCACACATGGATCCACCAGTGTCATTGCATGTGTGTTCTTCTCATGAAACACAACTAGAGTCATTGCATGTGTGTTCTTCTAAACAAACCACACATGGATCCACCTAGTGTGATTGCATGTCTGTTCTTTTCATGCATGTCAGTTCTTTTCATGAACCACAGCTAGAGTCGTTGCATGTCTGTTCCTTCCACAAACCACATATGTATCCACTAGTGTCATTGCATGTCTGTTCTTTTCATGAACTACACCTAGTGTGATTGCATGTCTGTTCCTCTAAACAAACCACACATGGAACCACAGCCAGTGTCATTGCATGTATGTTCCTCTAAACAAACCACACATGAATCCACCAGTGTCATTGCATGTTTGTTCCTCTAAACAAACCACGCATGGATCCACCTAGTGTCATTGCATGTCTGTTCTTTTCACAAACCACACATGGATCCACCTAGTGTGATTGCATGTCTATTCTTTTCATGGACCACACATGTATCCGCTAGTGTCATTGCATGTGTGTTCTTCTCATGAACCACACCAGTCTCATTGCATGTCTGTTCCTCTAAACAAACCACACATGGATCCACCCAGTGTCATTGCATGTCTGTTCCTCTAAACAAACCACATATGGATCCACCTAGTGTCATTGCATGGCTGTTCTTTTCACAAACCACACATGGATCCACCTAGTGTGATTGCATGTCTGTTCTTTTCATGAACCACACATGGATCCACTAGTGTCATTGCATGTATGTTCCTCTCATGAACCACAACTAGAGTAATTGCATGTGTGTTCTTCTAAACAAACCACACATGGATCCACCTAGTGTGATTGCATGTATGTTCCTCCAACAAATCACACATGGATCCACCTAGTGTGATCGCATGTCTATTCTTTTCACAAACCACACATGGATCCACCCAGTGTCATTGCATGTGTGTTCTTTTCATGAACCACACATGGATCCACCATTGTCATTGGATGTGTGTTCTTCTCATGAACCACACATGGATCCACCAGTGTTATTGCATATCTATTCTTTTCATGAACCATAGCTAGAGTCATTGCATGTCTGTTCCTTCCACAAACCACATATGGATCCACCAGTGTCATTGCATGTATGTTCTTTTCATGAACCACACATGGATCCACAAGTGTCATTGCATGTGTGTTCTTTTCATGAACCACAGCTAGAGTCATTGCATGTCTGTTCTTCTAAACAAACCACACATGGATCCACCTAGTGTGATTGCATGTATGTTCTTGCACAAACCATACATGGATACACCAGTGTCATTGCATGGGTGGCCGTTAGACCGAGTATTCTAGAAGGCACGCCCTAACACAGTTGTTGTGCTTGACGATCGTTACATACCGTTCGATCGGGGCGCTTGGACGATTGGGATGGTCTTCGTGAGAGCGATCTGCGAGTAGGCTGTTCTGCGGCATGATTGGCCATGCTTGCTCTGGACAAACTGGCAACACCGGGCGCTCCCCTGTTGCGAGTGTCACGTCTCACGAGTTCAGTGAGCCACATCCCAGTGTCACATCCCCATTACTTCTCTTCCTCCCCGTACTTCTCTTCCTCCCCCTTAAAGCCACTTTTCCCACTTCACTCCCATCCTGTTGTAGCCGCAAGCCGACGGCGCCTCCATCCCAATCCCCTCTCCGGTAGCCACACCCCTCCCCTCTCGCCATGGGTTCAAGGGGAGATGGTGAGGAAACGCGTCGTGACGACAGGGACGGTGATTTCGATGTGAGTTGTCTCATGTCTATCTCTATCATCCGTGGCTAGTTATCTATTTTTTGAGCTAGATCTACTCTATTTACTCATGCGTGTATGATGTGTTAGGCCAACTAGACGATGTATGACTCCGACTATCACGGTTTAGGGGATGAAGACAGTCCTCTGTTATGTAAACATGGACATGTGCCCGCTAAATTTGTAGCATTCGAAGGACGAAACGTAGGCAGGAGGTTTCTACGGTGTCAAGGACATCATGCAATGATGCAAGGCGGAAGTTGCGGTGTTGTCAAATGGGTAGACCTAGAGTAGCCCAAATCGATGCAGAAAACGCTGGACAAACTATGGGATATGACTGTTAAGTTGAAAGAATCCGTAGTCAGCTCACTTCTTGACAGTGTTGAGATGAAACTATGGGACCCAGTTGACACAACCAAGCTCAACCGAGATCTCGAGAGGGTGCAAAACAAGGTTAGCAAAGTCGAGAAAGAGAGGGATGTGGCGTTGGCTCTGAAGGCTAAAGCAGAGCAAGAACTGACTCAAGCAAGGAATGATCTTCACCAGACCGGCGTCCTCCAGTTCACAACTATGAGTATTGACAAGTGCATGAGGAAAAATGCAGAGAAACAATTGAAGCTGTGCAAGGAAGATGCTAAAAGGAAGGAGCAGACGATTCGATCCTTGTTCTCGCAGGAAGATGCGCATCGGGCTAAGATTAGGAAGATCAAGGAGATGTGTGATAACTAGTTCTAGTATTTAGCTTGAGCTCCGTGCATTTTTAAGTTGTAATAGTAGTACTTGTTGACCTAGCGGTCTGAACTAGTGGTCCCGGAGTCCTGGGAGGAAAAAATTGATCTCCCGTTCGTTTGTCTTAACCCTGCATCACTTCCTTTTGTCTGACCAATGTTCCTTGGATATTCCGTCGGTCGCTTCGTCGTCCTCGTGAACAAATAGGAGGCGCCACATTGCATCGCTTTGTCGTCCATCCCCTCGTCCTCTCCAATCTCCACCGTGTCGTCGCTTCGTCGTCCATGCCCTCACTCCCTCTCCAATCTCCACCGCGTCGCCGTGGAGATGCCCTCATTGAACTTCTACGAGGCGGTGATGTTCGTACACTTCGACATCCTCGCGCCGCTGGCCGCGATGGTGCCCCACGGATGGCGCATCAGCTATGCGGGGGTGCCGGTGGCTCCACTCCTCGTCCCCGACGGAGCCGCGATGGAGAGCGAAATCGCGGCGCGCCACCGCCAGATGCCCACGTGGAAGAGGGCGTTACCCCGGTACGCGGCAGCTAGCCCGTACTGGTCGGCGCTGTTCAAGAAGGAGCGGAAGGCCAAGATTGGCAACCGCATCGTTTACGGGCGCGTGGTGCACCAGGATCTCCGCAACCGAGAAGAGCGGGAGAGGTTCTGGTTCATCCTTGGACGTACCAAGTACACCGTCATTGCTGCCGATCGCCGCGAAGAGGTGCTCCGTCTCGCGAATAATGAGGAAATCATGGAGGTTCCGTCCGACAACGACGAGGAAGCCGACGGCTCGGAGGACAGCGGCAGCGGAAGTGAAATTGTTGACTAGTGGTTGAATTAATGTAGGATGTGATTTAGAAGAATTTGTGGTTGAATTAATGAAATGCCTCGATTTAGATCTCTGTCTCGATTAATTTGTGGAAGAATTTGTGATGTAGATCAATTTCTGCCTCGATTTAGATCTATGTCCTGGATTGGGAACGTGACCATGGACCAAACACCCCTTTTCTACTAGTGTATTCTGACATTGGTGGTTTTTTTAAACGTAATCTACGTGGATTGTGCTGCATGCAAATGGCACAACCACAATTTATGAAGTGGAAGCATGTACACCCGGTTACTGGAGATCCGGGTGCTTCGCCAGATGTCGTGGAAATGGCCACGGCAGTCGCTGCCATTGGAAGCGATTGATTGTATCGTGAGGAAGAGTTGGCGGCCATCTGCGGTGCGAGATAGGGGCGGATGCACATGGGTTTACCCAGGTTCAGCCCCCCGGAGGGTAAATACCTACTCCTGCTAGATTAGATTATTGGAGAGCGAGTTACAGGGGTGGCGAGCTCGGCGTCTAAGAAACGAGTCGCTAGAAGGGGGTGTATGATGGAACGTGAGTCTCTAGGATACCCTAGGGAGGTTTATATATGAGGCACCTCGCTAGGGTTTAGAAGCTACAACCGAATCCTGGGCCTGATCTAATCTGACTGGGCTTCTATTACGCTCCTGGGCCTCCAATAACCAGTCGTCGGGCCTCTCCTTCCGTCGTAGTCCAGTCGCCGTCCTCCAGGCGCACTCACAGGCCCTTCGGCCCAATCGGAACGTCCTGCTGGGCATACCCCCTTTGGCATATCCCCATCAGTAGTCCCCGAGGCCATCGTTGATGCAGGCGCAGGCGTCCCTTTGGTGTTCGGAGTAGGTGAGCCCAATTTGGGCATCCAGTCGAGTCGGCGATGGACTCCATCAGAACCAAGGAGAATTTCCCCATGTTTCCATTCACCACCCCAACGAATGTTACTACTCCCAAGTCGCTGCTTTGGCGAGTGAAAAAGTCTGGCGGGTAGCGGGTGGAATGCAGGAGTTGGACCGTCAAATTTGGTCAAACTATCTATTGGAATTTCCAACAGTAACTTCGGCGCAATTACCATGAGTAACGGCTATCCTGATTTTGGCGGGTGGCATTCCCATATAAGGGGAGTGATGATTCAGCTCTGCAAATCTTCTCCGCATTCTTCATTCTTCCTTATTCATTCTTCCTGTCTTCAATCTCCCAACCTTCCGATTCGTCTTTTCCGCGCCGTGCGATTCCACATCCTACCCGATGGCGCCTCCCAAAGGGTCATGGGGAAAATCTAAGTGCACCATAGCCCAGCCCAAGACCTTCGAGGATGCCAGAGTCCTCCGCAAGGGGAACTGGCGGGTTCCCCCCTCCTCTGAGACCGAGCCAAAGCCGCGACCCGGCAAATTCATCTCCTTCCCCAGCCATCTTGAAAGGGGTCTAGGATTCCCCACCTCGCTCTTCTTCCGCCGCTTATGTGCGTATTACGCGAACAAACCATCAGATCTCGTCCCGCACAGCATCGAGTAGCTGGCGATCTTCGTCGCCTTCTGCGAGTGCTATCTCGGCTGCAGGCCGTACTTCCCGCAGTGGTTGGAGCTCTTCCATGGCCGCATCGGGCGCGAGGCGTGCGGTGGCTTGATGTTGGCCGTAAGCGGCGTCACATTCCAACTGAAGCCGAAGGCCAATTTCGTCAAGCTCCTCCTGCCGAAAAAGGCCGCCAGCGAGTGGAAGAAGAGCTGGTTCTACGTAAAAGAATCCACTCCCTCCAGCGAGGTGGCACTTCCCGAGTTCGTCGCCAAGAGGAGCGAGCGTCGCCAGTTGGCGCCGAAGAAGCTTCCCAAAGACCAGTGGATGGCCGTCGCGGAAATGATGGACCAGATCCAGAAGTTGAAGGACCAGGGGTTGATCTCAATCAACCTCTACAACTGCTGGCTCGAGCGGCGCCTGGTTCCGCTGGCGGCTCGGCCGCATTGGATGTATGAATACAGCGGGAAACACGACCCCTCCTGAACCAGCAAGGAATCATGGGAGGCCGAGGACTACAAGGCCGCCCTGAAAAAGATCACTGATGCGGAGTTTACCAGCGTGGCGGTCGGGCTCGCTCTGTACACTCCCGTGAAGAATGAAGCTCCCACAGTAAGTTCTCTCCCCAGTCATCGTTTCCGCACCTCAATTCTCAGTCACTGTGTTTGGTGTTTACTCGTGGTGGTTCTCAACTTTTTCAGGTGTTGGAGGGCTGGCTCCCTCCGCTCGATGAAGAGGTTCCCTAGGAACTGGAGGAAGACTCCGAGGGAAACTCTTCCAACAGCGACAGGGAGGAGGAGGAAGTTCCTCCCCCAGCGTATGTGGCTTGCAAGACCCGTATGCAGAAACAGCGTGAGTTCGAGGCGAGCTGTAGCCTGGACGAACACGATGGAGGCGACGAGGTCGCGCAAGAGCAGGCGTCCCGGCTTGTTATGCATAGGAGGAGGAAGTTCCTCCCCCAGCGTCAAACAAACAAACGTCTTGCAAAGCATTGTTATTCATGAATCTTTTGTTTGTGCCTTTTCATGTTGCAACTTAGTTGCTTTGTCTTATTGCTAGAACTTTGTCTTTCATGTTATGATTGAGTACTATGATCCCAGCTATCAATGTTTTACAAATACTTTGATCAAGTTTATGATGGTGCATGTCACCTCAAAATTATTCTTTCTTTTTTATCACTTACCTACTCGAGGACGAGCAGGAGTTAAGCTTGGGGATGTTGATACGTTGCTAACGTATCCATAATTTTTGCTGTTCCATGCTTGGTTTTATCTACTTTCTTATGTTTTGTCCACACTTTGGAGTACTTTTCATATGATTTCTTGGACTAACCTATTAACAAGAGCCACAGTGCCAGCTGCCTGTTTTCTGCTGTTTTTGGTTCCAAGAAAGTCAGAAAATGAATATTCTCGGAATTGGACGAGACAAAAGCCAAAGTCAGTTTTTCACCGAGGGACACCAGGAGCCAGAATACAAGACGGAGTAGGGCCACGAGGGGCCCACACCACCTGGTCGCGCGGGCCAGGCCAGGCCGCGCCTGGGGGTGGTGTGGCCGCCTCGGCTGCCCCCTCGGCCTCCCTCTTCGCCTATAAGTTGCCTCCTGACCTAGAAACCAAGGGGGGTTCGACGTTTTTCCAAAAAAGAGTTCTGTTGTGCCGCCACTACCAGATTCCGCGAAATGGAACTAGAAACTCCGTTCTGGCACCCTGCCAGGACGGGGAATTGGGGGAGATCATCGCCATCATCATCACCGTCGCTTCTCCATCGACCATCCATGTTTCCCCCATCTATGAGTGAGTAATCCCCCGTTGTAGGCTATGGGGATGGTAGGGATTGGATGAGATCGTTCATGTAATGGCATCGGATTGTTAGGGTATGGTGCCTAGTATCTACTATTAGTGATTTTTGACTTTGTTGCGACTTGTTATGCTTAATGCTTGTCACTAGGGCCTGAGTGCCATGATTTCGGATCTGAACATTTTACTGATTCATTATGATAGTATTGTTTATGGTCTTACCTGCAAGTTGTATACCAAAGGCCCCGAAGTGACAGAAATTGGGATAACCGTAGGGAATGGCTTTGATGTGAGGATCACATGTGTTCACGGAGTGTTAATGCTTTGCTCCGGTGCTCTATTAAAAGAAGCACCTTAATTGCCAGTAGTTCCCTTGAGGCCCTGCTGCAAACGGGCTGGCAGGACAAAAGATGTTGTGCAAGTTCTCATTGCGAGCACGTATGACTATATATGTAACACATGCCTATGATTATTTAGTACTTGGATGCTTTATCTTATTTATCTGCAAATGCCCTATGTTCTGATTGCTATATGAATTGTCTTGTCCATGCAACGCCCGTCCATCCATCCCTATGCCTACCACGCTTTAATCCTACTGTTTACTGCAATTCTTACTATTGTCTTTACTTTACTACTGCTATTACTTTACTATTGCTACTACAAAACTGTTGCTACTAATAAACTGTTGTGAGTAAGATTGTTTCCAGGTGCAGCTGAATTGACAACTCAGTTTTTAAGGCTAATAAATATTCTTTGGCTCCCCTTGTGTCGAATCAATAAATTGGGTTTCACTTCCCTCGAAAATACTGCGATACACCCCTATACTTGTGGGTCATTAGAGGGCATTTTACAACGACCGTAAGACCCGATACAGACCAAAACTCGTCGTTTTCGTGCTTTATGGCCATGTTTATGAGCTATTGCACATGGTTTTGAGTTCTAGGGACATTTAAAATGATCTTAAGACTATATACATGTTTGAGAGTTATGACCAAAAACTCATTGTTTTCGCTCTTTATGGCCGTTTTCATGAGCTATTGCCCACAGTTTTGGGGTTCGAGGGTGATTTACAACGACCATAAGACCTGATACATGTTTGAGAGTTATGACCCAAAACTCGTCATTTTTGCGCTTTATGGCCATTTTCATGAGATATTGACCATAGTTTTGGGTTCTAGGGAGATTTAAAATGACCGTAATACTAGATACTTGTTTAAGAGTTATGACCAAAAGCTCATCGTTTTCACGCTTCATGGCCGTTTTCATGATCTATTGCCCATAGTTTTGGGCTTCTTGGGTGATATACAATGACCGTAAGACCCAATACATGTTTGAGATTTCTGACCAAAAACTCACCGTTGTTTGCTCTTTATGGCCATTTTCATGAGTTATTGACCATAGTTTTGAGGTTCTGGGGCGATTTAAAGTGAGCATAAGACCAGATACAATGCTTGAGAATTATGACCAAAAACTCGTCGTTTTCGTGCTTTATGGATGTTTTCATGAGCTATTGCCCATAGTTTTGGGGTTCAAGGGTGATTTACAACGACCGTAAGACCCGATATATGTTTGAGAGTTATGACAAAAAACTCGTCGTTTTCACGCTTTATGGCCATATTCATGAGCTATTGCCAATAGTTTTGGGTTCTAGGGAGATTTAAAATGACCATAAGACCCGATACAATGATTGAGAGTTATGACCAAAAACTCGTCATTTTCGCGCTTTATGGCCATGTTCATGAGCTATTGCCCATATTTTTGGGTTCTAGGGAGATTTAAAATGACCGTAAGACTAGAAATCATCGTTTTTCTGCTTTATGGCTATTTTTATGAGCTATTGCCCATAGGTTTGGGCTTCTTGGGCAATTTACAATGACCGTAAGACCCAATACATGTTTGAGATTTATGACCAAAAACTTGCCGTTTTTTGCGCTTTATGGCCATTTTCATGAGGTATTGCCCATAGTTTTGGCGTTCGAGGGCGATTTACAATGACCGTAAGAGCAGATATATGTTTGAGAGTTATGACCAAAAACTCGTTGTTTCCGTGCTTTATGGACGTTTTCATGAGATATTGCCTAGAGTTTTGGGGGTTCGGGGGCCATTTACAACGACTGTAAGACCTACTACATGTTTTAGAGTTATGACCAAAAACTCATCGTTTTCACGCTCTATGGCCATATTTATGAGGTATTGCCTATAATTTTGGGATTCTAGGGTGATTGACAATGATATTTAGACCTGATACATGTTTGGGAGTTATGACAAAAAAATCATCGTTTTCATCCTCTATCACTTCAAGAAAAGTTTCCTTCCGCAATGACTGGGCTCGATGGTCATCGTAGAAGGCGCGTCTTCCGCGACGAAATTCTTGGCTCGGCGTGGCCGATAGAAAACATTTTTTTCTGGATTTGCGGACCTCTACTACGACGGATCTCCTAAAAACATGGAGGTAGCTCGACTAGCGCGTGGCAGAAGGAAGATTTTTCTGGATTTGCGGCCCTTTATTAATTATTAATTTGCCGGTAGTCAAATTAAAAATCTCTGTCGTGCGGCAAAGTCAAAAACCGACTTTGAAGAATTTCCTGCCCCACCATTTCAAAAACTTTGTGGCAAAATCTCCCACTAAGGAGTACAACTTTTCTATTATTATTATTTGGCTAGTAGGGAAATTCAAAATCTCTGTCGAGCAGCAAAATCAAACACTGACTTTGAAGTATTTCCCTCCCCATCATTTCATAAACTTTGAGGCCAAATATCCCACCAGGAAGAACCACTTTTCTATTAATTATTATTTGACCAGTAGTCAAATTCAAAATCTCTATCGAGCGACAAAGTCAAAAACCGACTTTCAAGCATTTCCCGCCCACTGTTTCAAAAACTTTGAGGCCAAATCTCCCACCGAGGAGTACCATTTTTCTATTATTATTATTTGGCTGGTAGCCAAATTCAAAATCTCTATCGAGCGCCAAAATCAGACACCGACTTTCAAGCATTTCCTGCCCCACCGTTTCAAAAACATTGAGGCCAAATCTCTCACCGGGGAGTACCACTTTTCTATTAATTATTATTTGCCGGTAGTCAAATTCAAAATCTTTGTCAAGCGGCAAAGTCAAAAACCGACTTTGAAGCATTTCCTGCCCCACCGTTTCAAAAACTTTATGGCAATATCTCCCACCGGGGAGTATCGTTTTTCTGTTATTATTATTTGGCCGGTAGCCAAATTCAAATTCTCTGTCGAGCGGAAAAATCAAACACTGACTTTGAATCATTCCGCGCCCCACCGTTTCAAAAACTTTGAGGCCAAATCTGCCACCGGGGAGTACCACTTTTCTATTAATTATTATTCGGCCGGTATTTAAATTCAAAATCTCTGTCGAATGGCAAAGTAAAAAAACCAACTTTGAAGCATTTCCTGAAGGGAATATTCCCGAGAGGCAATAATAAAGTGGTTATTATCTTATTCCTTGTTCATGATAAATGTTTATTTTGCATGCTATAATTGTATTAATTGGAAATGTTAATACATGTGTGTTTAATAAACAAAATACAAAGTTCCTAGTAATGCCTCTCATATAAACTAGCTCATTGATTAACAAGATGATTGAGGTTTCCTAATCAGGGACATTGGATGTTGTTAATAACGAGGTCACAACATTGGTGGAACGATGTGATGAACATTTATCCGAAGTATAGCATTACGATCAAAGTCATTTTGTTTATATTGCTATAACATCATACGAAGTAATCTTAGTCCTTAGACCATGAGATCATGTTAATTGCTAACACCGGAAGAGTATCTTGATAACATCAAACGTCACACCGTAACAGGGTGACTATAAAGATGGGTTCAGTGCTACGAAGGTGTTATGTTGAGGCTCATGGATCAAGAGTGGAATTTGTCAATCTCGATGACGGATAGATATACTCTGGGCCCTCTCGGTGATATCACATTGAGATAGCTTGCAAGCAAGAGATGTGGTCACTAGAATGTTATATCACGGGAACGAGAAAAGGTGCATGTCGGTAACGAGATCAAACTAGGTATTTGGATACCGATGATCGAATATCGGACATGTATTATATCATGAGACAAAGGGATTAAATTACAAGCGTTAAAGGTTCTCACGATCACAGAAGTCATCGTTGAATATGTAGGAGTCGGTATGGATCTCTAGGTCCCGCTTCTGATTATTGATCTAAGAGGAGTCTCAATCATGTCTGCATTATCCGCGAACCGTAGGGTGACACACTTAAGAGTTACCAGACACCATTTTGGAGCACATATGTTTCCGACGAAAGAATTGCAAAGCGCACGAATTGTTTCAATAGAAACCGGAAATTGTTTCGGGTGAAATTGCAGAAAGTGGTTCTGCATGTGATATTGAAATATTGTAAGGGGTTATATGTGAATGTTTGTTAATTAAAGTAATTAAAAAAATTCTGAATAAATTTAATAAAAGAGTTTTATTAAATGAGAGAGCATTAAACTTGGAGAATTTTAATGCATTTAAAGTGGGGACTTTAAAGGGGAATGTGAAGAGGCATTTTAATGTGGAGGGGTTACCACCACATGAATGGGGAGGTGAGGAGTCACCCCCATGCGCCGGCCATGGAGAGAGGGGCACCCCCCCTCCTCCTATAAAAGGCCACCCTATTCCTCCTTCTTCCACACACCTCCTTGTGAAGGATCTCTCTCCCCCTCTAAAATTATTCCCCCATGGTCTCGGATTAGCGAGATACATGTTCCCGGTGGCATTTCGTCTGGAAGGAGTTGCTGCTTCCGCTGGATCGCTGGATCGAGGAGGTGGAGGTTGTCCAGTGGCTTGAACGTGTGTGCGAGTACGGATGCGCTGCTGAGTTGCGGCACTCGGACTTCCTCACGATCTTGAGACCGGCAAGTGTACGACTACAGCAACCACAAGTTCCTACTCATTAAAAAAACTCGTTGTCTTCGAGGGTAAGTTCTTGTTGGATGTATGTCCACCCGTTGCTCTGTACCTAGTAGATAGATCTTGGCGTGTAGTTCTCATCGTAGGAAATTTTTTGTTTTCTATGCTGCGGACCCAACAGTGGTATCAGAGCCTGATCTATGCGTAGGTGCTTTGCACGGGTAGTACACATATGTTTATATGTGGGTGATGATGATCATGTTATTGCATCTTCTATGTATTTTGGATATTGGTGGCATAGTGGGATGAAGCGGCCCGGACCAACCTTACATGTCATCGTACATGAGACCGGTTCCACGACTGACATGCAACTTGTTTTGCATAAGTGGCTGGCGGGTGTCTGTCTCTCCTACTATAGTCAATATCTGATGTACAACGAGTTGCTAATAACTTGGTTATCCTCGTTGTGGTTCATGTTCGTAGGTAAGAACGGTTTTATCTCCAAAACCTTAAGCCACGTAAAAACTTGCAATTGATAAATTAGAGGCGTCTAGTTTAGATCGTTGTTGGGCTAGTGTCTTGATATGGTATTGTTGTAAGTAGATGTATGATAGATACTCTTACAACACATTCAACGTGTAAGTTCCATAGACCTTGGCCTTACACACAAAGGAATGATAGAGATCATACCACGATGCAAATGATAGAGATCAAATGGAAGGACCATATCATCTCACTTTACACATTAGATGTTAACATCTTATACTGCTAGTTTGGCGCTTTTTGTAGCATTGTAAGATGATTCCTCATTTAAATATCAAGATAAAATGTGTTCTTCCTTAAGTATGCACTGTTATATGGATCGTGTTTTGAGACATCACGTGATGATCGGGTGTACTCGATTCTACGCTTTCATACAAACAGGTGTAAGACAGTTTTACACATGCGAGTACTAAGGTTCTCACTTGGCGAGCCTAGCATGTACAGACATGGCCTCGGAACATGGACCGAAAGGTTAAGCATGAGTCATATAGTTGATATGATGCCCATATTGATGCTCGCCTTTGAAGCTACACCGACTCACGTGATGATCGGACTTGGTGTAGTGGATTTGGTTCATGTAATCACCAAAAAGGCACGAGGGATGTCGTTTTTGAGTGGGAGTTCATTTCTAATTTGGATTAGTCAAACTAAATTTGTCATAAACTAAATTGAAGTGAATTTGCATAATTTGTTGTAGTCATTGGCTTCTGTTCACTACCTTATGCTTAGTTTTAATTGAGATAATAGAACTATAGAATTCTGGATATTTACTTTACGAAAAGGTATCGTATTGTTTTGAATGTCAATTTAAAGTTTATAAGTCCTATTGCAAACTTTCAGCAAACTCTATTTACTCCATGAAGTTTAATAAGTAGTATTAAATCAAGAGTAAGAATTCCAATGTTAGTATCTAAAGTATCATGTTTGCCTCCATGATTCTTGATATTCAAAAGTTGTTTTAATATCGAGGTTATCTAGGAGCTGAAATAATTGTTTCAGAAACTATCATTTGTGGAAGATATTGTGATATCTGAAACAATTTTTTTGGTTGCATTATGATAGAGTATAATTTAGCAAAATACATGTTCTCATATTGTATGATAATTTGTGAAGGATGGATATGCTAAGCATCTGGATCTCCCAAAAAGGTTTTGGGAACTAACATTATACTCGCGATTCTTCCTTACAGGCTATAGTAGCTTGATCATGAAAGTTGGCATGATAAGGATGAATAGAAGATGTAAGTAAAATGTTTACTACACTAATTGATTACTAAAGAATGGATTTTTGAAAGAACACCAAACATTTGATGATGGTGATCCACTTCAAAGTGCAAGTTCAAAGGTATTAGTATTTGACTACATACACTTTGTACTATGTGTCATGTGAATGACACCACTACTGATGTTGATAGATTCTTTTAAGAGAAAAGGAATTGTTGAAAGAGAATCTATAAAATATTTGGCAGAAAATAAAAGGTTGGAGATGTCCAACTTAGGTATATAGAAGATATACATGTTATGGATGTATTCCTTACTTGTTAAACAATGTGGTTCTTAGGTATTGGATACCGAATTGGTTGGTATGAAGTGTCATATAGGACAACGCAATTCATGAACTGCAATGGCCTAAGTGACTAGCAAGAGAATAAGTGATGATGTTCATCGAAAACAAATAAAGTGTTATTGTGTTTTTTCGTTGTCATCAAACCTAGCCTTCAAGATTTGTTTAAATAAATGTTATTTTGTTCCAGTATTATGAGAACAATGGTTTTTCAAATAATTACTGTATTCCATAAAGGATGGATGAACTTTTACAAGTCTAGTGGGAGAAATCACATCCATAAACATTATTGCTAAAATGTCACAGGACAAATTATTAAAAGATCACTTATGATGTGACATCGCTGTTTTAAATTATATTGGAAAGAAAACATGAAGAAACTCCATGTTGATGGATTTTTGGAGTCTTTGATTTTGATCAATTGACGCATGTGAGACTTTCCTCGAGATAATTGAAACTTCGTCCATAGGCCACAGAGGAACGGATTACTAGCTTATTGGAAATTGTGCATGCTGATGTGCATAGTCCATTATGTGTAGCCATATGCGATGGATCTTTTTCCTTCATATGCTTTCTCTGAAAATTTGAGTGAATATATTTGTATATTTACTTAATAAGGAAGAAGTATGAAACATTTGAAATTTGTTCAAAGACTTTCAAGATGAAGTGGAAAATCATTGTAACAAGAAAATAAAGAGTTTATGATTCGATCATAAAGGAAGATATTTGAGTTACATGTTTAGCAAAACACTTAAGATTTGAGGAATTGTTCCATGATTTGTGTTTCCTGATAAACCATAGGAGTATGGCATATTCGAGAGATAAAATGAAACCATGTTTGACATGGTAAGATCAAAGGTGTCATTTATAAAACTTCCATTATATTTTACGGATTAAAGCTTTAGAGACTACCGCTTTTACACTGAAAAGAGCACCAACTTGATCCGTTGAAATGACACCATATAAGTTATGGCTTGGGATAAAAGCCGAATTGTCTTTTCTTAAATTTTGGTATGCTCTGCATAAGTAAAATGTTTACAACCAAAGTCGGATAAGCACGTATTTGTAGGTTATCCCAAAGAATTTGTTGGCAATTTCTCCATAACACCGAGGACAAAAGAGTTTGTTACTTGGAACGTCAAGTTTCTTGAGAAGGAATTTTTCGTGAAAAGTTAAGTGGGAGGACAATAGAACTTTGATAAGGTTATTGAACCTTAGCTATATGTGCTAAGTAGCGTAGCGCCGGAAAGTGTCCCGGTGGCGGCCACAATACTCATGGCTCCCGTGATTACAAAGGGTGTGATCTCGGAGATTAGAGTTCCTATTGAACCGTGTGGGTCGGTAAGAATCAAATAGTGTGATTTGATAAGCAAGTCGTTATTGTTTTGACAATGATGAACCGACTACATGCAAAGAAGCGATGATGGGCCCTGACTCCATAAAATGACTAGAAGTCATAGAATCTGTGATAGTATCCATACACGAGAAATCAAGTTTCTGAACTTGGAAGACCCTCCGGAAAGGCGTGAAGCCTACCGGTCGTGTTTGGATCTATAAAGAAATAGACATGGATGTTTAACATCTATGAAATAGTCGACATGTCGGAAATAAGTTTACGACAATGTTCAAGGAGTTGACTATGACAAGATTTGATCTTTCATAGCGATATATAGTCTTGACGGATTAATGTAGCAACCACTACATATAATTTGGTATATGGTAGTTGAATAAACAAAACAAGGTTCTTTTAATAGAACGGTTACCTAGGACGTGTACATGACATGGTCCGAAGGGTTTTGTTAATTCAAAGGGTGCTAAAAGGGCATGCAAACTTCAATAGTTGAAGTAAGCATAGCGGAGTCGGAATCTTCACCATGATGAAATTGTTAAAAGAGTTTAAATTCATCGGAGATGATGAAGATGCTTGCATTTGCAAGAAATTAAGTGGGAGCGCTGAGACATATTTCTAATACATTATGTAGAGGACATATTGTTGATTGGAAATGATGTATCTTGTATTGACACAAGTTAATAATTTCATTAAAATAAGATTTTGATGAAAGACTTGGGCAAACCCAGAATATTTGGCATCAATATCTATATGGATAGATTAAGGCGCTAATATGGTTGTGCCAGACATACATATATGAGAGATTGAAAGGGTTCAATATGGAAACAACAAGAAAGGTTCTTGCTGCATGGAAAGAATTATATCAAGATTCAAGTGTTTCAACACTTCGTGAGTAAAATCACATGAAGATTTTGATCGATTATACCATGATATGTATATATCCAAAATGTCTTATGCTCTAAATGTTATGAGCACATACTAGAATGATTCATAAGATGATCATTGGACGATAGTAGAGATATTCTTATGAGCTTTGGAAGAACTAAGAATATATCATGTATAAGTGACAAATAGTTAAAGGTAGTTCATTGTAAAGTGTTACATTGATACTATTTTTGTCACAAGATACAAATTAAATTTATCTCAATTTAGACTATGGGTGGCACAATGTAATGGAAAGGATGTTCCATGATGGATTTGGATGAGTTCCAAAGTTGAGACATTGTGACGGATACTACAACAAAAGGCTAAGTATATAATTTCTATAGTAGCATCAAAGGAGGGCATTTGTGTTAAGTAGTTTCTTATTAAACTAGGTGTGGTTCAAAGTGGGCTAATACTATGAAGATATATTGTGTGACAATAATATCAACATATTTTAACCCGAACGAACTAAAGGTCTCACCAAAGGACCAAATTTATACAATGCCATCTCATTTGAGAATGAGTGATGCGTAGAGACGCAAAGACATGCAAATACACACGGACCTGAAACTGTCAGATCCGAAGATTATGTTAACCACTAGCAATCACGTATATGCAACACCAGAAAGCCATAGGTGTTCAATACACAAAGTTTTTCAAACTAGATTATTGACTCTAGTGCAAGTGGGAGACTGAAGGGAATATGCCCGAGAGGCAATAATAAAGTGGTTATTATCTTATTCCATGTTTATGATAAATGTTTATTTTGCATGCTATAATTGTATTAATTGGAAACTTTAATACATGTGTGTTTAATAAACAAAATACAAAGTTCCTAGTAATGCCTCTCATATAAACTAGCTCATTGATTAACAAGATGATCGAGGTTTCCTGATCATGGACATTGGATGTTGTTAATAACGAGGTCACAACATTGGTGGAATGATGTGATGAACATTCATCCGAAGTATAGCATTACGATAAAAGTCATTATGTTTATATTGCTATAACATCATACGAAGTAATCTTAGTCCTTAGACCATGAGATCATGTTAATTGCTAACACCGGAAGAGTATCTTGATAACATCAAACGTCACACCGTAAAAGGGTGACTATAAAGATGAGTTCAGTGCTACGAAGGTGTTATGTTGAGGCTCATGGATCAAGAGTGGAATTTGTCAATCCCGATGACGGATAGATATACTCTGGGCCCTCTCGGTGATATCACATTGAGATAGCTTGCAAGCAAGTCATGTGGTCACTAGAATGTTATATCACGGGAACGAGAAAAGAGTGCATGTCGGTAACGAGATCAAACTAGGTATTTGGATACCGATGATCGAATCTAGGACATGTATTATATCATGAGACAAAGGGATTAAATTACAAGCGTTAAAGGTTCTCACGATCACAGAAGTCATCGTTGAATATGCAGGAGTCAGTATGGATCTTCAGGTCCTGCTTCTGATTATTGATCTGAGAGGAGTCTCAATCATGTCTGCATTATTCGGAACCATAGGGTGACACACTTAAGAGTTACCGGACACCATTTTGGAGCACATATGTTTCAGACGTAAGAATTGCAAAGCACGGGAATTGTTTCAATAGAAACCGTAAATTGTTCGGGTGAAATTGCAGAAAGTGGTTCTGCATGTGATATTGAAATATTGCAAGGGGTTATATGTGAATGTTTGTTAATTAAAGTAATTAAAAAATCTGAATAAATTTAATAAAAGAGTTTTATTAAATGAGAGAGCTTTAAACTTGGAGAATTTTAATGCATTTAAAGTGGGGACTTTAAAGGGGAATGTGAAGAGGCATTTTAATGTGGAGGGGTTACCACCACATGAATGGGGAGGTGAGGAGTCACCCCCCCCCCATGCATCGGCCATGGAGAGAGGGGCACCCCCTCCTCCTATAAAAGTCCACCATGTTCCTCCTTCTTCCACACACCTCCTTATGAAGGATCTCTCTCCCCCTCTAGAATTATTCCCCCATGGTTTCAGATTAGCAAGATACATGTTCCCGGTGGCATTTTGTCTGGAAGGAGTTGCTACTTCCGCTGGATCGCTGGAGCGAGGAGGTGGAGGTTGTCCGGTGGCTTGAACGTGTGTGCGAGTACGGATGCGCTGTTGAGTTGCGGCGCTCGGACTTCCTCACGATCTTGAGATCGGCAAGTGTACGACTACATCAACCACGAGTTCCTACTCGTTTAGAAAACTCGTTGTCTTCGAGGGTAAGTTCTCGTTGAATGTATGTCCACCCGTTGCTCTATACCTAGTAGATAGATGTTGGCGTGTAGTTCTCATCGTAGGAAAAATTTTGTTTTCTATGCTGCGGACCCAACATTTCCTGCCCCACCGTTTCAAAAAAATTGTGACAAAATCTCCCACTGAGGAGTACCATTTTTCTATTATTATTATTTGGCCAGTAGCCAAATTCAAAATCTCTATCGAGCGGAAAAATCAAACACTGACTTTGAAGCATTTCCCGCCCCACCATTTCAAAAACTTTGAGGCCAAATCTCCCACCGGGGAGTACCACTTTTCTATTAATTATTATTTGGCCAGTAGTCAAATTCAAAATCTCTATCGAGTGGCAAAGTCAAAAACCGACTTTGAAGCATTTCCCACCCCGCCGTTTCAAAAACTTTGAGACCAAATCTCCAACGGGGGAGTACCACTTTCCTATTATTATTATTTGGTCGGTAGCCAAATTAAAAATCTCTGTCGAGCGCCAAAATCAAACACAGACTTTGAAGCATTTCCTGCCCCATCGTTTCAAAAATGTTGAGGCCAAATCTCCCACCGGGGAGTACCACTTTTCTATTAATTATTATTTGGTTGGTAGTAAAATTCAAAATCTCTGTCGAACGGGAAAATAAAAAACTGACTTTGAAGCATTTCCCACCTCACTGTTACAAAAACTTTGAGGCTAAATCTGCCACCGGGGAGTACCACTTTACTATTAATTATTATTTGGTCGGTAGCCAAATTCAAAATCTCTGTTGAGCGGCAAAATTAAACACTGAATTTGAATCATTTCCCGCCCCACCATTTCAAAAACTTTGAGGCCAAATCTCCCACTAGGGAGAACCACTTTTCTATTAATTATTATTTTGCCGGTAGTCAAATTCAAAATCTCTATCGTGCGGCAAAGTCAAAAACCGACTTTGAAGCATTTCCAGTCCCACAGTTTCAATACTTTGTGGCAAAATCTCCCACCAAGGAGTACCACTTTTATGTTACTATTATTTGGCTAGTAGCCAAATTCAAAATCTCTGTCGAGCAGCAAAATCAAACACTCACTTTGAAGTATTTCCCGCCCCACCGTTTCATAAACTTTGAGGTCAAATCTCCCACCGGGAAGAACCACTTTTCTATTAATTATTATTTGGCCGGTAGTCAAATTCAAAATCTCTATCGAGGGGCAAAGTCAAAAACCGACTTTCAAGCATTTCCTGCCCCACCGTTTCCAAAAACTTTGAGGCCAAATCTCCCACCGAGGAGTACCATTTTTCTATTATTATTATTTGGCTGGTAGCCAAATTCAAAATCTCTGTCGAGCGCCAAAATCAGACACCAACTTTGAAGTATTTCCCGCCCCACCGTTTCAAATACTTTGAGGCCAAATCTCTCACCAGGGAGTACCACTTTTCTATTAATTATTATTTGGCCGGTAGTCAAATTCAAAATGTCTATCGAGCGACAAAGTCAAAAATCGACTTTGAAGCTTTTCCCGCCCCACCGTTTCAAAATCTTTGTGGCAAAATCTCCCACCGAGGAGTACCATTTTTCTGTTATTATTATTTGGCAGGTAGCAAAATTAAAAATCTTTGTCGAGCGGCAAAATCAAACACTGACTTTGAATCATTTCCCACCACACCGTTTCAAAAACTTTGAGGCCAAATCTCCCACCGAGGAGTACCACTTTTCTATTAATTATTATTCTGCTGGTAGCCAAATTCAAAATCTCGGTCGAGCGCCAAAATCAGACACCAACTTTGAAGAATTTCCCGCCCCACCGTTTCAAAAACTTTGAGGCCAAATCTCTCAACGGGGAGTACCACTTTTCTATTAATTATTATTTGGCAGGTAGTCAAATTCAAAATCTCTGTCGAGCGACAAAGTCAAAAATCGACTTTGAAGCATTTCCTGCCCCACCGTTTCAAAATCTTTGTGGCAAAATCTCCCACCGGGGAGTACCATTTTTCCGTTATTATTATTTGGCAGGTAGCCAAATTCAAAATCTCTGTCGAGTGGCAAAATCAAACACTGACTTTGAATCATTTCCTGCCCCACCGTTTCAAAAACTTTGAGGCCAAATCTCCCACCGGGGAGTACCACTTTTCTATTAATTATTATTTGGTTGGTAGTCAAATTCAAAATCGTTATCAAGCGGCAAAGTCAAAAACCGACTTTGAAGCATTTCCTGCCCCACCTTTTCAAAAACTTTATGGCAAAATCTCCCACCTGGGAGTACCACTTTTCTGTTATTATTATTTGGCCGGTAGCCAAATTCAAAATCACTGTCGAGCAGCAAAATCAAACACTTACTTTGAAGCATTTCCCGCCCAACCGTTTCAAAAACTTTGAGGCCAAATCTCCCACTAGGGAGAATCACTTTTCTATTAATTATTATTTGGCTGGTAGTCAAATTCAAAATCTTTGTCGACCGACAAAGTCAAAAACCAACTTTGAAACATTTCCCGCCCCATCATTTATAATACTTTGAGGCCAAATCTATAACCGGGGAGAACCACTTTTCTATTAATTATTATTTGGCCGGTAGTAAAATTCAAAATCTCTATTGAGAGGCAAAGTCAAAAACCGACTTTGAAGAATTCCCCGCCCCACCGTTTAAAAAACTCTAAGGCCAAATCTCCCACCAGGGAGAACCACTTTTCTATTAATTATTATTTGGCCAGTAGTCAAATTTAAAATCGCTGTCGAGCGGCAAAGTCAAAAACCGACTTTGAAGCATTTCTCGCCCCACCGTTTCAAATATTTGGAGGGTAAATCTACCACCGGGGAGTAATGTTTTTCTATTATTATTATTTGGCCGGTAGCCAAATTCAAAATCTCGGTCGAGCGGCAAAATCAAACATTGACTTTGAAGCATTTCCTGCACCACCATTTCAAAAACTTTGAGGCCAAATCTCCCACCGGGGAGTACCACTTTTCTATTAATTATTATTTGGCTGGTAGTCAGATTCAAAATCTTTGTCGAGCGGCAAAGTCAAAAACTGACTTTGAAGCATTTCCTGCCCCACCGTTTCAAAAACTTTGAGGCCAAATCTCCCACCAGGGAGTACCATATTTCTATTATTATTATTTGGCCAGTAGACAAATTCAAAATCTCTGTCGAGCGCCAAAATTAAACACCGAATTTGAAGCATTTCCCGCCCCACTATTTCAAAAAATTTGAGGCCAAATCTCCCATCGGTGAGTACCACTTTTCTGTTAATTGTTATTTGGCCGGTCGTCAAATTCAAAATCTTTGTCGAGTGGCAAAGTCAAAAACCGGATTACAAGCATTTCTGACCCCACTGTTTCAAAACCTTTGTGGCAAAATCTCCCACCGGGGAGTACCATTTTTCTGTTATTACTATTTGGCCAGTAGCCAAATTCAAAATCTCTTTCGAGCGGCAAAATCAAACATTGGCTTTGAAGCATTTTCCGCCCCACCGTTTCAAAAACTTTGAGGCCAAATCTCCCACCAGGGAGAACACATTTTCTATTAATTATTATTTGGCCGGTAGTAAAATTCAAAATCTCTGTCGAGCGGAAAAGTCAAAAACCGACTTTGAAGTATTTCCCGCCCCACCGTTTCAAAAAATTTGAGGCCAAATCTCCCACCAGGGAGTACCATTTTTCTATAGACCCAATACATGTTCGAGAGTTATGACTAAAATCTCGTCATTTTCGTGCTTTATGGTTGTTCCATTGAGCTATTGCCTACAGTTTTGGGATTCTAGGCCGATTGACAATGATAGTAAGACCAGATACAATGCTTGAGATTTATGACCAAAAACTCATTGTTTTCGCTCTTTATGGCTGTTTTCGTGAGCTATTGCCCATAGTTTTGGGGTTCTAGTGCGATTTACAACGAGAGTAAGACCCGATACAATGTTTGAGAGTTATGACCAAAAACTTATTGTTTTCGCTTTTTATGGCTGTTTTCATGAGTTATTGCCCACAATTTTGGGGTTTGAGGGCGATTTACAACGACCGTAAGACCTGATACTGACCAAAACTCGTCGTTTTCGCGCTTTATGGCCATGTTCATGAGATATTGCCCATAGTTTTGGGTTCTAGGGAGATTTAAAATGACTGTAAGGCTACATACATGTTTGAGAGTTATGACCAAAACCTCATCGTTTTCGTGCTTTATGGATGTTTTCATGATCTATTGCCCATAGTTTTGGGGTTCGAGGGTGATTTACAATGACCGTAAGACCCGATATATGTTTGAGAGTTATGACAAAAAACTCGTCGTTTTCGTGCTTTATGGCCATATTCATGAGCTATTGCCCATAGTTTTGGGTTCTAGGGAGATTTAAAATGACCGTAAGACCCGATACAATGCTTGAGAGTTATGACCAAAAATATGTCGTTTTCGTGTTTTATGGCCGTTTTTATGAGTTATTAACCATTGTTTTGGGGTTCTAGGGTGATTTACAACGAGCGTAAGACCCGATAAAATGCTTGAGAGTTATGACCAAAAACTCGTCGGTTTTCGTTCTTTATGGACGTTTTCATGAGCTATTGCCCAAAGTTTTGGGGTTCGAGGGCGATTTACAACGACCGCAAGACCTGATGCATGTTTGAGAGTTATGACCAAAAACTCGTCGTTTTCACGCTTTATGTCCATGTTCATGAGCTATTGACCATTGTTTTGGGGGTTCTAGGGCGCTTTACAACGAGCGTAAGACCTGATACAATGCTTGAGAGGTATGACCTAAAACTCGTCGGTTTTTGCTCTTTATGGCCGTTTTATGAGCTATTGCCCAAAGTTTTGGGGTTCGAGGGCGATTTACAACGACTGCAAGACCTGATGCATGTTTGAGAGTTATGACCAAAAACTCGTCGTTTTCGCGCTTTATAGCCATGTTCATGTGCTATTGCCCATAGTTTTGGGTTCTAGGGATATTTAAAACGACCGTAAGAGTAGATACATGTTTGAGAGTTATGACCAAAAATTCATCGTTTTCGCACTTTATAGCCGTTTTCATGAGTTATTGTCCATAGTTTTGGGCTTCTTGGGCGATTTACAACAACCATAAGACCCAATACATCTTTGAGAATTATGACCAAAAAGTTGTGGCCATTTTCATGAGCTATTGACCATAGTTTTGGGGTTCTAGGGCGACTTAAAATGACCACAAGACTAGATAAATGTTTGATAGATATGACCAAAAGCTCATTGTTTTGATGCTTTACGGCTGTTTTCATGATCTATTGCCCTTAGTTTTGGGGTTCTAGGGAGATGTACAATGACCGTAGACCCAATACATATTTGAGAGTTATGACTAAAATCTCGTCGTTTTCATGCTTTATGGTTGTTCCATCGAGCTATGCCTACACTTTTGGGATTCTAGGCCGATTGACAATGACAGTAAGACCAGATAGAATGCATGAGAGTTATGACAAAAAACTTGTCGTTTTCACTCTTTATGACCATTTTCATGAGCTATTGCCCACGGTTTTGGGGTTCCAGTGTGATTTACGACGAGCATAAGACCCGATATAATGCTTGAGAGTTATGACAAAAGACTCATTGTTTTCGCTTTTTATGGCCGTTTTCATGAGCTATTGCCCACAGTTTTGGGGTTCGAGGGCGATTTACAATGACCGTAAGACCTGATACTGACCAAAACTCGTCGTTTTCGCACTTTATGGCCATGTTCATGAGCTATTGCCCATAGTTTTGGGTTCTAGGAAGATTTACAATGACCGTCAGACTAGATACATATTTGAGAGTTATGACCAAAAGTCATCGTTTTTCGCTCTTTATGGCAGTTTTCATGAGCTATTGCCCACAGTTTTGGTGTTCGATGGTGATTTACAATGACCGTAATACCTGATACATGTTTGAGAGTTATGACCCAAAACTCGTCGTTTTTGCCCTTTATGGCCATTTTCATGAGATATTGACCATAGTTTTGGGTTCTAGGGAGATTTAAAATGACCGTAAGACTAGATACATGTTTAAGAGTTATGACCAAAAGCTCATCATTTTCACGTTTCATTTCCGTTTTCATGATCTATTGCCCATAGTTTTGGGCTTCTTGGGCGATTTACAACGACCATAAGACCCAATACATCTTTGAGATTTATGACCAAAAAGTTGCAGGTTTTTGCGCTTTGTGGCCATTTTCATGAGCTATTGACCATAGTTTTGGGGTTCTAGGGCGATTTAAAATGACCACAAGACTAGATAAATGTTTGAGAATTATGACCAAAAACTCGTCGTATTCGTGCTTTATGGACGTTTTCATGAGCTATTGCCCATAGTTTTAGGGTTCGAGGGTGATTTACAACGACCGTAAGACCCGATATATGTTTGGGAGGTGATTGATACATTGCAAATGTATCTATAATTTTTGATGTTCCATGCTTGGTTTTATCTACTTTCTTGTGTTTCGTCCACACCTTGGAGTACTTTTCATATGATTTCTTGGACTAACCTATTGACAAGAGCCACAGTGCCAGCTGCCTGTTTTCTGCTGTTTTTGGTTCCAGGAAGTCAGAAAATGAATATTCTCGGAATTGGACGGGACAAAAGCCAAAGTTGCTATTTTACTGGAAGACATCTGGAGCCAGAATACGAGACGGAGAAGGGCTGGGGCCTGGCCACACCACCTGGCCGCGCGGCCAGGCCTGGCCCGCGCCAGGGGGTGGTCTAGCTGACCCCAACACCCCCTCGGCCTCTCCTTCCGCCTATATATTGCCTCCGATACCAAAACCCTAAGTACCCGATCAAAAATCCACGAAAGAGTCTATAGCCGTCGTCATCTCCATCCCTAGATCGGGAGGGATCTGAAGCTCTTCCCGGCACCCTGCCGGAGAGGGGAATTCACCCTGGAGGCCTTTTTCATCATCATGCAAGCCTCCGGTGTGATGCGTGAGTAGTTCATCTTGATGGGTTCGTAGCATGGAAAACAAAAAAATTCTACCGCAAGAACGAACAAAACCTAGATCTAATCTAGATAAAAGCCAAGATCTAATCTATTAGACATGAGCAACGAGATAGATGGGAACTAACCCTCGTAGATCCGAAAGCGTTAACGAGATTAGATCTCGTGGTTGATGTAGTCGATCACTTGCCGATCTCAAGATCGTGTGGACGATCCTTCCGGCGTCACGTTCCAGCAGCGCTCCCGCAGTCGGTCAAGTTGACGATCCTTCCGGCGTCGCGTTCCGGCAGCGCTTCCGCCCTTGGTCAAGTAGACGATCCTTCCGGCGCCACGATTCGGCAGCGCTTCCGCAGTCGGTCACACGTGCGGAGTCGAAGCAGACCTTCCTCTCCCTGTTCCAGCGAGCAGCGGAGGTAGTAGATCTTCTCCACGGAATCCCAGCAGCACGACGACGTGGTGGTGGTGGTGGAGTAGAGAATTCTGCAGGGCTTCGCCTATGCCTGTGCAGAAGATGGTGAAGGAGAGAGGCGGCAGAGATTGGGTGTTATGAGAGCTTAGGTGGAGGGGGCGCCCCTGCCCTTCTATTTAAGGGGAGGAGGCGCGCCTAGGGAGGGGGAGTCCTTGTAGGAGTCCCCTCCTCTATGGCCAACGAATTTGGGGAGGGGGGAGGAGTCCTCCTCCCCCACGAATCCGTGTCTTGACCTACCAGGACTCCTTGATCCCTATCTTGATTTTCAAGCAAACTCCAAGATATCTTCTAGAACCTTCCGGAACATTCCGAAACCTTCTAGAATCCTCATACAAACACTCCGAAACATTTCCTAACTTAGAAAATGATCCCCTATATATGAATCTTATTCTCCGGACCATTCCGGATCTCCTCGTGATGTCCCGAATCCAATCTGAGACTCCGAACAACATTCGGTCTCCAACGCACATTCCATATCTACTTAAAACAACTTCGAACCTTAAGTGTGTCACCCTACGGTTCGTGAATATGTAGACATGATAGAGACACATCTCCTATCAATAACCATCAGCGGGACCTGGAGATCCATAATGGCTCCCACATACTCAACGATGACTTCGCGATCGATTGAACCACTTACATATGAAACCAATTCCCTTTGTCTCGCGATACTATACTTATCCGAGGTTTGATCGTCAGCATCTCCATACCTAGTTCTACCTCGTTACTGATAAGTACTCTTTACTCGTTCCGTGATATGTCATCCCTTGTGACCCAGTCACATGCTTGCAAGCTAATTAGATGAAATTCCACCGAGAGGGCCTAGAGCATATCTATCTGTCATATGGATGGACAAATCCCAATCTTGGTCCATGCGCTTCAACACATACTTTCAGAATACCCAATGACACCTTTATGACCACCCAGTTACGAAGCGGTGTTTGATGTCATCAAAGTACCCATCCGGTGATGGTGATTAACATAACCTCATGGTCGAAGGATTAGGTTACTATGTATTTTAAAGCTTATAGCAAACGAACTTAATGACTTGATCTTATGCTACGCTTACTATAGGTGTGTGTCCATCACATCATTCTCCTAATGATATAACCTTGTTATTAACGACATCCAATATCCATGATCAGGAAACCATGATCATCCATTAATCAACAAGCTAGTTTAACAAGAGGCTTACTAGGGACTCTTTTATGTTTACAAAACACACATGTATTAGTGTTTCCTAATAATACAATTATAGCATGGGATGTAAACATTTATCATAAACATAAAGATATAATAATAACCACTTTATTATTGCCTCTTGGGCATATCTCCAACAGTCTCCCACTTGCACTAGAGTCAATAATCTAGTTAAAAACTTGTGCATTCAACACCTATGGCTTTCTGGTGTTGTATAGACACCATTGCTAGTGGTAAACATAATCTTCGTATCTGACACTTCTAGGTCCGTGTGTATTTGCATGTCCTTGCGTCTCTACGCATTACTCATTCTCCAATGAGATGGCATTGTATAAATTTGGTCCTTTGGTGAGACCTTTAGTTCCTCGGGATTAAATCATGTTGATACTATTGTCATAAAATGTATCTTCATAGTATTATCCCGCTATGAACCACACCTAGTTTGATAACAAACTACTTAAGACAAATGCCCTCCTTTGCTGCTACTATAGCAGTTTATATACTTAGCCTTTTGTTGTAGTATCTGTCACAATGTTTTAACTTTGGTACTCAACCAAATCCGTTATGGAACTTCCTTTCATTACATTGTGCCACCCATAGTTTAAATTGAGATAAACTTAATTTGTATCCTGTGACAAAACTAGTATCAATGTAACACTTTATAATGAACTACCTTTAACTATTTGTCACTTATACATGATATATTCTTAGTTCTTCCAAAGCTCATAAGAATATTTTTACTATTGTCCAATGATCATCTTATGAATCATTCTGGTATATGCTCATAACATTTAGAGCATAGGACATATCTGGATGTGTACATCTCAAAGAATGATTGATCAAAATATTCTTGTAATTTCACCAAGTGTCAAAACACTTGAATCTCGTGTCAACACACTCGAATCTTGATTCAGTCCTTTCCGTGCATCAAGAACCTTTATTGTTGTTTCTATATTGAACTCATTCAACATCTTATCTATGTACATTTGGCAAAACCATATTAGCGCCTCAATCTATCCATATAGACATTGATGCCTAATTCTTGGGTTATGCCTAAGTCTTTCATCAAATGAAATTCTTAACCTGTGTCAATACAAGATACATCATTTCCAATCAACAATATGTCCTCTACATAATGTATTAGAAATATGTCTCAGCGCTCCCACTTAATTTCTTGCAAATGCAAGCATCTTCATCATCTCCGATGAATTTAAACTCTTTTAATAGTTTCATCATGGTGAAGACTCCAACTCTGCTATGCTTACTTCAACCATTGAAGTTTTGCATACTCTTTTAGCATCCTTTGAATTAACAAAACCCTTTGGATCGTGTCATGTACACGTCCTAGGTAACTATTCTATTAGAAGAACTTGTTTTGTTTGTTCAACTACCATATACCAAAATATATGTAGTGGTTGCTACATTAATCCGTCCAGACTAAATTTCGCTATGAAAGATCAAATCTTATCATAGTCAATTCCTTGAACATTGTCGTAAACTCTTTCCGACATGTCGACTATTTCATAGATTTGAAACATCCATGTCTATTTCTTTATAGATCCAAACACGACCGATAGGCTTCACGCCTTTCCAGAGGGTCTTCAAAGTTCAGAAACTTGATTTCTTGTGTATGGATGCTATCACGGATTCCATGACTTCTAGTCATTTTATGGAGTCAGGGCCCATTATCGCTTCTTTGCATGTAGTCGGTTCATCATTGTCAAAACAATAACGACTTGCTTATCAAATCTTACTATTTGATTCTTATTGACCCACATGGTTCTATAGGAACTCTAATCTCCGAGACCACAACTTTTGTAATCACAAGAGCCATGAGCATTGTGGCCGTCACCGGGACACTTTCCGGCGCTGCGCTACTTAGCACATATAGCTAAGGTTCCACAACCTTATCAAAGTTCTATTGTCCTCCCACTTAACTTTTCACGAAAAATTCCTTCTCAAGAAACTTGATGTTCCAAGTAACAAACTCTTTTGTCCTCAGTGTTATGGAGAAATTCCCAACAAATTCTTTGGGATAACCTACAAAGACGTGCTTATCCGACTTTGGTTGTAAACATTTTACTTATGCATAACATACCAAAATTTTAAGAAAAGACAATTCGGGTTTTATCCCAAACCATGACTTATATGGTGTCATTTCAACGGATCACGATGGAGCTCTTTTCAGTGTAAAAGCGGTACTCACTAAAGCTTTAATCTTTAAAAACATAATGGCAGTTTTATAAATGACACCCTTGATCTTACCATCTCAAACATGGTTTGATTTTATCTCTCGAATATGCCATAATCCTATGGTTTATCGAGAAACACAAATCACAGAACAATTCCTCAAGTCTTAGGTGTTTTTGCTAAACATGTAACTCAAATATCTTCCTTTATGATCAAATCATAACCTCTTTATTTTCTTGTTACAATGATTTTCAACTTCATCTTGAAAGTCTTTGATCAATTTTCAAATGTTTCATACTTCCTCCTTATTAAGTAAATATACATATATTCACTCAAATTCTCGGAGAAAGCATATGAAGTTGAAATCCATCGCTCTTGACTACATAATGGGCTTCATACATCTATATGTACAAGTTCCAATAAGCCAGTCATTCGTTCCTTTTGGCCTATGAACGAAGTTTTAATTATCTGTAGAAAGTTTCACAACCGTCATTTGATCAAAACCAAAAGACTCCAAAATTCCATCAACATGGAGTTTCTTCATGTTTTCTTTCCAATATAATTTAAACAGCGATGTCACTTCGCAAGTGATCTTTCAATCTTTTGTCTTGCGACATTTTAGCAATAGTGTTTATGGATGTGATTTCTCCCACAAGACTTGGAAAAGTTCATCCATCCTTTATGGAATACGGTAATTATTTGAACAACCATTGTTTTCGTAATACCGGAACAAAATAACAATTATTGAAACAAATCTTGAAGGCAAGCTTTGATGTTAACGAGCAACACAACAACCCTTTGTTTGTTTTCGATGAACATCATCACATATTCTCTTGCTAGTTACTTAGGCCATTGCAGTTCATGAATTGTGTTGTCCTGTATGACACTTTATACCAACCAATTCGGTATCCAATACCTCAGAACCACATTGTTTAACAAGCAAGGAATACAACCATAACATGTATATCTTCTATATGCCTAAGTTGGACATCTCCAACCTTTTATTTTCTGCCAAATATTTTATAGATTCTCTTTCAACAATTCCTTTTCTTTTAAAAGAATCTATTAACATCAATAGCGGTGTCATCAACATGACACATGGTACAAAGCGTATATAGTCAACTATTAATACCTTTGGACTTGCACTTTGAGGTGGATCACCATCATCAAATGTTTGGTGTTCTTTCAAAATTCCATTCTTTAGTAATCTTTTAGCGTAGTAAACATTTTACTTACATCTTCTATTCATCCTTATCATGACAACTTTCATGATCAAGCTGCTATAGCTTATAAAGGTGAATTGTGAGTATAATGTTTCTTTTTCAAAACCTTTTGGAGGATTAGGACGACTAGCGTCTCCAACCTTCACAAATTCTCATCAAATATGAGGACGTATACTCTATCATGTTGTAACCAACACATTGTTTTAGATATCGCAATACCTTTCACATATGATGGTTTCTGAAACATTGCTTTCAGCTCTTAGATAAACTTGATATTAAAAACAATCTTTTGAGTATCAAGAATCATGGAGGCAAACATGATACATTAGATACTAACACAGGAATTGTTACTCTTGATTTAATACTATTTATTAAACTTCACAGAGTAAACGGAGTTTGCTGAAAGTTTGCAATAGGACTTATAAACTTTAAATTGACAGTCAAAACAATACGATACCAGTTCGTAAAGTAAATATCCAGAATTTCTATAGTTCCACTATCTCAACTACAACTAAGCGTAAGGTGGTGAACGGATGCCAATGACTACAACAAACTATGCAAATTCACTTTGATTGAGTTTATGATAAATTGAGTTCGACTAATCCAAATTACAAATGAACTCCCACTCAAAACAACATCCCTCGAGTTATTTTAGTGATTACATGAACCAAATCCACTACACCAAGTCCGATCATCACGTGAGATGATGTAGCTTTAAAGGCGAACAATCAACATGTTCATCATATCATCCATATGACTCATGCTTTACCTTTCGGTATTTCGTGTTCCGAGACCATGTCTTTACATGCTAGGCTCGTCAAGGTTAACCTTAGTTTCCGCATGTGCAAATCTGGCTTGCACCCGTTGTATGCACACGTAGAGTCTATCACATCCGATCATCACGAGATGCTTCGAAACGACGAGTCTTAGCAACGATGCCAACTAAGGACGAACACTTTATTACTTGATATTTAGTGAGAGGGATCATCTTATAATGCTACCGTCGCGATCTAAGCAATACAAGATGCATAAAGGATTAACATCACAGGCAATTCATAATAAGTGTGATATGATATGGCCCTTTCTTCTTGCGCCTTTGATCTCCATCTCCAAAGCACGAACATGATCTCCATCATCACCAGCATTGCGTCAAGGTCAGTGGCGCCGCTTCATGGTTGTCCATCATCACTAGCAACTATTACAACTACTTGGAACAAAGCTATTACAAGATGAATAGACACGCAGGTCTTAACAGAATTAAAGACAACCATTAGGCTCCTGCCGGTTGTCATATTACAACAAGGATCATTGCATACATCAAATACAATCATAATCACATGATGGCCATATCACATCACAAAACCCCTGCAAAAACAAGTTAGACGCCTCTAATTTTCTTTGCATGTTTTACGTGGTTTGGGGCTTTCGCATAAGACCGATCTTACCTACGAACACGGACCACAACGTTGATACAAGTGTTGTCAAGATGCTCATTGTAAATTGAATCTTAACTATGGTGGGAGAGACAGACACCCGCAAAGCCACTTGTGCAAAGCAAGTTACACGTCAAGCGTGGAGCAAGTCTCATGTGCGATGACATGTAATGTTAGCCCGAGCCGCTTCATCCCACCATGCCGCAAGATGCAAAGTACACGCTAAGACACCGACAACAAAAGCATCAACGCCCACAAAAACATTGTGTTCTACTCGTGCAACAGATCTACGCATAGATACGGCTCTGATACCACTGATGGGTTCGTAGCATGGAAAACAAAAAAATTCTACCGCAAGAACGAACAAAACCTAGATCTAATCTAGATAAAAGCCAAGATCTAATCTATTAGACATGAGCAACGAGATAGATGGGAACTAACCCTCGTAGATCCGAAAGCGTTAACGAGATTAGATCTCGTGGTTGATGTAGTCGATCACTTGCCGATCTCAAGATCGTGTGGACGATCCTTCCGGCGTCACGTTCCAGCAGCGCTCCCGTAGTCGGTCAAGTTGACGATCCTTCCGGCGTCGCGTTCCGGCAGCGCTTCCGCCCTTGGTCAAGTAGACGATCCTTCCGGCGCCACGATTCGGCAGCGCTTCCGCAGTCGGTCACACGTGCGGAGTCGAAGCAGACCTTCCTCTCCCTGTTCCAGCGAGCAGCGGAGGTAGTAGATCTTCTCCACGGAATCCCAGCAACACGACGACGTGGTGGTGGTGGTGGAGTAGAGAATTCTGCAGGGCTTCGCCTATGCCTGTGCAGAAGATGGTGAAGGAGAGAGGCGGCAGAGATTGGGTGTTATGAGAGCTTAGGTGGAGGGGGCGCCCCTGCCCTTCTATTTAAGGGGAGGAGGCGCGCCTAGTGAGGGGGAGTCCTTGTAGGACTCCCCTCCTCTATGGCCAACGAATTTGGGGAGGGGGGAGGAGTCCTCCTCCCCCACGAATCCGTGTCTTGACCTACCAGGACTCCTTGATCCCTATCTTGATTTTCAAGCAAACTCCAAGATATCTTCTAGAACCTTCCGGAACATTCCGAAACCTTCTAGAATCCTCATACAAACACTCCGGAACATTTCCTAACTTAGAAAATGATCCCCTATATATGAATCTTATTCTCCGGACCATTCCAGATCTCCTCGTGATGTCCCGAATCCAACGCACATTCCATATCTACTTAAAACAATTTCGAACCTTAAGTGTGTCACCCTACGGTTCGTGAATATGTAGACATGATAGAGACACATCTCCTATCAATAACCATCAGCGGGACCTGGAGATCCATAATGGCTCCCACATACTCAACGATGACTTCGCGATCGATTGAACCACTTACATATGAAACCAATTCCCTTTGTCTCGCGATACTATACTTATCCGAGGTTTGATCGTCAGCATCTCCATACCTAGTTCTACCTCGTTACTGATAAGTACTCTTTACTCGTTCCGTGATATGTCATCCCTTGTGACCCAGTCACATGCTTGCAAGCTAATTAGATGACATTCCACCGAGAGGGCCCAGAGCATATCTATCCGTCATATGGATGGACAAATCCCAATCTTGGTCCATGCGCTTCAACACATACTTTCAGAATACCCAATGACACCTTTATGACCACCAAGTTACGAAGCGATGTTTGATGTCATCAAAGTACCCATCCGGTGATTGTGATTAACATAACCTCATGGTCGAAGGATTAGGTTACTATGTATTTTAAAGCTTATAGCAAACGAACTTAATGACTTGATCTTATGCTACGCTTACTATGGGTTTGTGTCCATCACATCATTCTCCTAATGATATAACCTTGTTGTTAACGACATCCAATATCCATGATCAGGAAACCATGATCATCCACTAATCAACAAGCTAGTTTAACAAGAGGCTTACTAGGGACTCTTTTATGTTTACAAAACACACATGTATTAGTGTTTCCTAATAATACAATTATAGCATGGGATGTAAACATTTATCATAAACATAAAGATATAATAATAACCACTTTATTATTGCCTCTTGGGCATATCTCCAACACATCTCTGGACTATGGGTCCATGTAGTAGCTAGATGGATGATTCTCCTCCTTTGTGCTTTCATTTCTAGATCTTGTGAGCTCCGTTCATGATCAAGATCATCTATTTGTAATCCATACATGTTGTGTTTGCAGGGATCCGATGGATATTTAGATACTATTTCAGATTGATTATTGATTCTATCATGTCTTTGTTATTTGTGATCTTGCATGCTTTCCGTTGTTAGTAGCTATTGATACATGGAAATGTATCTATAAATTTTGATGTTCCATGCTTGGTTTTATCTACTTTCTTATGTTTTGCCCAGACTTTGGAGTACTTTTCATATGATTTCTTAGACTAACCTACTAATAGTTGCAAAAGTGCACAATGTTCTTGTTTTACTCTTTGATGTGTAGGAATTACCAAGAATACAAGTGGAAACCTTGTTGGAGTCAAACTGGGATTTTCCAGAAATCTGTCTTAGAACTCTTTTTGAAGATGGTCACGTTCCGGGTCGAAGACGGCGTCAAACGGAACACTCTTTAACTACAAAGTTGTTGGAAATTTCACGACAAACGCTCTGGACATAAAATTTAGCTGATTCCGAGTTCGGATGGGCCTTTTAGGTCCGATTTACTACAGCCCAAGATGGGATGACGGGAATCCAATAAGCTATATAAAGGGAGGAAACCTAATTCGTGGGAGACACCTCCACCCACGAATTTGCAGCCACCAAAGCCACGTTTTTGCCTCCCCCATAGATCCCACCTCCATGGGGAAGGGCTCCCAATAAGCCATGAAGGAAGGGTGCTAAGGGGCGGTGCTCCCCTGTAATACCGGCGGCGGGAAAGGAGTCATCCGCGCCGCCCCCACCGCCGAAGTGCCCCTGGAGCCATCTTCATCGATCTCCACCACCATCTCCATCACCATTGCTGATTCCCATGATGAGGAGGGAGTAGTTCTCTCTCGAGGCTAAGGGTTCTACCGATAGCTATGTGTTCATCTCTCTCTCTATGCATGATCATATTGTGATCATGAGTTTGTAATCTATAGATCTACCTTGCTACTCAAGTGCTTTAATAGATCTCTGCTCTCCCCATGTGTGTGAAAGTGACAGCGTGCACACCATGGTGGCACTTAGGCTAGAGATTACAAATACTTGTTATGAGTTATATTTGTAGTTAGATCTTTCTATGAAATTGTGGTGTTTGTTGGAACCATCTAGTGCTCAAGGTGACAGTGTGGGGTTTTCTAGATGAGAAAGACTTACTTTGAGGTGTGCTGTTATAGCCCTACCATCGATTAGAGTGTTCAACCGGAGAGTAGTTAAGAGTAGTATCATAAAGATAATATATTTATATGAGAGTGTTCACTAGTGAAAGTATGATCCCTAGGCCTTGTTTCTAAGCATTGATACACCGTTTGCAATTAGATCTGTTTCATGTTTGCTTGCTTCCATCTTTATTTCAGTTTGCCTTTAGTATCTTCCACGCCATCAAGTTATTTTCTATCACCTTTACTACTTATAATTATCTATACCACTTGTATTTCACTATCTCTTCGCCGAACTAGTGCACCTATACACCTGACAAGTGCATTGGGTGTGTTGGGGACACAAGAGACTTCTTGTACCTTGATTGCAGGTTGGCTTGAGAGGGAATACCTTTGACCACTTCCTCCCTGAGTTCGATAAACCTTGGGTGATCCACTTAAGGGAAAACTTGTTGCTGTTCTACAAACCTCTGCACTTGGAGGCCCAACAACTGTCTACAAGAATAGAAGTGCGTAGACATCAGCTATCTTGGCCAAGTAGATGGTAGCAACTCCAAGAGTTGGTATTTATGCTCGATAGTGGGTTCATGCCTCTGGTAATCTGGGGAAGTGACAGAAATATCTAAGGTACTAGATGTGATGTTGCTACTAGGGAGAAAACAACAATCCTTTGTTCATACAACAATCGTATTGTTTACTTTACACGCAATTCGTAAAGAAATGATCTATTGCTTGCAACTTAATACTGGAGGGGGTTCTGATGATAACCTGAAGGTGGATTATTAGTCATAGATGCAGTTGGATGGCGGTCTATGTATAATGCTGTAATGCCCAATCAAGTCTCAAAGGAGTCAAGATGATTAGTATATGCTTGTATGCTTTCTCGATGTTTGTCAATTGCCCCGCTGTAATTTGTTCACCCAGCATGTTATCTATCTTAAGGAGAGCCATCTCTAGTGAACTATGGACCCCGATCCTTTGTTTTACTTTCAATCTACAATCAAACTATTTACTGCTTTGTGTTTACTTTCTTCAAACTATTACTTCCTTCCATTCAATATGTGAGATCCTTTGTTTTCAGCAAAACCGGTGAGATTGACAACCTCATCGTATAGTTGGGGGCAAAGTCTTGTGGTTGTGTTGTGCAGGTCTCCACGTTGCTACTAGCACCGGTAGTGCGCCCTGCCAAGGCTCAGCTAGCAACACCTTTGGGGCGTTTCCTTGCTCCTACTGGATTGATAACCTTGGTTTCATACTGAGGGGAAACTTGTTGTTGTGCTCATCATACCTTCCTCTTGGGGTTCCCCAACGAGCTCGATATATTTTGGGCCATCAACAACTTTTTCAGGCGCCGTTGCCAGGGAACGAAGAAGAAGAAACTCCTACGTCAACCACGCGCCATCAAAAACAAACTTTTTCTTGCGCCGTTTCCGGGGAGTCAAGGACATCTTCACAAGGGGAGTCCCTCATAACCAATCTCTTTACTTTGTTATTTTTGTTTTGCTTAATTTCTTTTTGTTTTGTTTGCTTGTTTCTTTATCAAACACACACAAAAAATAGTCTTGCAAGTTTGCTTTCTTTATTAAAAATACAAAACATGACTACTCTTGAAAACACTAAGTTGTGTGACTTCACTAGCACCAACAACAATGATTTTATGAGCACACCTATTGCTCCACCTATGCCTGAAGCTACTTTCTTTGAAATTAAACCTGCTTTACTCAATCTTGTTATGAGAGAACAATTTTCTGGTATTGGTAATGAAGATGCTGCTGCCCATCTAAATAACTTTGTTGAACTTTGTGAGATGCAAAAGCATAGGGATATATATGGTGATATTATTAAGCTTAAATTGTTTCCTTTCTCTTTGAGAGGAAAAGCTAAAGAGTGGTTGAATTCCTTAACTAGGAATAGTATTGATTCTTGGACTAAATGCAAAGATGCTTTCTTTGGAAAATACTATCCTCCTGCTAAGATTATATCTATGAGAAGTCAAATAATGAAGTTTAAACAATTTGATAATGAACATGTTGCTCAAGCTTGGGAAGGAATGAAATCTTTGGTAAAGGATTGTCCCACTCATGGACTGACTGCTTGAATGATCATCCAAACTTTTTATGCAGGATTAAACTATTCTTCAAGGAACCTATTGGATTCTGCTGCTGGAGGTACCTTTATGACCATTACTTTGGGTGCTGCAACAAAGCTTCTGGATAATATAATGGTTAACTATTCTGAATGGCATACTAAAAGAGCTCCACAAGGTAAGAACGTAAATTCTGTCGAGGAAACCTCCTGCTTGAGTGATAAGATTGATATTATTATGTTTATGCTTGTTAATGGGAAAGCCATATTGATCCAAATAATGTTCCTTTAGCTTCTTTGGTTGCTCAAGAAGAGCACGTTGATGTGAACTTTATAAGAAATAATAATTTTGGCAACAATGCTTTTGGTAATAACAATTATAGGCCCTACCCTCCTAGTAATACTTATGGTTATAATGGTAAACCTGGATTACCTAGTGAAGGAAGAATTTTAGAAGTTGAAAGAGCCACTAAGAACTTCATGCAAATGCAATATGAGCAAAATAAACTATTTACTAAAACTATGGAGGAACAATCTACCATTTTGAAGAATATTAGCCATCAACTCGAGAGTTTGAATAGGGAAATTCCTAGTTTGCAATTGAAACTTTCTAATGCTGAAAGAAATATATCATCTTTGTCTAAAGCACAATCCTCTTTGATTAATAAAATGGCTGCTAAACCTGAAACTAATGATAATCCCTTTGCAGCCATTAATGCCATACAAGTAAGAATTGATGAAAATGTTAGACTATTAGCTGAATTACATGCTAAGTGGGAAAGAGAAGATGAAATTTCTAGAAACATTAGTGTTTCTACTATCACTACCACTAGTGTTGAGGCTAGTAATAGTTCTACTACCTTAGATGATAACTATGATTTTGATCTTGATGGTTGCAATATCTCTGAAGTTATTAAGTTCCTACAAAAGCTTGCTAAAAGTCCTAATGCTAGTGCTATGAACATGGCCTTTACAAAACACATTACTGATGCTCTCATAAAGATTAAAGAAGAAAATATGAAACATAAAGCTTCTATTCCTATAAAACAAGAAGATGGTTGGGAACCCATCATTAATATGAAAGTGAATGATTTTAATTTCAAAGCTTTATGTGATCTTGATAGTAGTGTTTCTATTATGCCTAAAAGAATTTATGATATGCTTGATTTGCCACCACTTGAAGATTGTTATTTTAATGTCCCACTTGATGATAATGCTAAAAAGAAACTCATGGGGAGTATTAATGATGTTCTTATTATGGTTAACAATGCCTATGGCCCCGTTGATTTCTATGTTTTGGATGTTGAATGCAATGCTTCTTGTCCTATTACTTTGGGAAGACCTTTTCTTAGAACTATTGGTGCCATTATTGATATGAAAGAAGGCACCATTAAATATCAACTCCCACTCAAGAAAGGTATATAACATTTCCCTAAGAAGAGAGAGAAGATTTCTTTTGCCTCTCCTATGAAAACAAAATTTTCTCTTAATGCTTCTTCATTTGAGAACACTTGATTCTTTTTCTTGCTTCTTATGCCTAACTTAAAAGCGTTAAAGAAAAGTACTTATTGGGAGATAACCCAAAAGTTTTAGATGAGTCTTGGAAGTTATTACTTCAGTAATAACCGCTCCTTATCCTTTTTATTTGATTTTTGTGCCAAGAGTAACCTCTAATGAGAGAGAAGTAATGATTGGGAAAGTTGCTGTCCTTAAACAGATTTTTGTGCTTCACCGTACAAATTCGTGTAAAATCTCTGTACGTCCTTCTGAGGCGTGAATGTTTGTGCTTCTGCCCTAGGTTGTTATCTAACTTTCGTTAGTTCAACACTTTTTGATTTGAGCAACAGAAGGTCTTCGAAAAAATTCGTATTTACCCGCTGGTCTGTTTTGACAGATTTCTGCCATTTTCTGCATTTGCTTCTTGTCGGTTCCTTTTTGAGTTACTTTGGGGAATTGAGATTTTTGAGGGAAGTGCTACAGTAGCTAGTGTTTTAATGGAAGTTTTATTAGTGTTAGAACTGAACCTTAAAGACTTATTATCTTGAGTGCACTAATGTTGCTAATAAAGATTGTGTGAAGTTTTGTATGAAGGAAAAATTTTAGGTGTATGGAAGAAATGAGTAATGAGATGAAGGATGGACTAAAGCTCAAGCTTGGGGATGCCACACGCGTCACCCCAAGAAATATCCAAGAAGTAGAAGCGTCAAATCTTGGGGATGCCCAAGGCATCCCCCTCTTCATCAGTAAAAATCCCAGGTTTCTTCCAAACGGTTCATTTTTATTGTTTCATACACAGTTGTGTTGTTCTTGGAGCGTCTTCTTTTTCGTTTTTGTTTTGGTTTTTCATTTGCTTTGTTTGCTTAGTTTTTCTGAATAAATTGGTTGGACCCCCTCTTTCATACATTGGTTTTCAAATAGTTAGGTTTGGTTTGTAAAAGAGTAGGAAAGTTCATGCTTAAGTGATAAAGAGAGCTTGTTTTTGATTGTGTCCTATGCTTTGTCATGCCATGATTGATATTGTTTTGGATTTATGCTTAGTATTCTTTGCTATAGCATGACTTGTTATAAAAAAATTGAGATTGCTTCATGTGCCTTGGATGAATCATGTTGTTTTAGCATATTAAAGCATAGTATAGTGGTATTCTCCTTTGATGCTTTATTTGGTTTGACTTGGCGCATGCTCACACCATGTTATGACTATGTCAAGTCACCATAGCCTTTATGATCCTTTAGTTTTCAAGTTGTAGTATCACTTTATGCTTTGATCAATGATGTTTTGTCGCTCTGCATGATTATGGCCATTATTGCTCTCTTAGTTTGTCGCTCACAGTCTTTTGCTAGCCTCCACAACCAAGTATGAGTTCCACTCATGCATCCAACTCCCTAAACCAAGTTATTCCAAAGAGTCCACTATACCTACCTACTAGCATATGATATTCCAAGTATATTCATGTTTTTGTTTACCATCCAAATTAAACTTGTTATGAGAAAACTAGTGATTAAAACTCTCACGAACTTGATGGCACACTTTACGTTTTGCATTTAATAAACTTGAACCATCGGGTCCTTCTTTGTTGTGTATATGCTTGCGCTTTATAAGTTGAAATTAGCAGAACCATGTATCATGGGGAACGCTTTCAACATTGCACCTGCACTTTGTACCCCGTTGATATCATGTTCTTTTGCTTATGGATCCCGACGGTGTGAAATAAAAGTGGAACTTGTAAGATTATGGAGTTTGTATGTGTGTTAGAGAAACGCCTGGGCCGCTAGCCTAAGCCATGCCTAATCTTGGTGGAAACTTGCAGCATCACCATAATGAGCACTCTATGAAGCATCCTCAATAAAAACCTATGCAAATAGCAAATCAAAACATCACTGAGATGCTCATTGTCTCCTTGCCTTGTCATTTTGATTATGGGATAGCTCCTGTATCATGTGCAAGGGGTACCCCATTGGCGGTTCTTTATGATACATATGTACTTACAATGACAAGAGCTTACTTGTGACTAAAGTTAGGTAGCATGAGGTTCGGTCTTCGTAAGTAAGGGGCATGAGATTTCAGTTTATAACTTATCAAACATATCTTCTTAGTTGTGTCACTTTAACCTTAATCACCTTCAAGATGCTTATGATAGGGGCAATGAGAGCTGAAAGCTATAAGTACCATAATTTTTGGAAGCTCTTTTTGAGACTTGAATCCCTACTTCCTTCTATGAAGGCCCTTCTTCCACGAATATATTAAGTCTCCACCTTCTATCTTTATGCACCTACTTTGAGAGCATAGTGGCCATTCTTAGTTCTATGTGCATTGTCCCAAGACTAGTTGATTGATGCATACCTTGATATTGCTTGTTTTAAACTATTTGTATCTAGTCACTCTTATGAACTTTGAAGGTGTCCTATGCATTTATATTTGCTACTCTATGAGGGATAAGCTGAATACTATTATGCTATGTTTTCTTTATGTGAAACAAACAAACGTCTTGCAAAGCATTGTTATTCATGAATCTTTTGTTTGTGACTTTTCATGTTGCAACATAGTTTCTTTGTATTATTGCTAGAACTTTGTCTTTCATGTTATGAGTGAAGTACTATGATCCCAGCTTTGAATGTTTTACAAATACTTTGATCAAGTTTATGATGGTGGCATGTCACCTCAAAAATTATTCTTTCTTTTTATCACTTACCTACTCGAGGATGAGCAGGAGTTAAGCTTGGGGATGTTGATACATTGCAAATGTATCTATAATTTTTGATGTTCCATGCTTGCTTTTATCTACTTTCTTGTGTTTTGTCCACACCTTGGAGTACTTTTCATATGATTTCTTGGACTAACCTATTGGCAAGAGCCACAGTGCCTGCTGCCTGTTTTCTGCTGTTTTTGGTTCCAGGAAGTCAGAAAATGAATATTCTCGGAATTGGACGGGACAAAAGCCAAAGTTGCTATTTTACCGGAAGACATCTAGAGCCAGAATACGAGACGGAGAAGGGTTGGGGCCTAGCCACACCACTTGGCCGCACGGCCAGGCCTGGCCCGCGCCAAGGGGTGGTCTGGCCGACCCCAGCACCCCCTCAGCCTCTCCTTCCGCCTATATATTGCCTCCGATACAAAAACCCTAAGTACCTGATCAAAAATCCACGAAGGAGTATGTAGCCGCCGTCATCTCCATCCCTAGATCGGGAGGGATCTGAAGCTCTTCCCGGCACCCTGCCGGAGAGGGGAATTCACTCTAGAGACCTTCATAGCCTCCGGTGTGATGCGTGAGTAGTTCATCTCTGGACTATGGGTCCATGTAGTAGCTAGATGGCTGGTTCTCCTCCTTTGTGCTTTCATGTCTAGATCTTGTGAGCTCCATTCATGGTCAAGATCATCTATTTGTAATCCATACATGTTGTGTTTTCGGGGATCCGATAGATATTGAGATGCTATTTCATATTGATTATTGATTCTATCATGTCTTTGTTATTTGTGATCTTGCATGCTTCCCGTTATTAGTAGCTATCTTGGCCAAGTAGATGCTAGCAACTCCAAGAATTAGTATTATGCTCGATAGTGGGTTCATGCCTCTAGTAATCTGGGGAAGTGACAGAAATCTCTAAGGTACTAGATGTGTTGTTGCTACTAGGGAGAAAACAACAATCATTTGTTCATAGAACAATCGTATTGTTTACTTTACACGCAATTCGTAAAGCAATAATCTGTTGCTTGCAACTTAATACTGGAGGGGGTTCGGATGGTAACCTGAAGGTGGATTATTAGTCATAGATGCAGCTGGATGGCGGTCTATGTATAATGTTGTAATGCCCAATCAAGTCTCAAAGGAGTCAAGATGATTAGTATATGCTTGTATGCTTTCTCGATGTTTGTCAATTGCCCCGCTGTAATTTCTTCACCCAGCATGTTATCTATCTTAAGGAGAGCCACCTCTAGTGAACTATGGACCCCGGTCCTTTCTTTTACTTTCAATCTACAATCAAATTGTTTAGTGCTTTGTGTTTACTTTCTGCAAACTATTACTTCCTTCTATTTGATACATTTAATCCTTTGTTTTCAGCAAAACTGGTGAGATTGACAACCTCATCGTAAGTTGGGGGAAAAGTTCTGTGGTTGTGTTGTGCAGGTCTCCACGTTGCTGCTGGCACCGGTAGTGCGCCCTACCAAGGCTCAGCTAGCAACACCTTTGGGGTGTTTCCTTGCTCCTACTGGATTGATAACCTTGGTTTCATACTGAGGGAAAACTTGCTGTTGTGCTCATCATACCTTCCTCTTGGGGTTCCCCAACGAGCTCGATATATTTTGGGCCATCAGTGATGCGGTTGCAACTTGTACGTAGAGATGAAATCGAAGAAAAAATCGGAAGTGGGAAGGTCGAAGCCACGCTGGAAATGCGAAAGAAAGACAACGTACTCCCCAGATTTGGGGGAAGGGGAGACTTCACCGGAGGCGAGGCGGCAGGCGACACCTTTGGGGTGTTTCCTTGCTCCTACTGGATTGATAACCTTGGTTTCATACTGAGGGAAAACTTGCTGTTGTGCTCATCATACCTTCCTCTTGGGGTTCCCCAACGAGCTCGATATATTTTGGGCCATCAGTGATGCGGTTGCAACTTGTACGTAGAGATGAAATCGAAGAAAAAATCGGAAGTGGGAAGGTCGAAGCCACGCTGGAAATGCGAAAGAAAGACAACGTACTCCCCAGATTTGGGGGAAGGAGAGACTTCACCGGAGGCGAGGCGGCAGGCGACACCGGCGGGGACGCGACGCATGGCACGAAGCCAGTCCAGGTCCTCCTCACAGACGATGGAGCCGTCCCAGCAGCCGCACTCGCGGCCCTCTGCTCCTTCCTCCTGCTGTGCCACCACTGCTGCCTCCTCCTCTGTCATGGTGGACTCGAGGTCGTCGAGGGAGAAATTGGAGTAGAGGTAGCCGGAAGAGGGAAAACAGGAAGCACAAGGCCCCGTGATGAAAACCTTGAGTGGGAATGGCGACGCAGATGTGAGGGGCTGCCTGAGCATGGTCACGGCGGCGTTCGTGTGGCATAAAACTGGTGGCGGCGAAGTTGCTGTCTGTGAGAGAGAGAGGCTGGGAAGCGCAGTGAAAATGGGGGAATTCCCTGAAATCACCCCACGCCGCCTACTTAACCGCGCATCACGCGCGTCGTGGGATCTTTTGCGGGCATCACGTCGTGCGCAACGGACGTGTACGCGGCCAAAACAGCAGTCAGAGCAAGGCCACAAGAAGGGCTACAGAAGCAAATGATCCCACGATGTAATGTAATGTTACAGTTAACGAGGCGCTGCAGTGAAGGGACGTTTACAGCAGTTATTCCTGACATTGCGACGGTAACCGGCGCATTAAATGTGCGTGGGCATTAAAATGAGGTGAAATGATGATTACCCTCCACGTAGGATGTGGGGAAGCGTACAAGAGAAGGAAAAGTAACCCGGCTAAGCGAGCAAGAGACCTGGCCAACGAGGAATAACTCGGAATGAGCCAACGGATCACAAGATGAGAAACTCCGGATTACGAGGTAACTCTGCCTAAGAAGAAAAATATCTAGATATGGGAACCTGATGTGGCCTTAACAACCAAAAGTTGCTAAGACCGCACCAGCTTTGGGGACTAATGTTGGGGGGATACCCCCGGGTAGGGTAACACCGGGGTATAAGGGCCGAGTTAGCCGGGGTATGGCGCAGTCAAAGCAAGTGCTGACCGGGTCACCTCAAGGCAGGCAGAATCACGGTGTGACCCGGCCCATGGAGCATCTCCTTGACTATGGTCCGGCCGGCATAAGATATATGTCGGCCATGTCTATATGTTTTGCAGTTGACTTGGTAAGCCGGATTAGCTATATGCTAGCCGGATTATCTTGGCTTACAAGAGAAGGAATCCCCCGCTGGTCAAAAGGTGGCTTTATTAGCTGTAGCATGAGCAAAGTAAAGTAAAGAAGAGGACCAACGGGTCAGGGGCGACCAAGGTGACGCGAGCAAAGCCAGATGACGTAGCCCGTGTCTGGTGACGCTGAAAGACAAGGATTACGCTGTGGATTACATCCAAAGCCCGGACGAGTCGTTAAAGAGAATAAAGAAGCATCTGCTTTAGCAAAGTAGCATATCCGTAGAATATGCTGCCACTTGTGCCCTAGAATTGTAACCCGGGCTCCCCTATATAAGGAGCACCGGGGCCTCCATAGAAGGGGATCGATCATTCTCTCTGTCTAAGGTAGAACTCTAGGGCTAGTTGGTAGGGAGTAAGAGACATCGTCTCCTTCTTGCTAAGAGCCTTAAGAGAACTTGTAAACACCACTGATAGAGAAAATAAAAGAACTTCCGTGCATGGAATCACCATGTTCTCCCTCCCTAGATTCCCCTAGCACTCATTGGCCCCATCTTTAGCCTATCCATGGCATCTGCCGTGCCACCACCACAACAGTATGGGACTAAACCCCACACCCTCCGGCCACCTAGGGGAAGCCGCCGGCCCTAGGTGGGCCCCACTTGGGCGGCCCACCAAGCCAAGGCTAATTGCCCCCTCCCTTTAGGCGCCTTGCCCTATTGGGCCTCCCTTTGGGTGAGGCCCATTAGCATTAGGAAGCCTTTAATAATAAAATAAAATATATATTTAATATTAATTCTCCAATTAACATTCAAATACATATATTATCATATTCCTTTACTCCGGAACTTCTTCCAAACCCCTTCTGATCACCATCGGATGTTACCCGGAACTATTCCGGTTTCTCTCTCTATATTTCTCCTACGGTACCTCATCTATCCCTAAGCGCCCCCACCCTTAAGCGTGACATCCTTCGGTTCGGGAACACTCTAGACATGATTGAGAATCCCCTCACATCAATGATCATCAGCGGGACCTGGATGCCCATGATGACCCTCGTGCATTCCACGAATCTTATCGCTCGAACCGTGAATAGTCATTTCTCGTTCCCTTTGCCATTTGATACATAGTTCATCCGAGACTTGATCTTTGGTATCTCCATACCTTAGTTTGATATCGTTAATGATGAACTTGTTTTCTCGTTCTCATGTCATTGCATTCCGTAACTCAGTCACACGCTTGCAAGCTTCGTTAATGCAACGTCACCGAGATGGCCACATATGTATCTATCTGTTACATGGACTGGCAAATCCTGGTCTTGATATGTACTCCTCTACGTGCTCCTTTGGGAAACCTGAGTGACATCTTTTCGATCACCCAGTCACGGTATGATACTTGATAACCATCTAAGCTCCCTCTAGAACGGTGATTTGCATTATCTCATACTCTAAGGATCAGGTTGCGAGGTTTCAGGCGTTTATCATCAATGGTGAACTTTGTAACTAGATCTCATTGAGATACAACTATCGGATGTGTGTCTATCACGTCATTCAACCAATATTGTGACCTCATTGTTAATTGGCATAAATGCCCATGATCTTGAAACCTAGATCATCATGACCAATGAACTAGTTCGCTAGAGGTAACTAGAGACATGGTTTGTTTACATACCACACGTGTATTAACGTTTCGTATTAACACAGTTATAGCACAGTATAAAACACGTATTATGAACATATAGGAGATATATCAAACAATACACTTTATTATTTGCCTCTAGGGCACAACTCCTTCAGTCTCCCACTTGCACTAGAGCACAAATTAATCTAGTTTACAATAGGCAGGAACCTAACACCAATGGCATCCCGGTGTTGTTCGTGCTTGGCTTGTATGAGAGCTTTAGTCAACGGATCTGCCACATTCAGATTCGTGTGTACTTTGCAAATCTTGATTTCACCTTCGTCAACATTCTGCCGGATGACATGAAATCGTAGCTTGATGTGTTTGGCTGTGGAATGAGTTCTTGGTTCCTTTGCGTTTGCAATAGCGCATGTTTTGTCACAATAGATCGTCACGGGATTTTGTGCACTTGGAACAACTCCCAGTTTATGACGAAATTCCTTAGCCAAACAGCCTCATTTGCCGCATCAGTAGCAGCGATGTATTCTGACTCCATTGTAGATTGTGTAACTACCGGTTGCTTCTTGCTCTTCCAGCTTACCGCCCCACCATTCACCAAAAACACAAATCCTATCTGAGACTTCGAGTCATCAGGATCTGAGTGCTAGCTCGCATCCACGTAACGAGTTATGTTTAGAGCTTCATAATTGCCTCCATAGACTAGGACCATATCCTTTGTTTTCCTGAGATACCTTAGGATATTTTTCACAGTTGTCCAGTGATCCATTCCTGAATTACTTTGGTATCGGCTCACCAACTGAGAGCCAATGCCACATCAGGTCGAGTACTTAGCATTGCATACATGATAGAACCTATGGCTGAGGCATAGGGGATGTAAGACATCCTTTCTCTACCGGCGTCCGTTACCGGACATTGAGATAAACTCAGTATGCTACCTTTTGTTATAGGTGCCAAATCTCTTTTGGCTTCTTCCATTTTGAACCTCTTCAAAATCTTCTCAAGGTAAGTACTTTGACTTAATGCAATTAGGCGTCTTGATCTATCTTTATAGATTTTGATGCCTAATATGTATGCAGCTTCACCTAAGTCCTTCATGGAAAATTGACTACTCAAATATGCTTTCACGCTTCTCATAAGATCCACGTCGTTTCCCATGAGTAATATGTCATCCACATATACTACTAGGAATACAACTGAGCTCCCACTCGCTTTCTTGTAAACACAGAACTCTTGTTGATTTTGGACAAATCCAAAACTCTTGATCACTTGATCAAAACGTTGGTTCTAGCTCCGAGATGCCTGCTTCAATCCATAAATGGACCGCTGAAGCTTGCACACCTTTCCAGCATCCTTAGGATCCACAAAACCTTCCGGTTGCATCATATACAACTCTTCATCAATGTGACCATTGAGAAATGCGGTCTTGACATCCATCTGCCAAATTTCATAGTCGAAATGGGCAGCAATTGCTAGTAAAATGCGGACAGCCTTAAGCATCACTATGGGAGAGTAAGTCTCATCGTAGTCGACTCCTTGAATTTGTCGAAATCCCTTTACGACAAGTCGAGCTTTGTGTATGGTCACATTACCATCCGCATCTATTTTTTTCTTAAAGATCCATTTATTTCCCACGGCCTTGCGGCCTTCGGGAAGATCTACCAAGGTCCAAACTTGGTTCTCATACATGGATCCTATTTCGGATTTCATGGCTTCTAGCCATTTCTCGGAATCAGCACTGTCTATTGCTTCTTTATAGTTTGTAGGTTCTTCCTGTTAATCTAGGATGACAGACATCACAAGACTACTGTACCAATCAGGAGTAGCACGAACTCTTGTAGACCTGCGAACCTCAAGAGTCTCGACGTTGTTGTTTTGATCATCATCATTGGGATCTTCCTCCATGTTGGAGAGCGGTTTCGGAACAACTTCCGTTGCGCTACTCGGAATTTGGAGAGAAGGGTCAACAACTTCATCTAACTCAATTTTCCTTCCACTAATTCCTTTGGCGAGAAACTCTTTCTCGAGAAAGGTGCCAGCTTTCGCGACAAACGTTTTGCCTTCGACCTTGTTGTAGAAAGTATACCCAATTGTTTCCCTTGGGTACCCCACAAAGATGCATTTTTCTGATTTAGGTTCGAGTTTGTCAGGCTGTAGTTTCTTGACGTAAGCCTCACATCCCCAAACTTTTAGAAATGACAACGTTGGCTTCCTGCCATACCATATCTCATATGGGGTTGTCTCCACGGATTTGGACGGTGCTCGGTTCAAAATAAAAGCAGCGGTTTCTAACGCATATCCCCAAAATGATACAGACAAATCAGTAAAAGACATCATGGACCACACACTATCTAATAGAGTACGGTTACGTCGTTCCGACACACCATTACGCTGTGGTGTTCCGGCTGGCGTAAGTTGTGGGATTATCCCATAGTCCTTTAAGTGCATGTTAAACTCATAACTCAAATACTCGCCTCCCCGATCTGATCGAAGATGCTTGATTCTCTTGTTAAGTTGATTCTCTACTTCCTTCTGAAATTCCTTGAACTTTTCAAAGGTTTCAGACGTGTGTTTCATTAAGTAGATATATCCATATCTACTCAAATCGTTAGTAAAGGTAACAAAATAACGATAACCATTGTGCGTTGAGACACTCATTGGTCCACATACATCCGTATGTATGATTCCTAGTAGGTCTGCAGCTCTCTCCATCGTGCCGGAGAAGGGTGTCCTAGTCATCTTACCCATAAGGCATGGCTCACATGTATCAAGAGATTCAAAATCTAATGATCCAAGAAGTCCTTCTGAATGAAGCTTCTTCATGCGCTTTACACCAATGTGACCAAGGCGGCAATGCCACATAAACATGGAATTATCATTATTATGCTTACAACGTTTAGCATCAATATTATGGATGTGAGTATTGCAATCAAGATCTAGTAAGAATAAACCATTACTCACAGGCACATGAACATAAAAGACGTTATCCATATAAATAGAACAACCACTTGTTCCAGATTTAAATGAATAACGATCTTGCAACAAGCAAGATCCACTTACAATATTCATACTCAATGCGGGTACATAGCATTTATTCAAAACTAGAATCAATCCTGATGGCATATGTAGAGATAACGTGCTGACGGCCATCACATCAACTTTCGTGCCATTGCCGACGCGCATCATCACCTCGTCCTTTCCAAGCCGCCTCTTACTCCGTAGCTCTTGTTGGGAGTTACATATGTGAGCACCAGAACCGGTATCAAATACCCACGTGTTTCTCCTGGCGTTGGTAAGGAACACATCTATAACATGTATATCACATATACCTTTGTCTTTGCGGCTATCTTGCCGGCTTTCTTGTCCTCAATGTACTTGGGCCAATTGCGTTTCCAGTGCCCATCCCCTTTGCAGTAATGGCACGTGGTACCGGACCTAGGGCTGGGCCTCGTAGCCTTAGAGGTGTTGGCAACTGCTTTACCATCCTTCTTTGGCTTGTTGCCCTTGCCCTTTGTTCCCGACCTTTTAAAGTTAATGGTCTTATTGACCATTAACACCATGTGCTCTTTCTTGATTTCTACCTCAGCAGTTTTGAGCATGGCGAATACTTCAGCAAGGGTCTTAGTCATCTTATATGTTGTAGTTCATCACAAAGCTCTTGTAGCTAGGGGCAGCGAGTGCAACACCCTATCAATCGCAAGCTCTTCCGGGATTTTGCAATCCAGAGCATTTAAGCGCTTAACGTAGCCAGACATTTTGACTACGTGCTCACTAATACTGCCGTGCTCTTCCATCTTAGCAGAGAAGAAGAGCTCGGAAGCATCATACCTCTCTGCACGAGCCTGTGGAGAAAAGATAGCCTTGAGATATTCAATGATCTCGAAAGCATTCATCTTCTCAAAACGCTTTTGAAGCTCCGGCTCCATGGCATAGAGCATTCCACTTTGGATGAGGGAGAAATCATCCTCCTTGGACTGCCAGACATTCTTTTCATCCTGGGAGGCAGAATCTATAGGCTTAGCTGGAAGCTCAGCCTCGATGACATAAGTTAACTTGTAGGGGACTAGGAGGATCCTAAGATTGCGGAACCATGCGGTGAAGTTGGTTCCATCAGTTTTCAGCTTGTCCTTCTCGAGGAAAGAGCTAAGGTTGAAGGTGGGTGGGCGAGACATCTAGGGCTTGTTTGATTCATAGGATAGGAAAAGTATAGGAATAGGAAAAATATAGGATTGAGATATCATGCCAACTTGAATCCTATGGGAAGAGGAATCATGTTTGATGTAACAAAGGAATTTTTCCATGAGGTTTGATCTAATGTTTCTTTCCTATAGGAATTGCACTACAAGATTCCTATAGGATTAATTCCTATAGGATGTGTTCCTATGAATCAAATAATTACATAGGAAAAATTCCCATAGGATTCAAATCCTACACAATTCCTATGCAATTCCTACGAATCAAACAAGCCCCTACAATGGATTTGCAAAGTGTTTTGACCATGTTCATAATAATGAGTTCAAGTTTTAATTCATGTTCCTAAACTAAAACAAAAGAACTCCCACTCAAATGAACACCCCTCTATTCATTTCAATGATCACATGATCCCAATCCGCTGCACCTCCCCCGATCATCACGGCCATCAGTGCAGTTTCAAAGGTGGACATTCCCCGATGTCGATCACATCAGCCATGTGATTCATGCTCGACCTTTCGGTATCTTGTATTCCGAGGCCATGTCTACACATGCTAGGCTCACCAGTTCTAACTCTGTGTATCCATAGTGCAACATGGCTTACACCCACCGTATGCGAACGTAGATAAGTCTGACACCCGATTGTCACGACCTGCCTCAAAACGGAGAACTTTCTTGGTGGTGCACACACAAGGGGAATACGAAGACTGGAATTCTGTGAGGGATTATCCTATTATGCTACCGTCGTATATATTATCATACTAGCATAATGAGATGCACACAAAGGTACTTATTAAAGTAAAGTGTCATGACGTGGTTGCAGCTTCTTGATCACCATCGAGAGTTCCAATGGAAGTTTCATAAACTTGTCATTGCCATGTCACAACACTATCCCCTATGCAAATCAAAGATAGACTCCTCTATATTATCTATTGCATGTTTTACGCGGCTTTAGGGCTTTCGCGGTAGAACCCCTTCCCACCTACGAACGTAGAGCCACAACATGGATTCAATGATTGCCGTTTTACTTCCCTTTTCAGGGCCCTCCAATGTCGACGCCATATCAACTACCGTAGAGAGACAGACACCCCCTAAGCCACTTTGATACGTGGACCAGTCTCATGAATCACCACGTGAGGTCGGTTGGGGGGCGCTTCATCAAACAGTGTCGCGATATGAACAAGAACATAAAAGAGGGTAGCAACTAGAGAATCAATGCCCACATATTGCTATGTGTTCTATCCGTACGACATATCTACCCATAGACCCGCTCTGATACCACTGAAGGGTTCCGTAGCAGAAAACAAAAAAATTCTATCTACTCAAACACTAATACCAGGATCTATACTATGTAGACATAAGTAATGGAGGAAAGAGACGGTATTCATACCTTTGAAGACCGAGACACGCCTTGCACGGGAAGGCGTATATTGATGAAGCCGAGCAGCTCCAAGCACCCCAAGTGTGGTGCCTCCGAAGTACTACACACGTCTGGTGTAGGCAGCGTCTCCCGGGCTCCGATCCAGCCGAGCAGCGGAATAAGAAGATGCTGGACCGAAGATCACACGACGGTAGTGTGAAGGTGGAGAACTCAAATCCCTCAAGGTCCTCCCCAATATTACGGAGAAGTCCTCAAAGGAAAATGAGAGAGAGAATGAGAGAATTGGATGCCTCCAAAGGGGTAGGGAGACCCCTATATATAGTAGGAGGGGGGCTCACCACCCAGGGGCTAGGCGGTGTGGGACTAAACCCCACACCCGCCGGCCACCTAGGGGTTGTCACCGGCCCTAGGTGGGCCCCACTTGGGTGGCCCACCAAGCCAAGGCTGGCTGGCACCCTCCCTTTAGGCGCCTTGCCCTATTGGGCCTCCCTTCGGGTGAGGCCCATTAGCATTAGGAAGTCTTTAATAATAAAATAAAATATATATTTAATATTAATTCTCCAATTAACATTCAAATACATATATTATCATATTCCTTTACTTTGGAACTTCTTCCGAACCCCTTCCAATCACCATCGGATGTTACCCGGAACTATTCTTGTTTCTCTCTATATATTTCTCCTATGGTACCTCATCTATCCCTAAGCGCCCCCACCCTTAAGCGTGACATCCTTCGGTTCGGGAACACTCCGGACATGATTGAGAATCCTCTCACATCAATGATCATCAGCGGGACCTAGGTGCCCATGATGACCCCCGTGCATTCCATGAATCTTATCGCTCGAACCGTGAATAGTCGTTTCCCGTTCCCTTTGCCATTTGATACCTAGTTCATCTGAGACTTGATATTTGGTATCTCCATACCTTAGTTCGATATCGTTACCGATGAACTTGTTTTCTCGTTCTCATGTCATTGCATTCCGTGACCAAGTCACGCGCTTGCAAGCTTTGTTAATGCAACGTCACCGAGATGGCCACATATGTATCTATCCATTACATGGACTGGCAAATCCTAGTCTTGATATGTACTCCTCTACGCGCTCCTTTGGGACTGAGTGGCACCTTTTCGATCACCCAGTCACGGTATGATACTTGATAACCATCTAAGCTCCCTCGAGAACGGTGATTTGCATTATCTTACAGTCTAAGGATCAGGTTGCGAGGTTTCATGTGTTTATCATCAATGTTGAACTTTGTAACTAGATCTCATTGAGATACAACTATCGGATGTTTGTCTATCATGTCATTCAACCAATGATGTGACCTCATTGTTAATTGGCATAAATGCCTATGATCTTGAAACCCAGATCATCCTCATGACCAATGAACTAGTTCGCTAGAGGTAACTAGAGACACGGTTTGTTTACATACCACACGTGTATTATCGTTTCGTATTAACACAGTTATAGCACAGTATAAAACGTATTATGAACATATAGGAGATATATCAAACAATACACTTTATTATTTGCCTCTAGGGCATAACTCCTTCAGCTCCCTCATCTTGGATCAAACTGGCGCTCCGACTTGACATTTTCGGTGTAGTCTTTTGTGGTGGGCTCTTTGGGCATGTGTGTTGTAACTCGAGTTATTACTCCTAGCCGGTTGTTGGCTTCGTTAATTCAAAGTTAGCCAACTTAGGCACAAAACATTGATCAACTATAGATTGTTATTAAAAAAGAGTTCGATTAGAAAGTAACAAAATACATACAGAAGCAACATATATACACATAAAATCACCATTTTGTATATTTTGTAGCCAACTTAGGGCTAGTTCTTTTGGCCGCTTAAATAATAAGTTGTCCCTTCCCTAGCTTCTCTCATAAGCCACTTGGCTTATTAGTCGAGGCTTCTAAATCGGTTACGGGATAACTATTTTGGAAGCCCTGACTAATAAGCCAGGCAGCTTATGGGAGAATCTAGGGAGGGGTAGCTTATTTTTTTAAGCCACCAAAAGAATTGGGCCTTAGTTTCCGAAATAGTCACTTAGCAACACTAGCCAACAACTCCATAGTATAGTGACGAGACATGCAACTTTGCACTAAAACATCTTATATTTTGAAACAGAGGGAGTAGCATATATGATTTCTTCCATAAATTTCAAAGTACAAAGTATTTTGTGAAACTAAACATTGAAATCTTGTTAGCACAAATTTAGCATAAACATTTAAAACCTATATTTACAATTCATCATCTTCCTCTAAAATCAAAGTTGAAATGCTTGGATATTCTTGGTTCTAAAATACAAATTTCATTTGCGAATCTCCTCAAGTATTTTCTTAGTAATTATCAGCAACTACAGTTACCGAAAACCCCTTGCTCCCTCGGTAACTATAGGAAACTACTTTTTTAGGGGAGCGTGAACCACTTGATCGTCAAATAAACCGGTCTCTCTCCCGTGATCTTAAAAAAACATCAAGCATCAATGGTCGGGCACACCAACAAACATATACAACATAGCATTCCCTTTGTTCATATTTATATTATCACACAATTTGACCATCTAAGTTAACTTTAGACCATATTTTGTTACAATAGTTTTCCTATAGTTACACCATGAGAGCATCCCTAACTCATATGATGTAAAATAGGTACGCAATTATTTCATATTATTTGTGTTTCATATTATTTGTTACATACATGTAGCAATTTATATTAAAATACATGTAGAAATCTTTGGGATGGTGAGGGGCGGCTACATCCTAAAGTCAGAATAAGGTCATTACTGCCTCATCCTCGCTCATGTGGTACGTCTAGCTTCAGTGGTGGACGGGTGGAGTCGTTTCTCCAGCAGATCTCTTGGGATCCATTCGTTTTTCGTGTATGTTTCTATGATTTGAGGTTAGTTCCCTCCAATCTATAGTTGTCATCATTAGCGATCATTGTTGCTTTGGTCCTTCAGAAGGAACCTTAGCACGAGGACCTCCCTTCTGTCTACTACAACAAGATAAGTTTTAGTATGACAAGCTTTGCCTGGTTCTACTGATGGAGGGGCGAGGACGGCGGGACGCATTCGGCTCATGATAGTGTTTGTAGTCATCACCAGGTGGTATAAAGACCTATTTGTAATTTATTTACCTTTTGTGTTCTTTGTACTATTGTTGGTGAGTATTATTAGGTCCATGAAAATTTCGAGACGGCTCTGGAGCAAAGGGATTGGTTTGAGAAGAGAAGGAATATGACAACGTACGGGCGTGAGAACCCTCTCTACCAACCGAACTGGACTGCCCCTGTGGCGACTTTCCCTGCGTGGGACTTCTCCCCTCCAGATCTCCACGCCGGCCGCTCTCCCCCTGGTCGCCGGTGGCCATGGTGGCCGGCGATGGGTGGGTGGGGGTCTGGCTTCTTGTTTTTCTTCTAGTTGGTAGGATTTTCTCCCCCTTGGCTAATAAATCAGCAGCGTTTGGATCTGGTGTTTTCTCTATTTGCTCCTTTACTTCTCTTCCTCTGGTTCATGGTGATGACTATGAGGGAAGAAGCCAGGGGAGTAACGGTGGAGGTGCTTATGCCTTCGCTGCTCTGCCAAATCCATGGCGACGGTTTGATTCGTCTGCCGCCGCTCCCAGTCCTCTTTCCTCCCTTCTTTCTAATAATCTTGTTGTTAGCTGTGTGCTCCCCCTCTCTAGTTGTTTTGCTGTGTCCATGGTGGCTAGGGCAAGGTTTCTTGGAGGTGGATTCATGGCGTCAGCTGTGAAGCGCGCTGGAGCCCTCGATTCCAGTAGTATCACTCGTGCTGGCCATCACGGTGGCGGCAAGATAGGTGACACGCTGGGATGTGGTGCTCTATGGGAAGATCTTGAAGCTGCGACTTCTTGCGGAGTTTATCAACGGCGGCAAAGTCACGCTGCTGTTATCCATGGCCGAAGCGGCCACTCCGTCCTGTGGTGCACGTGCCACAGCCCGTTCAACCTCCTGGCCGGCGAGCCAAAAAGGAGGCCCTTCATCGGCTCTACTGCGGCAATCATCGTCGACCCGTCTCCAAGTGGTATAGTCCCCGGCGACGTTGTTGGCGGCCGTAGCATTGAGCTCGTCTTCTTCGGTGGAGAGGGACCCGATTGCTTTTTTCTATATTTAGCTTGAGTCCTTTTTATAAAAGCTGAGGGCTTGATTGTATTTTCTTTTTATTCTGTAGTCCTCAATGTACTGTAACTCCACCGTTTAATGCAGCTCTGGACCCTTCGGGGTCCTTCCCATGTTCAAAAAAAAAAGACAACGTACGAGACAAGTGATCACGTGATATTTATCTTGTTTTATTAGTTAGATTATTTTATTTACTAGTTGTGTGTTGAAATGAGCAACAACTGGTCAAGATCAAGTTGGCTGAAATGACGAAAGAAATGCTAAGAGCATCTCCACTCGACCCCCCCTAAAGGACCCTAAGGGTGAAATGGGGGCGCCGACGCCGAAAAACCCGCATAGCCCTCCCCCGAAAAACCCGCACGGCCCAACTAAACATCCGGCGCCCCTAGGACGAACCCAACCTGAGGGGGGCAAGCGGGGGCGCCGGCACAACTTTAAAAAGTTGGCGGGCCAGCCTTGTGGGCAGGACACTGAAATGTTCCCTCCTTTTTCCCTCTCTTTGCCTTCCTGGCCACCTAGTCCCGCATTTCTCCCCCTCGTCGCCGCCCACTCCTCCCATTTCCCTGTCTCACCTCTCCCCTCTAGTGTGCCACCCGCCGCTGCCACCATGCCATCGAAGAGGTACCAAGCTCCTCGTGCGTTAGTGCCTGCGAAGAAAGGGAAGGCCGACAAGCAATGTTCAGAGGGGATGACCAACACGGAGTGGGCGATCGACATCCAGCTCAGGTAGGTGGAGAACATCAGCCATCGGCTGAGGGAGAAGAACTCGAGGCTGCAACAGGCGGCGGAGGCGGAGGCAGAGCGGGCTCATGCGGCCTCTCTTGCGGCACAGCGGGCGACGACAATGGCGGGGATGGCGGCGCCGACTCACATCGTTGGCCTCCACATCCTTGGGAGCCAGAACAGCATCTCATCCCCATCGCCGTCCAGCGCGTATGATGAGCGACAGCTCTTGGATCCCTACTTCAAGTCCTTGTGCCACGACCGCAACGACCTTGGCATGTCTCACCATTGGGCCATGATCCAGCATGCCTACAACAAGTGGGCACAGCGTCGTGGAGGAGGTGCACCGCGCCCATGTCAGCGGCACCAACTACGACGATCTGGTAAGCAACTCCTATCGCCGCCCGCTCCCGCCCATTTGAAATTTGTGTCCGTTTGTTGGTATTGTTCATAGATACATGCCATGATCGCCGCCACACTGCACCTGCGGCCCCGCCCGTCCCCACGCCGCCCTTGGCCAGGTTCGCCGTCTCCCCGTCCCTCAGCACTCCCGCCGAATGCGCCATGGCGCGCCGCCGCCAACAAGGGAGCCCCGCGCACCCCTGCCACCGCCGGGAAGAAGAAGGCCCGCCACTGTCGCCGCGCACTGGCGGCGGGAGAAGGAAGGTTAGGAGCCGCGGGGACGAGACGAGACGAGCCGCGGTTTTTTTACCTGGCCGTTCGGTCAACCGAGTGCGGGCATATGAATGATATTGCTAGCGTGAACAATGAGTATTTTTTTACAGACACGAGCTCTTTAATCAATGCCGTTCATTATAGGGTTTATTCAGAATTTTTTAAGCAATTGTGGCTTAAAAATGTGACCCCACGTTGGGAGCACACGTTGGGAGTAGAGTTGTGGCTGACGGGCAGAGCACAGAGGCAGGTCGACAGCGGAAACGGAAAATCCAGCGAAAAAAGAGAGTTAATAAACCTCCCAGCGGAAATGGTCCTGTCCATCTACCGCGTGCAGGTGTGTCGCGGGCGCGCCTGCCGGACTTGGGACTGGCAGTCTGGCACCGCGGAGCCGGGAGTACGGGCAGTCCGCACCTGACGACACGCAAGGACGGCTACCTCTCGCCGGAGTACGGCGCTGTGTAGGGGCAGCTGACGGAGAAGAGAAGAGCGACGTGTACAGCTTTAATTTGTCGTGGTGGTGCTTGCAGGGAGGTGAGGAGCAGGCAGTGCGTTGGACCTCTTTTAGGACCCGTCCGGTGTGATGCTGGTCATCGACTGGGCGTGGCGCGGCCCAAGGAGCCAAGTAGGTGCTCGCCGATCGAGGCGCTGCAGCACGAGCGCGAGGAGACGAGCGTGGCGGCCTTGGTGCGCGTCGGCATCCGGTGCACGCACGTCTCAGACTCGACGAGGCGTCATCCCCCTGCCCTGCGCGCGGTAGCTTCACGTTCATCCACACCACTGACCGTGCGTTCATGTGGCGTACGGCCGGGTGCGTCGCTGCTCCTGCTGTACTTGGCCTGGCACCGCGGAGCCGGGAAGGGCATGTACTCCTGCTTGAATTGGCCGCGCGCATGCCGGCCGGACATCGATCGGCCAGGCAGTCCAGTCGCCTCACGCCTCACGTCGCTCTCGAGTCTCGAAAGAGAACGGGCTGTACGGGCAACTCACGGAGAAGAGCGACGTATGCATGCAGCTTAGTCGTGCTGGTACTGGACCTGGCAGCCGCTGCTGCGCGAGCGCGGGACGAGTGAGGCGGCCTTCGTGTTCGTCGACGTCGGCATCCTGTGCACGCACGTCGCGGTGGCGTGCCGCCCGGCCACCATGCTGGGCGCGCCGGTTGCAGTCGCAGAGGTCGTGAAATCTTCTTCATTGAACACAGGGAGCTGAGTACATGCCCAACGGCTCGCTCGACCTCGGTCCTCGGCCAGGCACCGCGGAGCTGGGACGGGCAGTCCAGTCGCACCTCACGTCGCGCACGCACGAACAAGTACCTCTCGAAAGAGAACGGGCAGCTCACGTAGAAGAGAGCGACGTGTACAGCTTAGCCGTGCTGGTGCTGGACCTGGCCGACCCGTCCGGGACGGTGCTGGTCACTGACTGGGCGTGGGCACTCCGATCGTGCCGCTGCTGCGCGCGTGTTCGCCGACGTCGACGTCGGCATGCTATGCACGCACGTCGCGGTGGCGTGCCGCCCGGCCACATGCCGGGCGCGCCGGTTGCAGCCGCAGAGCTCGTGAAATCTTTGTTCGTTGACAGAGGGAGCTGACTACATGCCGAACCGCTCAGGGCGGCGGAGCGTGATCCCGACATTTCGACGTTGCCGCTGATCATCCGTCGGTGCTGAGTGGTCCATAGTCCTGGAAGTGCACGTCGCAGTGGGGCTGGAGTAGTTGCACTAGAGCGTCAAGCCGGGGATAATCTCTACCACCGGGACATGAAGAACATGGTGGCGGCTAACATACTCTGGACGAGTACATGCCGGCGCGCGCATGCCGGACCTCGGGCCGACACGCACGGAACGGACAGGCACCTCTCGCCAGCTTGGTCGTGTACAGCTTGGTCGTGCTGGCGCTGGATGTAATGAGCGGCCAGCGCGCTGGACCTGGCCGCCGACCCGGTGCTGGTACTTGTCATCGTAGGGGCGGGGGATGCGCGAGCGCGAGGAGACGAGCATGGCTGCCTAAGTGGTCATCGACGCCAGCATTCTGTGCACGCACATCGGCGCTGAGACTGCTGGAGGGGGACGTGGACGTACGGCCAGAGCTCGTGTGAATGATCGGTTGCAGTCATGCAGAGCAGCAGAAGTCGTGAAATCTTGTTAATTTGACAGAGAGAATTGAGTACATGCCAGAGGCGCGGCGACGGAGCGTTATCCTGGACGTTTCGATGGGGCTGTAGTACGTGCACTTGGGCTTCAAGCCGGGGATCTACCACCGGGACGTCCCTGTGGGGCATCAAGGACAAGGCGGCGCGCCTGCCGGACTTCGGCAGTCGCACCTCACGTCCCGCGTGCACGGGTACCTCTCGCCGGAGGGAGGAGGTAGACGAGCGTGGTGGCCATGGAGAGCTTCGTGCTGGTCAGCATCCCGTGCGCGCACGTCGCAGTGGTGTGCCGTCCCACTTCCACCGTGTGCCGGGGCCGCCGAGGCTGCTGGAGTGGATCGTGGACGTGGCCTAGTAGCCGGACGGGGCCGCATCAGTAGGAAGCTGTGGGCAACTTGAGTGCCTCGTCGGTTTTGGAAATTGGCATCGTATGATGTAGTAGTACTGCTTCTACATTTTGCATATACTGCAGCAACTATTGCGCAACTGCTGGCTAACTGAAGTTCAGAGTTTTGTAGTACTCCATATCAAAGATGCTGAGTGAACTGAAGTTCACATCAATCAAGCTCCAGCATCCTAGCTGTTTTTCTGGTCATTACGAAGTGGAGTGCCAAGTACTCCGCCCGGCAATCTTAGCACGCTCTGAAGCCTTGAGGTTGACCAGTCAATCTCGACCCGACGTCCACGGTCCACCACGCCCTCCTTCAGGTTGACCACTGCGCCTCGTCATGCGCCTTCAATTCAACGCCTGCACCTTCTTAGCAGGCAGCCATCAACATTGCCGCTGATCATCCGTCAGCGGCCAATGCAACACTAATGCAGCTACTCACGTGAACCCAATGCAAGGGGGGACATCGCCACGACACGATGGACGCAACGTGCAACTATGCAGCAGAGTTGAGCTCAGGTTTTTTCTTTCTTTCTTTCTTTCTGAATGTAAACTCCAGAACCACCAAAAGGAGCCAGGCACCGGAGCAAATTGGTAGCCGAACCATTTTGACCTAGCAGCCGGCTCAAGGACAGAAACCAAAGTAAAAGAGTATTAGTTTGGCGAAATACGATGGATATATTATTGAGCCTCATGAGCGAGTATATATAGACGTACAGAGGATTATCTTGGAGTACGAGTCAAGTTAGGATTGTACGTAAACAGATCATAACTCTATCTAACCTATCATAACAACCGTATATACCTAATATCTAACACTCCTTCGCAGTCGTAGCGGTAGCGTCGTGAACAACTGGAACGTCGCGGACGGTTAGACTGTAGATAAACCGAAGTAGCATCCAGTAGTCTGACATCCCCCGCGGTCCGAGCGGGAACGTCGTGAACGGTGTCGCGTCACGGTAGCTTGGACTATAAAGGAAGCTGGTGAGATTCTCAGGCGAGGTGATAGCCCTTGTGCCGATGTCGAGGGAGCCAAGCGTGAGGCGGTGCCATGGTCGAGATAGTCGCGTGATGGGTCGCCGTGGTCGATATCGTGGTCGGGGATGCCGATGTCGAGGTATCCGCACTTGAAGCCGCATGCGCATAGCGGGCGAGGAGAATGGCGGAGACGCGTCGAGGCAGTCGTTGAGGGTGTCAATGCCGAAGTCGATGCAGTCCGACCGTCGAGGACGAGGTGCGACCATAGTTTTGCCAGAACTAGGCGCACGTCGGGGACGAACGCACACTCCGGTTTTGCCAGAACCGAGTATGCAAAGAAGAACCTGTCGGTGACGCGGTCAAGGCAATCGTAGAGGGGTCGATGCCGAAGAAGACGTTGTCGAAGCCAATAAAGACGAGGCGCCCATCCGAGCTTGCCAGACTCCGGAACGCGTCGGGGGCGAAGGAACTCCCGGTGTTGCCAGTACCAGGTGTGCGGGGGCAGGGACCATCATAAACTTGCTGACATGTCAGAAAGACTAACAGAGTAAGCCTCCAGAGCGGTTGCGATGCGCAGAGCGGCTAAGGGAGAGATGCCGACGCTGTCAGCGGTTGTCGGAGTAGAGTAGCAGGTGGTGTAGTCGGGGACGAGACGATGACGCTGGCGACGAAGTTGTAGTGGACGAAGACGTAGAAGGCGGCGAAACCAGCGGTGACCTGGGTTAGCAGCCGTCCGCGGTGCGCCGCAGCCTGCCGTGAGGCCGCGACAGCCTGCCGAGGCAGGCACAGTAGCGGAGGGAGAAGGCGCACGGACACGATGTAGATCCTCGATGCCGATGGTCGGAGTAGAGGCGCGATGATGACGACGGCGGTCGGCGACTCAATCCGATCTAAGATCGGTAAACCAAAAAAGGAAACCGATCAAGAGATCGGAAAAATAGACTTACAGGGCAGCCGATCCGTGATCGGTGGACGAACTCGGCGTACGGATCGCACGGCCCCCGGCGGAGATCATTGAGATCGATCCCCTGGGGGCGGCGCGGCGGAAGCCTGCGGCTAGGATTTGGACCGATTAAACTGATACCATAAAAGAGTATGAGTTTGACGGAATATGATGGATATATTATTGAGCCTCATGGGCGAGTATATATAGACGTACAGAGAATTATCTTGGAGTACGAGTCAAGTTAGGACTGTACGTAAACAGATCCTAACTCTATCTAACCTACCATAACAACCGTATATACCTAATACTCTAACACAAAGTGCTGATATACATCTCAACGCCTCTTACTCGTGTACATAGGATGGTAGAAACACAACACAAAGTGCATAACCAATTAAGCTAAACCTAGATGGGACCCAATTCCCAGTTGTAGAAACCATACCATTAGAAGGTTGTTGATAAAGCAATAGTCATCCATTAGTTGTAGAGATAGTTCGAGAGGTAGATCTAGTTTGAGACTAGTCTACAAGTTATTATTTCTGGATTTTTGATTGGCAGAAGCTTACCTTGCAAACCTCGTTGTGCCAAGAGGTTCCGCAGATCTTCTGTATGGATCCGAGTATAAATAATGTAGTCATATCTTGGACTTGCGATATTTCTGTTTTACTGCTCAGTTTGGTGTAATAGTCGTGGAACGGTGTTTCCGTAGGTGTTATGCTAACGACTTACGCACCACAACATATAGTAGTGTGTTGGGTCACCGTATTTCTCGAAGGTGTTGAACGTCAAAGCCACGTAGAAAGGAAAAATGCTTCGGATGGTTCAAACTAGTACTATAAACGAGTCAAGTTCGAGCGAGTTAGACTTGGCTTAAGAAAGCTCGTAGTAAAATTCGAGCGAGCTCCTACACGAGTGGAGTTAAAATTAGCTTGTAACTATCTCAAGTCCGTCTCGATCTAGTTTCGAGGGCTTTGAGGACGCCGAGTGAAGATGCTCTGCGGGCGACTCAGAGTACCTCATCGGTGCTGAGTGGTCCATCCAACTGACTGCTTCTACACTAGTACTACTACACGTTTGAGTTTGGAAATGGGCATCGTATGATGTACTACTGCGTACTGCTTCTACGTTATACTACTGCGTATCACCGCAGACAAGTTTGTGGACGAATTTGAGCATGAGGCACACGTTTTGGCAGCGCAGCGCAGGTTGCCAACACCTAGGCAAGGCAAGGCCGCCGTCAGAGCGCGAGCGGCAAACCTCCGTCCAAGACACCTGGCAGTGTCACCGCCGGTGCAGGTCGATCCATACGCGTCACCGCCGTTAGTTGTTGCAGGGAAAGACGGCAAGGTAGGGCAGAGAGCACTGCGTCCGTCAGCGTCAGACGCGAGCCGGGGTTCAGCTTCAGCAGAGCACGTTTCCGGCCCTCCGCCCTTTTCTCCAGCTTTGGAGTGCGGGAGGCAAAGAAATTCACAGATTAAAATTTGGCCAAAAGTATTTTACTAAATATAACCATTTTTGCAGCACCGTGTAGAGTGACGCTACAACACAGTACAGCGTCGTCGTTCATGGCGTTGCACTTTTAAAGTGTGGCGTCACCCATCGTGGCGTTGCACAACACAGTGCAAAGCCTTGAGTCATGGCGTTGCACTATAGAGTGTGGCGCCACTCTATACGGCGCTGCAAGAAGGGTTAGATCCAGTAAAATTCTTTGAACCAAAGTTTAATTTGTGAATTTCTTTTAAGTTTAGGTTAAATTGATGTAAATACCCAAACGCCGTCTTCTGGAAGTCGATCCCCAAACGATGGTGGGGGGAACGGCATTTGTCGCAGCACTGAACCAGCTCTGCGGCGTATGCCAAGGTGTCAGTGATGTCGCGGCCACGAATGAACCCGAGTCGAGTGACACGGAGACATCGCCACGACCACGAGACGCTGGACGCAACGTGCACCTCGGCGAGCAACGCAGAGTGGAGCTCAGATTTTTTTCTTTCTATTCGTAGCAGAATGTCGCCTGCTCCAAAATAGTATAAGTTCCAGGGGTGAACCCCCAAAACCAAAAGGAGCCACGCACTGGAGCTAATTGGTCAAGCCGAACCGTAGCAGCAGATGGATGCGGTGGCAAAGGCTGCTTCCGACTACTCTGTTTCTTGGGCATATTCCTGATTGAGGTGCTGAGGAGGTTTTGGGGCAAGCTGGTTGGCGACCAGGGTACCAGTGATATATAAATGGATGGATTACCAGGGGATGGGGTCAATTCTGGCATGGTCGTGGCTTGCGGCAACGGCAAGGACAAGAAGACCCAAGCTCGCCAATGTTGCAGAATTCACTCATCCATGGGAGGGAGGCCATCACCAGCGGATTCCCTGTCAATCCCAGCAGTTGCAGAATTCAGTCATCTATGGGAGCAAGTCAGGGAACAGCGTTTATTTACAAAGCCTAACGGATGATCAAATCACCTGGACTGCCTAATCTGCTTATTAGGCTTTTTTCCTCGGTACAAGTAGAACTAGGGTGTTGGCGGCAACTGAACTATGGTATGCTGGAGCACCCCTACTGCACATATAAGCTGCATATATATGTGGTTCACAATCAAAGATGGCCTCTGGACACCTGACGCTTCATCGAGTGGGCGTGGGCGCTCCACAGGGGCGGGCGCACCAGGGAGATGCTCGCCGGTCGAGGCGCTGCTGCAGCACGAGCACGAGCGCGAGGAGACGAGCGTGGCGGCCATGGAGAGGTTCGTGCTCGTGCTCGTGGGCATCCCCGTGCACGCACGTCTCGGACTCGACGAAGCGTCATCCATCCAAGTACGCGCTGGGCACGGCGAATGCGCTGTACGGGGAGCCCACCGAGAGGAGCAACGTGTACAAATTGGGCGAGCGAGTTGGACTGCTGGCGCCGGCGCGCCCTGGACCTGGCGGACCCGTCTAGGGTGGTGCTCTCATCGGGACCGGGCGAGCGCGCCAGGCAGGTGCTCGCCACGGACACCCTGTACGCGCCATGGAGAGGTTCATGCCCACGTACACCCTGTACGTCGGGGCCCCACCATGCCGGGGGCGGTTCTGGTCACTGACTGGGCGTGGGCGCTCGTCAGGGCCGGGCGCGCCAGGGAGGTGCTCACTGATCGAGCCGCTGCTGCGCGAGCGCGAGACGAGCATGGCGGCCTTCATGTTCGTCGACCGTCGGCATCCTGTGCACGCACGTGGCCACCATGCCGGGCGCGCCAGTTGCAGTCGCAGAGCTCGTGAAATCTTCTTCATTGACAGAGCGAGCTGACTACATGTCCAACGGTTCGCTTCAGACAGGGCGGCGGATCGTGATCCTGGACGTTTCGACGCCATCAACGTTGCCGCTGATCATCCGTCAGCAGCGAACGCAGCATTGATTCGGCGATCGAGTAATGCAGAGCAGAATGTCGCCAGCTCCAGAATTAACCCAATAGCATCTCTTCTGAATATAAATTCCAGAACCCCCAAAAGGAAGCCAGGCACTGGAGCAAACTGGTAGCCCAACCATGAGCTAGCAACAGTACAACACCGCGCAAGGACAGAAACCAGAGTGCAGATACATCCCAAACACTTTTTATTACTCATGTATACGTAGATTGGTACAGACACAACACAAGTGCATAACCAATTATGCCGTGCCACACAACTTTTTAACCTACAAGCGAGCCTCGCTCTTGTTGCATTCACTACTCTACTACAGGCTACAGTACATCCAATCATCCCAGAGGCTATCCGGAACTGAAACTGAAAGAGAGCTGCATGAACTAGCAAGAAGAGGTCACACTGCATTGACACTTCTGAAAATTTTCTCTCAGCTCACAGCTGAAGCTGATGCTTCCCTCTGTTGGCCCTTCGGATATCTGTCAGCTCACAGATGTCCGCAAAGGAGTTCCCTGCGCATCCCCAAACAAAACCAAAACTGAGTTGGATAATCTTACACTACACTCTTGGAGAAAGAATTATACCCAACATGTGTGTATACCTTTGCCCATTCCTAGACAACCTCAACTTGACATTATCACGTGCATACTCCTCACGTGCATTTCTTGGACTTGTCATAGAGCCTAATACGGAGATACAGAGAAGAACAAATGGTACTTGAGAAATGTATATCATGTAAGGAACCTTATAGGGCACATGACACAAGGTGCGCCCAACAGAAAGGCACTAGAAGCAACCAGCAATAAAACTAACCTCTTTTTGGCATCAGCCAGTTTTGGATGTGAGAGATGTTCCTGGTGCGTTTCGTTGTTGGAGAACGAGCACAGATATAATAGGCACGGCTTCTTCAGGTTCCAAGTCATCCAATTGATTCTCACATCAACATTCTGTCGTTATCAGCTCCTCGCCAGAGTTCATTTAATATGTTACTCGGTCCTGAAGTTGCACGACAGGATCAGAATCCATGCATATGGATCTCCTTTAGGACATCCATCTGCACACATGGAAATATTTTTAAAAAATGTTACAACAGAGATCTTACAGGATAAATAAACAAGACAAAAATTGAGTTGCTTGTGGTCCACAGTCAGACAAAAGCCCATAAGTAGTGAAACAGGGAATCATTCCAGCGAAAGATCTGAATCTTAAAGGAGCTTACTGTGCTTCACAGTTGGGGTTACATGAATGACAGATTCTTCTCGCGTAGTTAGCCTTGTGCATAGCATCAACAAAAACCAGGTCTTATCCATCACTTCCCCCCTTTAATAAAAAAAGAAGCAAGAGATCACTGATCCGTAACGACCTGGACTTGGCATGTCATCACTCAGGTCAGACACACGTAGATGGCATCCAAAATTTGAGAAAAAACAATACCTATGGTCTTTCTAGAATAATGTTGTAAAATTCAGGAGCTTGATCTTTGCTGTTGTTCTGTATATGTTTAATGCCATCTTTCTTTTCATACCATCTCCAAGAAGTGTAAACCTGCAAAGTTTTTTTGCGGGTAATAAACCTGCAAGGTTGCAAATTAATAAATGCACTATCATTTTGTATTATGGATTAATTCTAGAAATGATGGACTTAACAGAGAACACACCTCCCCTAAGAACTCAATAACAAAGTCATCTACACCAAACCCACCCCTTTTGTTGCAAACAACTCCAAGACCCTGAAAGAACATACATGTACATTTCCATTTTTTATGGTAGACAAGAAAAGAAGTCTAAAATGATGAATTAGGTGTTGCCGAATACATGCCTGTCTATAAGCAACATGGTTATATTCAGGACAGCTCCTCACGGCCTTCAGACTTCCAAGGCACACCTTTACATTTGATCTGTCACCGCTCTCCTCTGCAGACTTTTGGGTTTCTTCGATAACAGGTTTAAGAGAGTAAAACATAGGAGTATTTCCAGAACCAATGAATCCCTAACTTGCTTATTCAAGGTATTCATAAGAACCTGCAATCATAATACTTGACTTAAGTCCAAAGCATTACAGCATGTGTAAAATGGAAAAAAGAACTGTCAGGTAATATACCCCCTTAATATTTGTCAGTCGAGGTCAGTAGCCATAACCCTTCTGTCTTAGTTTGTTTCTTGTTTAGTTTTTTGTCTGAAGAATACAGGCTCATGTCAGAAATGTCCTTCTGGGCTGCTGCTCCATCTCTCTCAGAAATCAACCGCGGGTTCCCAGTCTCCTTGCGAACTGGATGAAGGACAGAGCAAATTGCTTCATATCTCAAAAATCACTCCGGCCTTTATATCTGTAGTAGCAAATCAAATGTGAGAATATGCAATATCATAAACTTTTACCGCTATGCAAGCCTTCGACTCAATTAGACTGAGCAACTTTACCTCAGTGCATGTCGGCACATAGATTGAATATGCCATTCTTGAGAGAATTAAAGCCATGATGAGCATATATCCACTTTTAACCGGCCTTGAATTTTTGCAACCTGTAAAGTGAAGATATGGTTTATGAAATTGTCAAGAAGATTCAACAGGGGCGGAGCCAGAAAATTGCGATAAGGAGAACCAAAGTAGAAAAATAGTGCAATATTATTCATAACAGGGTCCGGAGCATGGTCATGACACTTTTCTTTGAACCATAGGGAACTTCCATGGCATATACATAGGGTTGCACAAGCGGGCCCGCTTTAACCCGCAAAACACCATCGATAGTGCAAATTGTGCTACAGCTCTTCATCTCATATGTAGCTAAATAACACTAATCGGAATACCAATCCGCCCCACATCTCCTGCCGCCTGCAGCCCTGCATATACATGAACATATAATATCACAAGGGCGTGGAAACAGATGGTATCGATGCCAAGGTTACGGTGCAATTGAAGTAAAGGATGGAAGCACGATCAATATGGTGGATGGTGGACAAGATGAGCAGGAAGATAATGGAGTTAGATGAGGAATTGATACAATGTTTGATTAAATGGTAGAGATGATGATGCAGAGAAGTTTGATGGATGGAGCAATCTCTCTCAAGAAGATGAACACGGAGAGGGCTGACCAAGTGGAGGAGACGAGGAAGGCCATGGACGATTTGCATGACACAGAAGCAGATCACAGATACGGAGTAGGAATATGTAGGAGTTTATTGGCACGTTGTGGACATACATAAAAGTCTGCCGTGCAGACACCATTTTTACCATGTAATTTCATTGTAAGCTCTCCCTGCCTACACTGCTTCCTTCTCTCCAGTCTTAAGAATGTTCTACATTTTTTCATTAGCCTTTGTCTTTATGTATACTTGATGATCATTGATGAATTTTTGGTCTTCTACAGGTAATATGGTTGAAGTAAATGAGTTATTTTTCTTACCCTCTCTCTGTTAGCTACAACTTCTTCAAGTTCCAGTAGGCTCAAACTTTATAAATGCAGATCATGGTTTTTAAGGCGTCCGCTTTAGGACGCTTAGGCGTCAAGGCGCCCGCTTTAGGACGCTTAGGCGTCAAGGCGCCCACCCTCTGCTTTGAAAAAACGACCGCTTTAGGACGCCTAGGCGATGCTTGGCGTCAAGGCGCCCACCCTCCGCTTTGAAAAAACGACCGCTTTAGGACGCCTAGGTGTCCAAAGCGCCCGCCTAGGCATCAGAGCGCCCCCGGATCGCCTTAATGCGCCTTAAAAACCATGATGCAGATATCTTATAACATGAGCAAGCCATATACTCCCTCTGTTCCATAATGTAGTATATTTTGGTGAAAAAGAGGATGTACCTTTGAACTGAAGAAATCAAATGTGTTGCTCTTCATGATTTTTCTCAATCTATTCATGACAAACTCTTCCATCTTCCGGTAGCTATTACCTGCCTTCCTCTGCATCAAACGCCTTAGTTGTGCATCCTTGGACATAACAGTAGAGGACTTTCTAGCATCAGGCCATTTTGATCATTTATAGAACCCTAGCCCAAAAGAAAGAATGGCCTTCTCTCTATTTTGAGATATTAGCAAAATAGCCATCAAACTCATCAGAACCACCCAGCTGGCTGGTCAGGTTCCTCGCAACTTCAGATGGGTAATAGTTCCCATCATCTATCTGCTTCAGGCTTTTGATTTTCTGGATTGACTCCTCGGGATACAGAGATCTCCTAATCCATTTATTATGCTGAAATCTGCTTTTCATATCCCCTTGCTCTTTTTGCAGATCCATCCTATTCTGCAGAAATATTAATAAAGGAAATTGTTGCAAATACCCATATAACAATAGCACGAACATAACAGAGAAATTCATATCAAGTGTGATACTGTGCAACTGGGAGACAAGTCGACAAAGAGAAAGAGGCCAAAGTCACAGGTTGGCTGCATGATGATAAGCTGAGAAGCAAAATTAATAACAGAAAGAATAACAACCATGCATGTTTGATAAGACATAACAGTACCTGGAAGGAATTTGCTTTTTTGGCAGACTCTGCATTTCCCTACTTATACAAACGATAATATGTTACACTTACGATGCGACACAAATTTTCTTCTGTTTTGTTCGGCTAATCCAGTCAGCAAATTCAACTGTATTCTGTACCTAGCAGAATAATTAAAGTCAACCCTAAAGTAAACCTGAACATGTCCAAAAATAATATGGAATACCGAACTTTAGATTTTCATAGAATAACAGGAAAAAGTTAGTTTTGCGTTACATTTAATATGTTAGTTTTGGAATCAAATTGTTATATTGACTACCGCTTTACATCAATCGCTACAAAAAGTAGTTCTGGTCGAAAACTGTAGCAACCCAAATCTTGCATAACCATAACCACCAAATAGATTACTTACTAATACATGTATGACATAATACATGTCCCTAGATCATATGACTAATTGACCGTACTTGCATGCTATAGAACTTACACAATCAGACAATCTTGCATACTATGGAACTTGCAAAATCATACTTGCCATAACTACGACCAAACCACCCTTAAGATTTTCAGCACTAAATAAGAATTCAAAAGAAATTGAATAGTTCTAGTATTCCCCCTTCTAAACTACTAAGCACTACATTAATGATATGCCATAATTGCATACTTGACATGACTCAACTATTACTGGGTAACAGTTTCAGCATCATTGCATCAATATGGATATACCATTGTTGGTGATTGCAACAGCAATAACAAAATTGCAGTTTTCACCAAATCAGTCAATCCATACTGTTACTGAAAGGAGTACAATGTTAATGTGCTTTGGGAGCATTTGATAACTTCCTTCCAAACTACACCTCTCTCAGCATCATTGACATAATGGACTTCATTAAACAATTACCTGATTGCATCATCAATCACATATCAGACACATGAACCACCCTTAGTAAGATTGCAAAATGTAAAGTGGAAAGTGCGAAACAAAGCATATTATACAAAGAAAAAAATCAGAAATGTAATGGCATGTCAGGATAAAATATCAGCTACTCTGCAGAGCATTGAGCGTACAATTTATGTTGTCATAATTAAGCAAGTTGCCTCTGGTCTGATGCTAATATCTCCAGTAAGAAGTCCCATATCAAACTTTCCGCAGAAAACAATGGTATTTCTGGTTGCTGATAGTTTTAATGGGAGCAGTATAGACAGCCCAGTTGCAATGCTGCATAATAACACTGTCTATCATCACAGTGTCCACACTTACATTATTTTTATCAAGACATACCAATACATGCTATTTTTGACAGTTTGAATAAACTAGTACAGTGCATACAAAAGTACTGCAACAAAGTATGTATTCATTAGACATCAATCAACTGACAGAAGTAAAAGTGAACATGTATCAGGAATACTGCATACTTCTCAAAGCAACTATAAAGTAATAGTAAGCAAGAGATCTCCCTCTAACTCAAGAAGATTGCTGGCCACAGATAACACAGTAAATAAGAAGCATGAAAGGCTGAAGTTTACATAAATATACAGAAAAGGAGTGAAGTCAGCCATACTTTTGTTGCTAAAGCAAAGGCATACTCTGCAGCGACCGTTTTTCCTGATGATGTATGGGCTGCAACAAAGACTGATCTCCCCTTCTCGAGATAATATATAGCCTCGATGTAAAGAATATAAGTTAGTGATTACATCAAGCATTCAGTACCATACTATACTAATAAACAAGCGATGACCATTAGGGCTTGCTCTTGCTCGTATGCATAACCCAGATAGGAAATATTAAACCTATGGAGGACGGAAACGTCCCTTCTCAGTTGTGTTTCTTTACATTCAAAATTCATATGGCAATCTTGTATCACAAAAAAAGCTAAAGAAAAAGAACTAGAAATGGAATGTAGCATTTGCAGCCCTCATAATATGTAATTAGTTTCCATATGTAATCAATGTGTGAATCAAAAGTATGAACACAGGTGTCTATGTCTGTGACGGAACAAGAATTTGAAAGGGATGCTGGATTCATTGTCCAGTAACCACTAACAGTGTTTCAAATGATGGTGGTAAAACTTAAGCAGTGCAAGAAAAACTTATGTAGCAGCAGCACAAGAGCATTAAGCTAGTTCAAATGCTAGACAGTACATTATCTGGGCCACCACCCATAAGCTCACGCACCCGATCGCCATTTCGCGCACCATTCGGAATGACTTCTCCAATGCTGCCGCCTCGGAAGCTTCATCGTGCAGGGCCCCCAGACAGTGGCAAGCATCTGTGGCACCATCCGCCGGTCCCTGATTCGAACACTTGGCTGGTCTCCATCTGCAGAGGCTTGGGGTCCCAAACTTGCGGCTCCGACAAGGCAGGTCCCAGGCGGGGACGAACATGGTGCGGGGGGGATCGGCTTCCATGGGAATATAGAGCTCAGTGTTGAGGGATCCTCCTTCACGCTGCTCGGAAACTCCGGTGGGCGGTGGCTACAGATGCCATTTTGCACAAATGGGCTTAGCTAGGGTTCAATACTTCAGTCACACATCGCACAGGGGGCAACCCGGGAGAGCTAGTAGGTCGCTTACCAGGACAAAGTCGGTTACGGGGTTGCGCAGGTGGGGCAGGTTCGAGACGGAGGTAGCCGCTGTGGCCGGAGAAGCTGATGCGGAACGGCACCTCGCTCGCCGGCGACGCGATGAGCAAGTCCGTCGAGGGCCCCGCGATGAGGCGGTCCGTTGTCCCTTGAACGAACTCCACGACTTAATAGGCCGTAGACGGAGCTAAGCGGCGGCGGGAGTTGGGGCCGCGGGGCGGCACCGGAGATGGGGGCGGCGAGCCGGCGATGGGGTCAGGTCGGGTCGGCTCGGCTCGGCAGAATCTTTCGCCTCGACCGATCAGCTACGAGGTGCGACCCGACCAGGTTACGGCCCGCTAACTCGACCGGACCTGACATGCTGGTCTGTTAACGAAAAGACGAGTCCCCAAAAATAATTACGGAAATTACGAACAGATTTTTGTGAAAAAAGCATAATAAAGCCAATATTATCTAAAACCAGCGTTACGAAATCATCCTTATAAAAATAAAATAAAATAAAAGTTGAGCACCATCTTACTCCTACATCCCTCGACGGCGCGCCGTGATCAAATCTCGATGTCGCCTCTCCGCAGCTAAGCTCGTGTCGGAGAAACCTTGAAAAATCTCAAACGCCCATAGAAGCATTGGCCGAGATTCGTTCAAGTAGACCTGAAGATGCCAGTGACCATGATCTCTCGTCCTTCCTCCCGGAGAAGCTATTTAAGAAGGGTCGGGAGATAATCCCAGTTCAAGCCATACCTGGCTAAGCTTCATCAGGCGGAGGTGGAACACGAGGACACCAATACGCTGCGACATCGTCCCCTTGATCCACCGAATGTTGTCGCCGTAGAAAACCTTTATCACGCCAGGCCAAATGCACGATGATCGACTCCAAACTGGCCATCCCGTCGACGCTACTCCGGGGAAGAACACCGATTTGGGGCGAACTGGAAGACATTTATTCTCGTTGTTGTCGATGTCGTACACTGGAGGCAAAGAACTCGGAGATCCTACGAGGACTGGTCATCCGGTCCAAGGTTCCCCGAGGCCCTGGAGCCGGAGGAGGGCAGGAACCAATGACCGAGTGTAGGAGAAATGGCCTTTTATCACATCTGCGGGAGCCCTATCTAGAAAAATGGTTCATGTTGCAGAAATTAAAATGGATGTTTCATGTTGGAATTGGGCAGTGCCAGTCTGGTCGTTGTATTAGGCACCTAATAGTCTTGTAAAAGAAAAACACTTTGTCTAAAGTTATATATATCCCCAGGATCAGGAGCGGGCCCAAGAAAAACAGAGAGTGGAGGCATTTCATGAACGAGTAAAACAGGCACCAGCAATTTAAACGGGGCGAGAGTAGATCCTAAATCATACTGATGCCTGTAACAGTCCATGGTGGATTGAAACCAAAGAGTAGTTTAGATCCTAAATCGTACTGATGCATGTACTAGACTCCTTTAAGATTTTCATTTCACACGCTATTTTTTTAAAATAATATGACTTATTTAACAAATTTCACGAATAATACACGAATTTGAGGAATTGCGAATCTAGCGTGGCGACAGTGTTTGAAACACCGACCAGTACCTATGAGCATTTGAACTACCGACCAGTACCTATTGGCATTCCCTAAATTCGTGTATTCGCGCTGAATCCAACTTGGCCGGCTCAGTTCAGTCATGTCTGAGCTTGAGCACTGAAACTGTTCATTCGCATGCTCATTCTTAAGCTTGGATGCTCATTCTTAAGCTCATTCAATTTGAGTGATCACGGATGCAGCGGTGAGGTCCAGTCGCGTGGTTCAGTTCGAGCGATCGAGTTTACTGTTAGCAGCTGATAGAGGGAACTGTCACTTTCTTTCCTTTTCATGCAGCGGTGAGGTCGCAGTCGCATGGTTTTCTCCAAGAGTAAGCATCCAAGCTGGTCCAGTTTAAGAGGCACTGATTGCGTATGTCCAAATTTGCCACTTTTCACCTTTTTTCCTGAGTAGTTCTGGGCGTCTTCTATACGATTCGGAGTAACGTGCAGAGTTTCATTCACGCAGAAGAAAAATTCAGATCTCGCATACTTGTAGTTGTAGCAAACAAACACTTGTAGCACTGGCATCAAAGCAAAATCTGAAACCGTGGGTCCGAGAGCAATGTGCCTTTGTTGTCTGAACCAAGAAATTACTCCGTGCCCTTGGCTAAACATGTCTCAAGTTCTTCACATGGAGTACTAATTTGACCTACATATAGGTAGGTCATGTTCCAATCGTTTGCCCTCACCGTGTTTGGACGGACTTGGCCATTTCGGTCTTTACTTGATACTATACTCCGTAGTTCGTATGGCTCCTCCATAGAGATTAGCTTAACCTATCATTTGAAAGCGCATGGTTATGTCAAACAAGTGGAATTTCTAAAGGAAGCGCCTCCATCCTGTTGCAAAGTGGAGTCCTCATGGCAATGCCTATAAACCGGTGAAGTTTCGACCGGTTTCAAGTTGGTTTGGTTCAGATGTTCGGAATAAAATTCAAATAAGAGTACTAGTTGACTACTAGTTGTGAAGGAAGTCGTATTTCGTATATACTGTTCGTCAGTCCGGTGCACCACATCCGCGCCGTCGCCGGTGACCAGGCAACTTGGGACGCCGTGCTGAAGCAGAGGTTAAAGAAGAGATGACGCCCGCAAGCGAGCCACAGCGGTCAACCGCGTACATTGACACTTCTACATCCAGGTGCTAAACTGAAACGTCGACGTGAAGTTGAGCTCGCCCAACGCCATGCTTGCGCGTCGAGTTCGAACCTCTACGTCTGATATCAAACGATCGCCACCATTTCCAAAAAAAAATCAAACGATCGCCAAGTGGTAGACATGATCACAAAATATTCCATGAAGAAAAATACAAGACATCCACCATGGTCGCTTTTCTAGTACTAGTTTTTTTATATATCTAGAAAATCAGAGAATAGTCTAGTCTAGCTTTATTTTGGGGGAGGGAGAAAACGCTTCGCGTCCCTCTCCTCGCAGGCGACCCAAGGAGAGCCCAAACCCTGTTGAAATATAGGGTGGGCTCTAGGCCCCATCTAACAATTTCTGAAAAATCCCTAAGGCCATTTATGTTGGGCAAGGCAAGTGGGGGGTAGTTTAGTCTCACATTGCTAGTGGAGAGAGATGAGCACCAACATATAAGGTGAGCTCTTCTACCATTTGCATGTGGTGTGAGAAGAAGAAGAGGAGCTCCACACGCGCGCTCCTCCTCCGACGCACGCCTCGCCACGCCGCGACGCGACGCGACGCGCGCTAAGGGTTAACGTTTTGTCTTAAGTGCTGGCGTTACTAGTACTTTATTACAGGCGTTTCAGTCTTTCATTGCGGGCGTTTCTTTCCGTTGAACCGTCCTGGCATGTGCCTATATACGGAGGAGATCGTCCTCTCCGAGAGATCCTGTACGGGAGAGGGGCGATTAGGTTTTTGGAGAGCGTCTCCTACGCGACTACTCGGCTACTTCCACTACATCAACGCCCTCTTCATCGCCATGGCTACCATTGCTGATCCAGCTGCCACTGAGAACAGGGCAGCCGACGAGGCTACCGCTTCTGCTGCCGCGACCGCTGCTGCTTCGGCCAATTGGCCTACCGGAGGGTACTACATGCTTATCCCTCTTCTGCTAATTTCGATGTGCATAGTACTAGTGATTTCTGTAGATGTCTCTACGATTTGCCTAGTACTGCATAGTTACATAATCAAGTATCAGCGTGTCCACATCATGTTCATGATTTATTCCTGGATTAATATAATCGGAAAAATTCCTAGATTCCTAACAATACAAAAACCTAATATGTGTAGGCATTTTTCGATTCAAGGTTTTGCTGCTGCACTGAAACCTGCCCCGTTTACGGGGACGTACTTTAAGCGTTGGCAGACCAAAACCACCTTATGGCTCGCGGCGATGAACGTGTTCTGGGTCGTCGGTGTCACTCCCACTAGAACGATTGCTCCTGATCAGGAGAAGGCGTTTACGGAGGCCACCGTCGTCTTTGTTGGAGCCGTTCTGAGCGTGATTGGAGATAAGTTGGTTGATGCATATTGACATGTGCGGGTCGCCAAGGACTTGTGGGAGGCACTCGAATCCAAATTCGGTGCAACTGATGCTGGGAGCGAGATGTATATTATTGAGCAGTTCCACGATTACAAAATGGTTGAAAACCGTTCTGTATTGGAACAGGCTCATGAAATACAATGCATCGCAAAGGAGCTTGAGCTCCTGAAGTGCGAGTTACCGGGCAAATTTGTCACGGGATGCATAATCGCTAAGCTCCCTAATTCCTGGAGGAACTTTGCCACCACTCTGAAACATCAGAGGCGTGAATTCTCAGTAGAGGATGTCATCGGCCATCTGAGTGTTGAGAAGAATTCCAGGGCAAAGGACTCGCATGGAAAAAGAGAAGGGATCTCAGTTGCCAATGTGGTACAGAAGAACTTCAACTCCAACAAGTCCAAAGGGAAGATGGGTGTCCATCAAAATACTGACTTCAAGAAGAAGGGTAATAAGACCTTCAAGAAGGATAAGAAGAAGAGTGGCTGTTTCACTTGTGGTTCGGAAGAACACTGGGCTAACAAGTTCAAGAAGCCAGGAAAGGACTCTAAGACTGCCAACATGATCGTGAGCAACAATGAAAGTGGAGCATCTGGGTACGGTAATCTATTTACTGTATTTTCAGTTAGCCGGTCTACCGATTGGTGGATTGACACAGGTGCAAATATTTATGTGTGTGCTGACATCTCATTGTTTTCTTCTTATCAGGTCACAGGGAAAGGCTCTGTACTGATGGGGAACGGCGCGACTGCTTCTGTTCATGGTGTTGGCACGGTCGATCTGAAGTTTACTTCGGGAAGGATCGTGCAGCTCAAGAATGTGCAGCATGTCCCCGCCATCAAGAAGAACCTCGTTAGTGGCTCCCTTCTCTGTAGAGAAGGTTTTAAGTTGGTCTTTGAGTCTAATAAAGTAGTTGTTACGAAATATGGACTGTTTGTTGGAAAAGGTTATGAATGCGGAGGTCTGTTTCGCTTTTCCCTTGCGGATTTTTGTGATAAAGTCGTGAACAATATTCATTCGAATGTTAATGAAACAGAAGTTTGGCATTCACGTCTTTGTCACATTGGTTTCGGTTTTATGACGCGGTTAGCAAAACTGAATTTAATCCCGAGTTTCACTTTAGCCAAAGGTTCTAAGTGCCATTTGTGTGTGCAAGCAAAACAACCTCGCAAGCCCCATAAAGCTGCGGAGGAGAGACACTTGGCACCGTTAGAACTCATACATTCTGATTTGTGTGAGATGAATGGTGTGTTGACTAAAGCTGGAAAAAGATACTTCATGACACTAATAGATGATTCCACTAGATTTTGCTGTGTATATCTGTTAAACACTAAAAGTGAGGCTCTACACTACTTTAAAATCTATAAAGCAGAAGTTGAGAATCAACTTGAAAAGAAGATTAAACGAATCCGGTCAGATCATGGTGGAGAGTATTTCTCTAATGAGTTTGATTATTTTTGTGCGGAACATGGTATTATTCATGAGAGGACGCCTCCCTATTCACCTCAGTCAAATGGGGTTGCCGAACGGAAAAACCGTACTCTAACAGATTTGGTTAACGCCATGTTAGATACATCGGGTTTATCCAAGGCATGGTGGGGGGAGGCTATATTGACATCATGTCATGTCCTGAATAAAGTTTCGACAAAAGATAATGAGATTACTCCCTATGAGCAATGGGAGAAGAGAAGAACAACACTCTCATACTTACGCACATGGGGTTGTTTGGCGAAAGTCAATGTGCCGATCCCCAAAAGACGTAAGCTTGGACCAAAGACTGTGGATTGTGTTAATTTGGGTTACGCTAAGAAAAGCGTCGGCTATAGATTTCTAGTAGTGAAATCTGAGGTACCTGACGTGGAGGTCGGTACAATTATAGAGTCTAAAGATGCTACATTCTTTGAGGATATTTTTTCTATGAGAGATATGCCAAGCACTTCTAGACAAGAATCAAAAGAGACTCCTGAGCCTGCCATTCCAATGGAATATTATGAAGAAACACCTGATGAAAATCTTGAGGAGGACAACGAGGAAACCCTTGGTAGGGGCAAGAGACAAAGGACTGCAAAGTCCTTTGGTGATGATTTCCTCGTATACCTCATGGATGATACTCCCACTTCTATTTCGGAAGCCTATGCATCTTCATATGCTGACTACTGGAAAGAAGCGGTCCGTAGTGAGATGGATTCCATCATGGCTAACGGAACATGGGAAATCACTGATCGTCCCTATGGCTATAAACCATTGGGATGTAAGTGGGTGTTTAAAAAGAAACTTAGGCCGGATGGTACTATTGAAAAGTACAAGGCTAGACTTGTGGCTAAGGGTTATTCCCAGAAAGAAGAGGAAGATTTCTTCGATACTTATTCACTTGTGGCTAGACTGACCACCATTCGAGTGTTACTCTCGTTGGCGGCCTCGCATGGTCTTCTTGTCCACCAGATGGATGTTAAGACGGCTTTTCTGAACGGAGAGCTAGACGAGGAAATCCATATGCAACAACCCGATGGCTTTGTGATAGATGGTCAGGAAGGAAAAGTGTGTAAGTTACTAAAATCTTTATATGGCCTGAAACAAGCACCTAAGCAATGGCATGAGAAGTTCAACATAACTTTAACATCTGCCGGCTTTGTTGCTAATGAAGCCGACAAATGTGTATACTATCGCTATGGTGGGGGCGAAGGAGTTATATTGTGCTTGTATGTCGACGACATACTGATACTTGGGACAAACCTCCAAGTCATCGAGGAGGTTAAGTCATTTCTATCTCAGAATTTTGAGATGAAGGATCTTGGTGTGGCTGATGTTATCTTAAACATTAAGCTACTGAGAGATAATGAGGGTGGGATTACGCTTCTGCAATCCCATTATGTTGAAAAAGTTTTGAGTCGTTTTGGATATTCGGACTGCAAAACTTCTCCAACACCATATGATCCTAGTGTGCGAATCCGAAAGTTTGAAGGCACATGTAAGGATCAGCTGAGATATTCTCAGATCATTGGTTCACTCATGTATCTAGCTAGCGCTACAAGGCCTGACATCACGTTTGCTGTGTGCAAACTCAGCCGGTTTGTTCCTAATCCGGGTGATGATCATTGGCATGTTGTTGAAAGAATTATGCGCTATCTGAAAGGTACTATGAACTATGGACTTCACTATACCGGGCAACCGTCAGTACTTGAAGGGTATTGTGATGCGAATTGGATCTCTGATGCTGATGAGATGAAAGCCACAACGGGGTATGTGTTTACTCTTGGAGGTGGTGTTGTTTCTTGGAAGTCTTGCAAGCAAACGATCCTAACGAGATCGACAATGGAAGCAGAATTAACAGCATTAGACACATCTGGTGTCGAAGCAGGATGGCTTCGAGATCTTTTGATGGACCTGCCAGTGGTTGAAAAGCCAGTACCGGCTATTCTTATGAACTGTGACAATCAAACTGTAATTGTCAAGGTAAAAAGTTCAAAGAACAACAAGCAGTCCAACAAACACATAAGAATGAGATTAAAAGCTGTCAGAACTTTAAGAAACTCCGAGTGATAGCATTGGATTATATCCAATCGGCTAAGAATCTGGCAGATCCCTTTACTAAAGGGCTATCACGTGTTGTGATAGAAAATGCATCGAGGGAGATGGGAATGAGACCCACATGAGTTGCCATGGTAGTAACCCAACCTATGTGATCGGAGATCCCGTGAAGTAGGATCTGGGAAAACAAGCTAGTGGTTAACTGAGGAGAGTAGTTTACTATCCCACTCCGCTAGATATACAATACTCTCAAAAATTGTATGGCAGGTTGACTTTTGTCTTAATGTGTTCCAAAGCTTCTATAAGAAAGATGCTATCCTACAGAGCGATCTTTGGAGGAACACACCTATGTGAGCCCGACTGCTGGTCACAGTCTATGAGATTGGGGTGATCTCTAGTAAGCTCATGAATAGGCTAGGAGTATGACTAATATGCTCCACCCGAGGGGTCATCCTTCGGCAGCCTAGTACTGGTAAGACTTTTAGTGAAACTCCTTTACGCCAAACTGACAATTTAAGGCATAGTCCATTGCTTAGTTGTAAAGAAGTGTAGCTATTTGTTCTAGGTGGATGTTCAACCCTAACAGGTCTCCGCTGAAAATACCGGTATATCAAAACAGTGTTGGGAACAGAGGACAATACCATGGGCCTTAGGGATCTGGTGGGGGATTGTTGAAATATAGGGTGGGCTCTAGGCCCATCTAACAATTTCTGAAAAATCCCTAAGGGCCCATTCATGCTTGGCAAGGCAAGTGGGGGGGGGGGGGGGAGTTTAGTCCCACATTGCTAGTGGAGAGAGATGAGCACCAACATATAAGGTGAGCTCTTCTACCATTTGCATGTGGTGTGAGAAGAAGAAGAGGAGCTCCACACGCGCGCTCCTCCTCCGACGCACGCCCGCCTCGCCTCGTCACGACGCGCGCGCGCTGCGGGGTTGCGGGTTGCGGGAATCTCGCCGAGCCGATGTGTTCTTTTTGTCGCACGGAAACGGGATACAAACGGTTGTAACTGAAATGCTAATGAGGCTTAAACGTTTTGTCTTAAGTGTTGGCAGTACTTTATTACAGGCGTTTCAGTCTTTCATTGCGGGCGTTTCTTTCCGTTGAACCGTCCTGGCATGTGCCTATATACGGAGGAGGTCGTCCTCTCCGGGAGATATAGAACAGAACCATCTGCCTCCGTCCCTTGTCGTTCCTCTCACTGCTACTGCCTCCGGTGATCCCACCCCGTCCGATGCGTACACGGCTGACGGGTGAGCAGACCTCCGAAACCACGCCCTCTCGAGATCCTGTACGGGAGAGGGGCGATTAGGTTTTTGGAGAGCGTCTCCTACGCGACTGCTCGACTACTTCCACTACATCAACGCCCTCTTCATCGCCATGGCTACCATTGCTGGTCCGGCTGCCACTAAGAACAGGGCAGCCGACAAGGCTACCGCTTCTGCTGCCGCGACCGCTGCTGCTTCGGCCAATTGGCCTACTGGAGGGTACTACATGCTTATCCCTCTTCTGCTAATTTCGATGTGCATAGTACTAGTGATTTCTATAGATGTCTTCACGATTTGCCTAGTACTGCATAGTTACATAATCAAGTATCAGCGTGTCCACATCATGTTTATGATTTATTCCTGGATTAATATAATCGGAAAAATGCCTAGATTCCTAACAAACCCTAGCTCCCCGCCGCCACCTCCCCTCCCGCCTCCGCGGGCATTGGTAGCCGGGCAAAGCCCATGTAGTGTCGATAGTGGCGGGTCCTCCTTTCCTCGGTGCAAGCTTCCTAGGCATGGCGAAGGTTCTTGGCACGCGGAGTGGCTAGGCGGAGGTTGTGGCGTGGCCCGGCGGGGTGGAGCGGTTTGGTGGCGAGCGCCGGAGTGGCCTTCCCGGCCCAGATCTGGGACCCTTGGGCCCATCTGCGCCAGGACAGGCCGGCGTGTTGGCGACTGCCCTACTTCCTAGAGATGGCGGAGGCGGTGTTGCAGGTACCTGCTTGTTGCAGCGGGGTGACTGGGGCTTTATAGGCCCGTTCCAGGCCCGTTGAGGCCTGGTGTGCGTCGGATGCCCTGTCCGCTGAGGGCTGGTCCCTCATGCATGGTTGTGATGTTGTGGTCTCTCGTCTAGCAATGGCAGCGGCCTCTGTCTTGCAGGATATGCACCAAGGTCCTCAAAGAGACGACAATGGTGCGTCCGAGAGCGTGTGGAGCATTCTCGTGGGCGGCGAGGTTGGTGGTGGTGCTCTGTTGCGCCTCGTGGTGCCTTTGGTGGGAGGGGATCATGAGAAATCCTTGTCGACTCATCCGACACCGTCGCGGTGCCGCTTTCGAGTGGCGTCTTTCTTTCTTGGAGGGTGTCGCGGAGATCGTCTTTCCACTTTACCCCAGAGTGTCGGGGAAAACCCTAGGTCCGGTATGCTGGTCCGGGTAGCAGCGTCGTGCGACGGTGCCTCCCTACATGAGGATGATGCTTGCTACGGGGCGCTTCAGGAGGGCTTTGAGCGTAGCGGGACATAGCCGGAGGACACATCGGTCTCGGATCGTCATCGTCTAGGCAATTCACTGTTATCTTCGGTTCTTTTCTTTTGGGGCATGTTCTTTTGCTCTTGCCCCAACGTCATCTTCGTTCCGTCAAACTCTTGTAAGGCCGGTTATTTCATAGATAAAATGCTGACATGGCACCATACTTATTTAAGAGAGAGAGGACTGTTGTAGCTAAGGGAAGAAACGGCTCTTAACACTTATTCCTAGGCAATGCAATTAATCTAAAGATCCTGTGCGGGCTCTCTTCCTGTGATCTCGCTTGCCTAGCTCAAAGCAATTAATGGATTCATTTGCCACGGCTAGGCCACAATATTGTAATGCAAACATGATCCCTAAACTCATTTAATACAACAATATTTTGATACAGCGCTAAGTGTGCGTTGAGCAAGCTGTATCTTAGAATACACAGCGACCTAGGATATCCCGCTAAGGAATAGTCCATTGTGAAAGGCCTAATGTGTGGATGGTTGCTATATTAGGGCATGTACAATGGTCTTATCTTACCAATGACACATAGGATAATTGCTGAGTTGGAAGAGAGAAAAATAAAAAAAAGACCTATGTCGTATCTTAGCCAAGATATGGTCTCTTAGCACGATATGTCTCATCACATATTTAGGGATATCTGTCGCTAAAGATAAGACTAAAAAATAATCCATTGTACGTGATGTTTTGTCATCGTATCAAGATTATGTGTCCGATGTAAGATAAAACTGTCTTATCAATTATTCTACATGCCCTTGATATACCGGTGGGAAAGACTATTTCGAAACTCTATTTTGTCTATTTTGGGCGTCGTGCCCGGTTACCGTGGTCGGTTTTTTAGAAAAATCTAGTACAAGTAGCAAGATGCGAAGAAGCGAGGTGTGAGCGCTTTGTTGCTTTTGCCTGTGCGGTCCCATTTCCGGCGCACCGCACACCTTTCCACTCGGCGGCCACCGCTTAAAATCAGCAGTGAGCTGAGCTGCCCAGTGTGCCCACGCTTCGATCAGCTGCCCCGAACCGTATCTGACGCTGATTACAACTCTCCACCTCAGCGGTTCAAAAAACAAAAAAGCTCTACGCCTCGGCCAGAAAGAAAAGAGGGTCTTCAGCAAAGCCAAGAAAAGAGTATACGTAGCTTCTTTTCTGTCACCTTTTCCCTTGTATTTGCTGGAAATAGTGTGTGCAGGCAGGAGAGCAACTGACGCGAAGATGTACGTAGGAGTACTATGGCAGTGACAAAAGCAAATCTGGACGCAGTACTATGCGTCTGGCCCACGCTAGATCTGACTGCTGCTGGCTTCACATGGCACGAGACGACGGACTCCACTCTACCTCACCAATGGCTTTGCCATGATAGCTTTAGGACAAGTAAATAATGAATAAGTAACTTTTTCGATCAAGTTTGTGTTGATTTACCGTATCTAGATTCGTATGCATCTAGTTAAGTATTTATGTTAGATATATCCATATTTAAATGAAGTTGAGAGCGTTAATGTGGGCCGGAGAGAGTAGTAGTTTACCGACTCTTTTTCCTCAAGACTACCCGGAATGTTTTTACCAAATGAAAGAAAGTCTCATAGGTTTTTAAAGAATTCAATGTTGATTGGAGGAGGATACTACTTGATTTGTACTAGTCTAAGTACTCCCTCCGTCTCAAAAATAGATGCGCAAGTTTGTCAAAATTTGAATGAATCTATATATTAAATATTAGTATCTAGATTTATCTAAATTTAAAACAAACCTGCAACGTCTATTTTAAGATCGGAGGAGTAAATCGGATACGTGATTTTTCCCTATAAAATCAGCACGGACGAACGATTCGTGTAGGGATCGTGGAGGGAAATGGCAAGAACAATAATGCTACTAGCTGGGACGGTGAGAGTGCGATCTTCAAGGTGTGATCGATCGGGAAGTAAAGAGCACATCACTTTGTAGTTTACTGGTACCAAGGTGCATGGAAGTGTGTCCTATTTCAACGGTATCCAAAGAGCATCTGCTCGCTCATGGTCAGCTCTCTCACGCGGAGGCGGAGCTGCGCATCAGCTCTCCAACGGTCTGCTCCCACTCCCACTCCCACTCACTCACTGACTACTCTCCATCTATAGTGCAGTGGCCAAGCAGGGCATGGCCTCGCCAGGAGCAACCTTTCGGCGCTAGCATGTCGCCGTGCAGCTGATGCCCGTGTGCCCCATGAGGCCAGACCACGGGACCTCGCACCCACCGTAGAAATAGGAGGACACGCTCCCGTGCAGACAGACGGGATATATATACCAGGGCGATACCAGCTCGTAGTATATATGTCTAGAATGGAGTACTTCCTAAAAATTTGAGATATTTGAAATTCGTTTAGATCGTTTTATTTAAGACGAGGGATAAGGAGTGCAAGAAATGGAGGCCGAAAGAATTATCTACACGTAGGATCCACTCGACAGTTTTTTTCCTTTAAGATTTTCATTTCACATATGGAAGTTTCGGCTAGGGTTGAGGTGGACAGTGCTAGGGGGGTCAAATCCACTAGAAGATCGTCCCCCACCCACACGAATCGAGAGGCACTTTGAGAGTCACCCCTGCCGTCCCGGGCCTCTCCCTTGCCCCCCTCGCCGGACTAGCCGATGAGTGGCAGCGGGAGGTTGGTGTCGGTGTAGCTCCATGTTTTAGTACTTGTCGTAGATGTAGGGTTTGGCTTCATGCCGAGTGTGGGCGATATGCCCGGGAGAAGAAGCTTCTAGATCTTTTCGGCTGGATCTGGAGCTACTTCCTCCTGCTGTTTCTCGCGGCAGAGCTCCGGCGGTCGGAGCCAAATGCTGCGGTGGGTGGTGAGGAGATCTTCTGCGTCAATAAAGCCGCTTTGCTCCATCTATGCGGAAGATGAAAGGGTGTTGTGGCGCTTCTAGCCGGCCAAGGTGGCGGTGGGAAGTGACGCGGTACTCGAAGGGCGGTGGACGTGGGCTTCCCTACGTGGCGGCCGTGGCGGCGAGGACGGGGAATGCGTTAGCGGATCTGCCCTTCCTTCTTCCTCGTGGTGGACTTTGGCCTTTCCAGTTGGGAAGGTTGTCCCCCTGGAGATGAGGTTCAGGCGGATGTTAGGTGATTGGTCGAGCTGGTTCTGTCGTGGTGGCGACTCCTGGCGTGCGGCGAACCTACATCGGCTTCCTTCTTCCTCTCCGTTGGCTGCTCCCTCTGTGCTCCATTCGCAGCGGCTCGATGATGACGGCAAGGGCCGCTGGGCTGCTGCCTCTTCTGGTCGAAGGGTGACCGTTTTGTGCCAGGATTGCGCTCCCTCCAACGTGGTGCCAAGTGGTTTGTCCCCGGCGGCGCACTGGCGACCGACGAGAGGTGCTTGTTTGTCTGCGGTGGAGAAGAAGACTAAGGACCTGATAGCTTTCCAACCTTTAGTTCTAGAGTTTTCTTTGCAAAAGTGTTTGTACTGCTTTCGCTTTCCCCCTTCTATAGGGGCCTGCTTGTAATTGTCCCCACCGCTTTGGTTAATTGAGCAGCTTCTCGGGTCTTCGGATCCGTTTCCCGTTCAAAAAATGTTGCACGACCTATTTGGTAGTCTGAATGAAAGGTGGTTGCATGGGTTGAGCTACTCTGCCCGTTTTGGTCCTTCTCATGCAACATAATCTTATGGTCAACTTGTTCAAAACATGGTGAGTTTACGGATCTTCGCCGACGATAGGAAGGTCATGCTGGCTAGAAGCACTTTTGTGTCAATCCTTGGTGGAGGCACGCCGCCAGGCACGCGAGGCGTTCGTGGCGGAGGCTAGGCGGAGCCGACATCCAGAAGACTTGGACGGTGAGAACACGGAGATGGAGGTGTTCGCATTTGCGGAGGAGGGGAGGGAGCGTTGGGATGCCGAGATGGCGACGACATTGGAGCACCGGCGGAAGGATGAGGAGAGGGAAAGGGGTCGAACCCGCAGTACAGTCGCCAGGTACCAGGGACACCGCTTCGGGGTGAACGAGGAGATGGAGGCCGCAAACATACGACTACGCGACTTTCCTATAGGGAAGGGTTGTCTCGATGAAGCCGGACCCTCTGGCCACGTTGACATCAGTGCCCTGGACGAGGATGTCGTCGTCACTAACTTTTTATATTTTGTAAAATCATGCAATGGTTGTCTTTTTATATCTACCTAGTAGTACTTCCTCCGTCGGAAATGTAAGACGTTTTAGCTTCGTGAATCGAACGTATCTAGATGTCTTTTAGTGTATAGGTTCGTAGAAGTTCAAACTAAAACTATACTCTGAAAAGCGTCTAGATACATTTATTTCACTAAGATAAAATGTCTTATATTTCTGAACGGATGTGTATCTTTTATATGCTGGACTAGACGTACACGGAAGGATATGCGTGTCCGCGGAGCGGCAGAGGATGGACGCATTTCCTGCCCAGACTTGGGGGCTAGGAATACGTCGGTACGCTCACGTCCGTCCGTTTACATCGAGCCCGGGGCTGAGTTTTCGGTGTCATTTTGTTGGGTCGGACCAAAACGGAACAACCGCCCGGCACGTTTGGGCTGGGCAGGCCGAGATGTCCTTACGTGTCGGGTCGGGTTTGGCGTGCGCCGTGAACGTGAACGACGACCTGCTCGCTGTCTGCATCAGTCTTTATTGCGTACTAGTTGTAGGCTCCAGCTGCACCGTACGTACTAATATTTGTTGCTTTCCCGGTGCGTCGCGCGCGGTCGCACGCAGCCCACTCAGCGGAGCCCGTTGGAAATTACTACTACTGTACTAGCCATGAGAGGGGATCGAGCTGGACAGTGCGGTAAAAAGCGGTAAATGTAAAAGTGCGGTCACTGGATCTACCCGAGCGAGCGAGCGAGCGAGCTCTACCTGAGGCCGCCAGTGCCTCACGAGTCACGAGCTCTGGCCCACGATTGAGCTGCCTGCGTGCGCCCGGGCGGGCTGGCGTGTGGGGCCGGGTAGGAGTTTTTTTTCTCCACCACGCCAGATTGCTTCCTGACGTGAGCGGTGACTGCTGAAGCCCTCAACTACGTATCCACCTCAGCCAGAAAAAGGAGCATCTTCGCCTCAGCCGGAAAAAAGAGTACAGTAGTATCTTCTTTTCTGTGACGTTTTTCCTTTTTACGTTGCTCGTTAGTACTAGTGTTGGGCAGCCACTGGGTGTAGAAAAGCCGAGGACGACGACGCTACACGGTACAGCGTGGGCACACCAGACGAAACGAGACGAGAGGAGAGAGCATCCCTGCCTTGGTCAGCTCGTCGACTCACGCTCCAACGCCCAGCTCCATCGTCCACTTGCAACAGGTGACACGCCACCACCCGCACCAGGACGAAAACCAGGGACCGACCGAGCAGGGCAGGCATGCGTACAAAATTTGTGAAAGGCGCCGCACCCAGACCCAGGAGCAAGCTTTCGGCGCTAGTGTGTCCCACACTCCCACCCCCCCGATTGAGACCACCCAGTTAATTTTCACCGGGCTTGCTTGAGGACGACCGCCCAGCGCGTGCCATCCCTTGCCGCCAAAACAACGTCTACCTCGCAGCTCGCACAGTATAGCAGCACTAGGCGTGTGGCGCCAGCACGCTCCCATGCCGACAGCACCAGATACCTGCATCATACCAGCTCAAACCATGTCACAGGACCAACACGTCTAAGATTTTGCTTCCTAAAATCTCAGATATTGAAATCAGTATAGATCGTTTTCTTTAAGATTGATTCGGGATCGAGCAGGAGTGGACACAAACTCAGGCTCGCGACAAATGGAGACCCGTAAGTTTTTTCTTCTAAGATTGATGATGCCGGTTCGGCGAGGGAAAAGGGAATGAAAGCCGGCGCGGATTGTCGTGGAAGTACAACGAAGAGTTCGCCAAGAGATCCGAACAATATCTACCCGCAATGGTGGTACGGGTGATCACGTCAACAGGGTTTAGGGTGTGTACGCGCTCTCGATGTCGGCATCCTCCCTCGAACAGATGGTAAAAAGCCTTAACCCTACTTCTAATTGTAATATATGGACAATATCGTACAAGTTACAACGTAGCTTCCCAATGAGTCGACAAGCTCGCTCGCCAAAATGGGATTCGTTCTATGTTTTGTGGATGTCTCATCGGAGGTGATTGTGGAGAGCGAGCCCTCGGTTCCATCGGGCCTCCCCCTTTCTTACAATGTGGGTTCAACAATAGATGTGGAGGGCCGCACGGGAGTGTTAGAGCGTTGACGGTGGATCCTCGGGGAACTTAATCCGAGACTCGCAACAACGCTTTCAAATGGTATGTATCATGGTATGGGCGCCGCCCAGCTTAGTAAAGCGGGGAAAACGATGTATTTACCTATGCCCGAGCACCGCATGGATGGGAAAAAAAGCCTTAACCCTACCGATGATTGTATTATATATGGAGAATATAGTGCAACTTACAATGAGGGTTCTTGGCAGGTCTAGAAGCTCACTCACCAAGATGGGAATCGATCTAGGGTTTGTGGAGATCATCAGAAATGATTGTGGAGAGTAAGCCCTCGATTCCGTCTGACCTCCTCCATTTTATGTGGTCATGTTGTAGGCATCCTGTGTGGTATACGAGTGGGTAGTGGCGGTGTTAGCCATGACAACGAGCCTGAGCAAAGTAAGAAGCTCTACGGTTGGCAGCCATTCGCCCCCAAGTTTAATACCGATTAGTTCATCATTAGTTTCAATGGAGGATCGTGGAGGGAGCCCGGGTATGTCGAGCCCTAGCTTCCCACCACGAGTAAGGTTCCTCTATTGTGCTCCAAGTTGATAAAAGGCATCATTCCCTTTAATCGACCAATCTGGTTGTTATTCCTTTTGAAACCCTAGGTGTTGTGTATTGCATAAATCGATGGGCCTCAGGGTCAGGGCTCAAAGTCCTTGCCTAGGGCAGGTAGCCGTGTGTATGTCCCAAAGGTACCGTATAGCCAAATATATTATCGACAAGCCCCTATCAGCACACCACGGTGTCCATGGACATATCACGGTTGGTGAATCACCCAGTCTGCCACCATTAAGTGATGCAGCGAGGTAGGCAAGGGTCGTAAATAATACTGACCAGTCGCTGTGTCAATGACATGGCGGCGCCGGACAGAACCGGTGCTCGGGGCACTCCATTGCGCGAAATAAAGACGCCGGTGGCCCGTTGGTGGCGCTCGGAGGCATCGGGGCGGAGCGGGAGGTCAAGTATGGGCAGAAAAGCAAGAAGATGTGTAAAAGAGAAAATGGTTGGCCCCTGTTCAGTATGTTCAGTATGGGTTGCTCTTTTTGACTACGTTTCAGACCATAAAATGCGTTTTTAATGAGTTGTATAATCGTTTTAAGGGCCGTCCTTTTTACTGCGTGTGCTGGGGTTTAGGTCACGTAGACTTTTGAGACGTCGAGGAGACGACGCTCTCAGGCTCACGCCACAAAGAATATACTCGTTGTTGGTAGCAGGGCGCGTCATCAAACCAAGAATTTGGTGGTACACCGGCTGCACAGTAGTGGCTAGCTGCACGGACTGCGACTAGAGGCTCTCGGCTATCTACCTCCTCCCAACGTCTACGCTCTGCTTTGGCCATTGATGCAGAATCACGAGGAGCAGTGTCGACTTTAATATTTGGAACCATTCTCAGTCTAGGCCATTGATGCGCGTCACCGAGCTGCCCATGTGGCGAAACCACGGGCTGTCTCTCGCCAGCAATACGCGTGGCACCCCTACACTACACACGGCTACGCACCATCGGAAAATTCGTGGTCAAAGTTTCCCTCGCGATACCCCACCTCCGGTGTGAATATAGAACACGCTAAAAATCCAATTGCCGCACTAACTAAGCAAGTGTAGAACCCTCCCTCCATAAATAACCTGTATTTATTTAGATTTGCATCTATGCAGATACATTTTAGTGTATATACGAATCCAAATAAGGAGTACTTATTATACTTAAACGTACTTTAGATTGTTTATTTCAAGGTTTCGGAGCCAGATTGCACTCTCAGGCTCGTAAATACAGGATCCTCTAAGATTGCACGTGGGACCCACTTGTAATCTAAGACTCGGACACGCCGTCCTCTCCTAGAGTACTGGAGCAAGTCGCGAAGTGCCCTGGCCCGAACCGATGCCTCTCTCATCACTGACACCGACAAGAGACGACGAAGGGGAGGCGTCAGCTGTAGATTTAGGTTTCCTTCAGGTAGTTGCAGCCTTTTAGGGTTCTTTTGGAGCAGGGCACAACGAGAACATGCATATGCCTTCTCTATGCCGTCTTGCTCCATCACATTGACACAACCACAAATATATCAACTGTATCAGCTCGGGAAGCTCCAGGGTTGCGTTGGCGGAGGCAACAAAGAACGAGTGTCGTGGTCACATGAGTCCGCAAGGAGATGTTGGAGCCAACAATGCTGTCAGAAGCGAGAAGATGACACTAGCAAGGTGAGGGGTTGAAAACGGAACGGAAACGGACGGAAACATGCGTTATCGTTTTCGTTTCCTCTTGTGTTGTCGGGATCGAAAACGAAACGGAAACTCCGGAAACGAACATGGAATCGGAAATCATCGGAAACGAATATGGAACGGATACGTGCAGATACCATACGAAAACAGCATTTGTCGGAATATGATAGTGGCATAATACCATGGTCTATACACCAAAAGGAACATATCATAGACAAAGAATAGCTCACAACTTCGACAACCGACAATTAAACATAACGTAACATACATAATTCAATACTTCAACAAGCATATAAGTTCACATAAATAATTTCACATGCTTCGACAAGAAAAAAACGCTCACATAAATAGATGGTGTAAGCCACGCGAAGATGGCCTCGGCGTCACACAAGACGGCGTCGAGGGAAGAACCAGAACTTTGGGGGGAGACGAACATAAGTGAGCATGAGTCGAAAGTGTGTTTGCTAATCATCATGTCTTGGTAACAATACAAGTAAGTATGGATCACAAGTAAGGCTGATCGTCTCAAGTTTGTTTTGCAGGGTTGGCGATTCGTTCTCAGACTGATGGCAAAATCTCTCATGCTAGCCTATGTGTGCATGTCGTGCTAGCCTATGATAGATGGTGTAAGCCACACGAAGATGACGTCGAATCAGGTAAGCCACCCAAGTAGGGAGCAATCAGATCTAGGCGCTCTTTCAATAAGCAAGCAAGTACGGTGGATAATCGTGTATCATGTTTGCACGGTCGTTTCGCAAGGCGGTGGCACCATCGCCTCTTTGCTCGAAATATGTTTTGTACTAAACTATTATACTTATTTGAATTTATATTTTCTACGCTAGCATTATCACAATTTTATTTAATTAAAAGGCATCCTGATAACTAAAGCCCTTTTAACAAACAAAGACATCACCCTACTTGACTCAAAATGATTCAATAGTTCATAGATCTTGCAGTTATTCTGAACCAATTCATGTACACCCAACATTGTGCAGTAAATGGAATCCTGATAACTAAAGCCCTTTTCCTCAATCACTGTAACTATATTCATATATGTAATGTCGTCTCTACATATTCTCCTCTCTAGATTGTCTACACCATCCAACTGAATTCGGACTTCCCAAATTTCAGGATCCAGACTACAGAAATCAAGAGAAAATGGCAAAATTCAGCAAACCCTAACCCTAAACAGAAAAATTCAGAGAGAAAAAAGGGGAAAAGTGAACACATACTCTACTCCGCCGAGGCTGCTGGTCCACCTTTCGCTTTGCGCCGAATTCTCCACCCAGAGCTACGCCAGCGTTGCTGCCGCCTTCGATGGCTGAGACGGCCATAGCTCGTCAAGGTCGTCCTGGTCGTCCGGGTCAGCCACTCTGCCTCCGCCTCTTGCGCAGTCTGCGCCGGCAACAGCACTTGAGCTCCCAGTGCCGCCCTCGACGCCGCCGCTGCCTCCAGGACTCACCGGCTCCTCCATCTCCTCCTGGTCAAGCGAGAACGGTAGCAGGAGTGGAGTGAGGAGTGTGGTGTTGACCGGTGCGTGGACGGGGGCTGTCTTAGGCGATGCGGTCCAGACGGCGCAGCAACGGCCATTTGCCCGACAGTGGGGTCTTGCTGTCAGAAACGGTATCAGACAGGCATCAGAAAGGAATCAACGCGATTTGAGAAGGTCTGTCCGAAACATGGTATTGACGTGCCAAAATTAGGAATGTTGGCACTGACTCGTTCTGACAGCCCGAATTGCGGTAGCTTCCTGCAATTTACTCTCCGATGCAACATGGGCGTGCACGACTTCTTCAAAGCCCACATGGCGGTTGAGGTTGAGTACGCGCAGAAAAGCAAGAAGATGTCAAAAAACGAAAATGGTTGACCCCTGTTCAGTATGGGCTGGGATCACAAGGTTTATTCTTTTCGACTGCGTTTCAGTCTGCAAAATACGTTTTTAATGATGAGCTGAGCCGATACTTATTATGGATCGGACGGAGTATGTGTATTGGAGTTGCTTTTAGGCCACGTAGCTTTTTTGAGACGTCGAGGGGATGCTCTCGGGCTCACACCATAAAGAATACTCTTGTTGTTGGTAGCAATTCGCCGCGCGCGCCATCAAACCAGGAATTTGGTAGTACACCGGCTTAGCAGTACGGGCTCACGAGATTCGAAGAAGGAAATTTGAAGATGGCTCCTGCGACTAGAGGGCATCCAAAGAGTGTATGCTCTTGTGACTGACAACGGCTACCCATCTATCTACCTCCTTCCAACGTCTACGGTCTCTGCTTTGGCCATTGATGCAGACCACGAAGAGCAGTATCGATTTTAATAGAGTAAATTTCAGTTTATACCTTCTAGTTTGCTGTTTTTGACACTAATTACTCCATTTAACAATTTTTTATCCTAATTACCCCATTTAGTGAATGTTTTCCCAATTTTTACCCCTTTCAAAGATATTAGAGCATTTTGGCACGGTGATTTAGGTTAAATTTGATAGTAGATTTTTTTTCCGTTCTCACATCTCTCAAAGTACATTAGTTGTGCATGAACTGACCTATCGTATAACAAAAATCTTGTTCACATCACTCGTCACACGCTTCTCTGGGAACCGCGGATGCATGCAGTCTACGCTGCACTGCCCACGCGACGCAATTGATGTAAGAAGCCAACTAGTTGGTGCAATGTAGTATTAACAGTAGCACTACTTATGAATAGTTCTGGTGTAATTATTCTACTCCCTCAGACCCAAATTAGTTGGCTCAAATTTATCAAGATACGGGTTATCTAATACATGTCTAGACACAATCGAATTTAGATAAATCTAATCAACTAATTTGGACAGAGGGAGTACCACTTACTTTGTACATCACGCAATTATCATGGTTCAATGTAATGTTATATTGTCGAAGATGTAATCTGTATGGACGGATCAAAAGTCGCTGATCAGAGATATATGTGTGCTCACTAATTTGTATAGCCAACAAAAAAAAACGCTCTGGCTCATGCTATCATGCCGGTTCTTACATGTAAATACTCAGAAAAATTAACGTCGTGTTATGACACCTAGACCCAGCTGCTAAAAGTCGAAACACTGCAGAAACTTTTGATGGGGTAAAAAAGGGCAAAGGTTTCACTAAATGGGGTAAACTGGATGAAAAAATGTTAAATGAGATAATTACTGTTAAAAATGGTAAATTAGGGGGTAAAAACTGGAATTTACTCATTTTAATACTACAATACTAGTAGTTGGAACCATTCTCAGTCCTGCACTTGCCCATGTGGCCAAACTACGGTGTCACCGAGCTGCCCATGTGGCCAAACCACGGGCTGTCTCTCGCTCTCGCCAGCAATACGCCGCGGCGCCCCCACACGCCTACGCACCTCGCGATCCCCAACCACCTCTGGTGTGAATATAGGACACGCTAAAAATCCAATTGCCACACTAACTAAGCAAGTGTAGAACCCTCCAACCAGAAATAAATAACTTGTATTTATTTGGATTTGTAGATATCTACATATATTTTAGTGTATGCGAATCTAAATAAATTCAAGTTAATTATTTTAGATACGGCGGAGGGAGTACTTATTATACTTAAAAGTACTTTAGACTTGTTTATTTCAACGTTTCAGAGCGAGATTGCACTCAAAGCCTAGTAAATACGCGAGCCTGCAAGATTGCATGTGGGCCCCACTTGTAATCTGAGTCTCGGGCACGCTGCCCTCTCATGCTAGAGTACTGGAGCAAGTCGCGAAGTGCCCCGGCTCGAACCTATACCTCTCTCATCACCGACGCCGACAAGAGACGGCGAAGGGGAGGCGCCAGCTGTAGATTTTGGTTTCCTTCTAGTAGTTGTAGCTTTTTAGTGCTCCAGATCGATGATGCGGCCAGGCCTGGGACGCTTGGTGCTGGTTCTTGCCACTCGTGCTCCTCTGGTCGGAGCAGAGCTTGAGGGCCGACACCGTCGTCTCGGCAAATAAAGTGGTTGCGGTTCTTCTCGTGGACTCTGGGCTCTACGCGACGGGCGTTCTCCTAGCCGGTTTTGGAAGCGGTGGGGAGTGGCACTGTGATCTAGTGAGGCGCGAAGTGGCTCTGCTCATGGTTGGCCGTGGAGGCGAGGAGGGGGTGTTGATGGGCGCCATCCTCGACATCACGAAGAAGAAGGGTTCGCTATCCGGCTCTGGAGGTGGTTGATCGTCGAGGTTCCCTTCCCCTTTCTTGTGGTCATGGTGATGGACACGAAGTTGGGAAGGTCCCTAGGATCTGACGATCTCCGCCGATCCGGAGCTCGGCGCGCTTTGAAGCTCAAGTGCGGAAGCTTATCCTCGGCCAAGGGGCTACTCCACGCCTCGAGAGCTATTGCTTTGAGCGATTTCTTCCTCAGAACGTGGCGCAGATTTAGAGGATCTTCGATCTTACCGCGACAAACCAAGCTAACGGTGACCCAAGTGGCGTAGTCCCCGAAGTCATCGGCGGCGGGTGCGAACTGAGATCTCGTCTCTGCAGTGATGGAGAAGGACTTGATCATTTTTCCCTTTTTTCCTCAGTGGTGCTTCTTGTAAAATTGTTGGACCCTAGTATCAATTATGTACTTGTTAGGGTCCTCTTTGTAATATTTCCCACCGCTTAATGGAGCTTATGAGGCCTTCGAGCCTCTTCGAGTGCAAAAGAAGAGTAGGATTTTGATTGCCTCCACAACGCAACAAAGAACGAGTGTCGTGGTTGCATGAGGCCGCAAGGAGATGTTGGAGCCAATACTGTTGTCGGAACGCTAGCGAGGTGAGGATGAAGTTACCGACGCGAGTTTAGTGATGACAGGGGAACATGGCCGAGAGGAGTTGGAGCGGCGGCCTGATGGCTAGGTCATCGGGAGGAGGATGTGCTAGGTGAAATTTTAGGCCAGAAAAAAAGCTCAACCCGGCGTACGGTTCACTACAAAAATGTTGCCACGGTCACACTTGGCCAAATGGCGATTTTACGACCGAACTCTAAACTGACAGTTCTTTTAAAACTAGGGAACTACTTGACACTGCTTGCTAGTCAGTCTAAACAGAGACGGTGAGGCTGGCTGTGGGCCCGCGTAGTTAGCAATGTAGCTTCTTGTAGTGAGCCTCCAAGACAGTGAGTGCAAAAATGTCCAGATTACCCCGCTGCCCTCCTACCCGTGGGACAGGGGTGTCCCCAACTGTTAGGTGGTCCCGCGTCCGTTTTGGGCCAGCCCGTCATTGGGATAGGATGCCCCGCGGCTGGTGTACGAAACCAACCGGAGAGAGAAGGGTAATCTGCATGGCGCGCGGACGGCTTTGCTGCGGCTACATTGTTTTACCTCCCCGTATATGGCTCTCTTTTGTTAGTAGCTCTGTGTAGGATTATTAGTTCTAAAAGTTTTTTATATTAATTTAGATTATAAGAGCTATCTTATTTATTAGCCTCTAACGTTTAATGAATGTTTTTTTTCTCTCATTTTCTCATGTATATAAAATTATTGGTACATACATAGATTAATAAGATAGAGCTATGGACTGTCTTGGTACTATCAATTTGGCCATTAGGACTAGTACGTGCGATTAGCTCGCGCAGGCCGGTTCGTGTTTATGCCGTGGAAAACAAATACTACATTTTCTTACTTGTATTAAATCCAAATAATTGTAATAGAAGAAATACTCTACAAACTTTTTGACGCTTACGTGATACGAACAAAAAAAAATCCACGAGCCCAATGTTTATCGTTTTTGTCATACGGACAAAGACCTCGGCTACAACTTGTATAGGTGATTAAACTATATATGGCGTTGTTCTCAGCCAACAATGAACTATACAGAAATCATGGCTAAGGTAACAAACACGACAGTCAAGATAAAACTTTGAAAAACATACTCCTCCGACCCATATTAGCTGACTCGAATTTGTCTAGATTCGGATGTATATGTTTTAGTACTAGATACATCCGAATCTAAATAAATCCAAGTCAACTAATATAGATCGGAGGGAGTATTAAAATCAAACAACCACGAAAATCATCTCATCCCCAAGTAGCATACACGTGAGCACCGTCACGCCATAGCCGTGATCACCTATCTCAACCAATCGTGAACCATACAAAGCACATGACTATAATGACCAACATCATAGTCCTGACAAAATTTTCAAAAATTGCAAAAAAAATCATTTAACCATGAAATACTTCTCACGGTTTTGAAAACACACACAAAAGCATAATTCTGTCATACGCGTGATCAGTTACGTCAATCAAGCTTGAATTATACGCAACACATGGCTATAGGCCAGCATCATGCTTATACAAAATTTTGAAAATTCGCCAAAAATTGAGACGAGACTATGAATTTTTAATGGCACAGAAGAAAATACACTTAGCTAAAAGTAAGCAGTGCTCAGTGATTGCTGACAAGGCATGTTATTGGCCCCAACTTGAGCATGTTTTGGTCCCATATGTCATTGGTAGGCATGTTGGGAGTATAGTCTATGCTTGTGCCTAAGGACACTTGTACCATAACAATATTTCATTACTGCATTAAAAACTCCTAAAAGAAAAGTCACTATGTCATTATCTAACCCTAGTGGAATATAACCAGACATGTGTATTTTATCATTTGATTGTTTCTCATGGTGGATAAGATGTATCTTCTGATGTCTTGCTAGTACAATGTTCCGCAAAGGAGCGCGTTATAATTCAATGTTTGTTTCTATAGGAGAAGTGCATAATACTAAACTTGACTTGTACAAATATATAAACATTGGTGCCTAAATGCGGAGAAGCTTGTGAGCACAAGTAGGTGATTAAACTATATGGCGTCATTCTCAATGAATAATAAACCATACACAAATCATGGCTAAGGTAACACACACCACATTTAAGATAAAACCTTGGAAAACATATTGAAATCGAACGACCATCGAAAACTCATTACAAAGAAGATTCCGTCATTATCATTGGAGTCGATCTAACCTTAGTGGAATTTAACTAAACATGACTATTGTGTCATCTGATTGTTTCTCATGGTTGATAAAATGGTTCTTGTGATGTCTTGCTAGTTCAATGTTTTGACAGAAGCCTACACGATGTAATTCAATGAAAATAAACATGTTGCTTATTCCGGAAGGTCATTTTGACTCCCGAGTTCCAGTGATCTCTGCTTATTAAAATAAAAATAAAAACAGCACCTATAAGTTTTTAAAAAATCTTTAATCAAAATTCTAAAAATTGCTAACGTTGTATTCCACAAACTTGCAAGTTCTCAGTTTGAAGTGTTTTGTGTTCCAAACTACACAAAGAACCTCTCTAAATACCATTACATGGTTGATAGCCATGAGAAGAACATGTTGCGTGTCGATCAACTTGGCGTCTGGCCGGTGGTACACGGTTCAGGCCGTAGGATACACTAGAATCATTCACAAAAAAAAAAGAAAAAAAAGATACACTAGAATCGTGTAGTGGACGGGACAGAGTATTGTTTGGAAAGCAATAAAGTCCGTTTGCGTTATTTGGAAAACAATAAAAGCGGTTTTGATTCTGTCCTAGAAATAGTAAGAGATATGCTAGTAAATAAATGGGAGATATATCACGGCACGATACACTCATTTAGTTGCGGTGAGCTGTCGACTAGGTTTGAAGAGAGAAGATATCTTCTCCCTGGCTGCATGTTTGGCCGCCGATGGATGGCGTCCAAATTTGAGCTGGCCGCTAGCTAGCGATCCGGCCGGCAAGTTGGACAGCATGCAAAAATAGTACTAGTACGAAGAAACGTTTTTCTTTTCTTTTTTTTAAACGGGAAAAGGATGCAAAAGCATCCTTCATATATATATATCAGTTCAGAAATATTGTATATCGTGAAATACAAAGCCAAGATGCCAAATTGAGTCGATTGCAGCCATCACTGGACAGCAAATGTTGTTGTGAGCTGTGTTCCTGCATGAACTAGAGGGCCTCGATGCTAGTGATCGACTAGCCTGTTTTGCGCAACAGTGAGCTACTCCATTTACCTCTCTGGATATATGATATGTGGAGGCGTTCAAGTCCTAAGCTAGGTTCTGAAATTGGATTGCTAGCCTTCTAATCTCCCATAGCATGTTTTGGTCTGATGCTCCAGGTGCGACCGCCGCCTTTGCAAAGTATAGACAGTCTGTAAAGAATACTGGCCTGACAAGCTTCATAGCTATGGCAAACTGGGCAGCTAATAACATTGCATTTGCTTCCGCCTGTAGAGCTGAGCCAATGTTGTGTTTTGAAGCTAAGATGAGCACGTCAATTCTCCTGTCCGCAGCAGTCTCCGCATAGTAGATGCCTATGCCTACGTTGTGGCCTTGGTCTCCTCCTTGCCTCTTCCAGGAGGCATCTGCATACACCTTTGGACCTGTGAAATGGAAATCAGAGGGTACCGAAATCCAGGGATGGTTTTTTGCTTGGAGTTAACTTTTGTCGGAGCCACCTGCTCCATTTCCATATTATTCAGCAAAGCATGGGTGTTGATTGCCACTTGTTGTGGAAGAGTTTTCTTTCTACAAAAATGTTGATCATTCCTTGCCTTCCAAATGCACCAGAGAAAGGTGAAGAGAAAATTCAGATTCATGACAGGGTGCTTCTGCTGCAATTTTTTTTGGATAACCTGGGCAATATTGTTTTGTTGAGCTACAAGGATCTCAGTGTTGATAAACCCAGGAGGAAGAAACCAAGCAGCTTTTGCAAAGGGGCAAAGGAAAAAAAGGTGCATGTCTGTTTTAGGAACTTGACATCGGCAACATACCTCTGTAATGTGGGCTGAGAGTCTTGACGCTCTGCATCCAGTGGGGAGGGCATTCCTGAGGAGTCTCCAGGCGAAAGTCTTTACTCTTGGGATCATATTCTTGGTTTCCAGACCTGCCTCATAATTGTGATTGCAGCATCTTGCAGAAGATCAGGTTGGGGGGACCATGTATCAAACATCCACTACAGGCAAATTTTATAGGTAGACTTTGCATTGCATTTACCATTAGGGGTGGGTCTCCAGCAAAGGATATCTTTTTCATCAGAGGGAACAATGAGGCTGTTTCTAATGGCCTCAGCAGTATTCTGTTGGAAAAGAGTATTAAGCAAATCAATGTTCCAGGTTTTGTTACCAGTGTTCCATAGCTGACTGACAGTGGCAGGATAGCAGAATACAGGCTGTTGGGGTAGGAGATTGTCATAAATGTTTTCCCATCCAGGAAACCATGGGGAGCTCCAGATAGAAGAATTGCCTCTGCAAATCTGATAATGAGCATTAGTGTAAAGGAGATTGATTACCTTGAGGATGGATGACCAGAAGGCTGATTTTGGAACATTTTTGCTTGCTCTCCAGATGGAAGATTGAGAGAAATACTTAGCTCTGAGCACTCTAGGAAGGAAAGAGTCAGGGCTTTCAGCAATTCTCCATGCCGTCGCTAGGATGAGACCCATATTTGTTGCCTGTAGATTCCTGACACCCAGCCCACCCGCAGCTTTAGGAGCACAAATGTTTTTCCAAGCTATGAGGCAGAGGGCCTTTGAATTGGGTTCAGAGGAAGCTCCTGTCCACCAGAAAACTCTCATGATGGCCTGCAATTTTTTCAAAATTTTCTTGGACAAGATGATGTTTGACATGTAGTAGACAGGAATAGAAGAGAGAACATAGTTTATAAGCTCAAGTCTGGCAGCATGAGAGAGATAGTTTGCTTTGTAAGTAGAGAGCTTAGACTTGAACTTTTGAATAATAAAACTATAAACCTCACTTCTGTTCCTGGCTGGCAGGATAAGAGGGTGGCCCAGGTGGGTGAAGTGTTCATCCATGATGGGGACAGGAAACATTCGCTTGATGTCTTCAATGGTTGTAGGATCCACTTTTTTGCTGAAAAGGATGCCCGACTTGTTCCAATTTGGGGTCTGTCCCGAGGAGGCACGGAAGCTCAATAGAATATTCTTGATTGTTTGAGCTTCCCGGATCTCAGCTGCTCCACAAACCAACAAATCATCTGCAAAAAGAAAAGAGTGGATAGGAGGGCACATGGGCCCTAAGGAGATTCCCAGGAGATTAGACTCAGCTGAAGCATCAGACAAAGCAGGAGACAGCTCATTGACAGCAAGAATAAACAAATAAGGAGATAAAGGACATTCTTGTCTGATACCTCTAGAGCTGCGAAAACTAGCATAAGTCTGACCATTAATAATGACAGAGAAAGTGGGACCAGAAATGCATGCATGCACCAGCTTGATGAAATGACCATGCAACCCTTTACGAGCCAGAGCCTTGCAGATGAAAGACCATTCAATTCTGTCAAAAGCTTTAGCCAGATCAATTTTCAGCATGAAGGATTTGTGATCCCAGGAATAAGGGCTAAAGGAGTGAGAGATTTCTTGGGCTATGATAATGTTATCACTAATGCGCCTACCTTCTATGAAAGCTTGTTGAGTAGGGTGGATGTAATCGGGAAGATGGATTTTGAGTCTGTTTGCAAGACATTTGGCAATAATTTTATAGATGACATTACAGAGGCTGATGGGTCTGAAATCAGTGGGCACTAAAGGTATCAGCTTCTTAGGGATGAGGACAATGTTTGTGTCACTGATGTGCTTAGGAAGGATGGTCGAGGTGAAAAAATGTTTGACCAAATTAGTGACATCATTTGCAATCCAACCCCAAGTGGCAAGGTAGAACTCCACATTGAAACCATCCGGCCCAGGGGAGGCATTGCGTTTCATATCATTTAAAACTTCCCAAATCTCTTCCTTGTTAGGAATGGAGTAGGTTGGTTCATATGGGATGGGCTCAGAGCTGTTAATGAGCATGTTTGTGTCATTGTGAATGGAGGAGGTGAAAATTGATCTAAAGTATGAGACAAAGGTGTTTGCTATGCGGTCAGGCATGAAATGGGTAACACTTTGCTCATCTTTGATTGAGAGAATCATGTTTCTCCTTCTCCTTTTGGCTATAGCTCTATGGAAAAAAGTTGTATTTCTGTCTCCATCCTTTGCCCAAAGCTTTTTTGCTCTCTGCAAAGTAGCATCATTTAGTTTAGTGACAGTTTGTTCATACCTTGTGACCAGCTCAGCTTCCTTTTGGTGGTCTTGTTTCTCTGGTGGAAGGACCTGGATTATTTCTATTTCTTGCTCCAGAGTCTTCAGCTCCTCCGATTGCTGGATCCACCGATTCAATGTACGAGAGCGAATGATAAGAGTAGTCGGATGGTGATCAGTCCATCGCGCACCCAAACCATTACTCTGCACACGAATAGGTGAATTATGCAACCAACTCTCGAAATTAGACTGAAGATCTCGACAAACGGGGGTCAGAACGAAGGAGTGATGGAGACTCTGCATCGGATCTGGCGTAGAGGATGTCGTCGCGTCGGAAGACACCGGAAGGCACAACAAGGAACAGAGGGAAGTCCAACAGATGAACGATTCTTCAGATAGCGTGAAGTCTGGGTTGTAGAACACCGTTATCAAAGGAGGAAGCGAAACCCTGAAGGTACGACGGAAACCCAACCACGAGAATTCCTGGACTCGAAGAAAAGATAAGAGAGCAGATTCAAACACGCAGAGGTAAGAGGAGAATAGTAGAGGGGTAAGGAGTAAAATCAGACCTAATCAGATCTATCCAACCGATTTTGCAAAAATAGTTTTGACACTCTACATCGACTGTTAGCTAGGTTATCCTACAGGCTGGACTTGTGGGGTATCGCAACTGCTGAGCTCTGATACCACTCTGTAACACCCTCAAATCGGCCCTATGCAAGTTTTAGCCCTTTCTGCCAAACCCGCATAGAAACGATTCAAGGACGCCCACCAGGCACTTTCGTGCGGGTGGAAAACAAAGTAATAACATTACACAACAGTCCTCGACGGGACCCACAGAACAGATATATATACAACAGCGACTCCCTGAGTCAAGAATACAGATATACAATACAAAGATCCAAATCACCTTGGAAACGATAGAGCGTCCGACTACGGACAAGATGCAAATGGGTCTAAGAGCCCTGAAGAATAACCAATGGCGTCCATAACCCTGCCCAGGCCAAGCCGGAAGGGTAACCCTGCTAACAACGTCGATCTCAAACCTGCTAAAACAAAAGGGGTGCCGACAAAGGGCAACGGAAAAAGGGGAGCGTCAGTAATGAGGCCAGTACACGGCGAGGCTAGAATTCGGCGGCTCTCGCCTACATAGGTATGGTGGGCTGAAGCGGCAGCGCAGCGGCACTAAACAACCTATAGAGACTCGATACAACTGACGGTTATCAGAGAGGGATAAGAAAGACCTATTCGGATCCAACCTGAAGCTAACACCAAACAAACCCATCCTGGTATTTCCCCCTCGAGACCAAACGAGGAAGTCGGACCAAGAAACTCACACAATTGGCAGTTTTATTCATTCAATTATAGTTGCAGCAATTACTAATCAAATGTAGATAACATGAGTCATCCTGAAGCATAAGTAGTGGGAAGTTTAAATTAATCAATCCGTGGTAGTTGGAACATTTACTAGTCATATAATTGTACTGAGGAATCCCAAAACCCAGTAGTGGTTGACACTTTTATCACATTCCATTGGAGTTGCAATACTTACTAGACACATATAGCATGTCACCAAACAATCTAGATCCACCAGCTGTTGGCATTTTTAATATCCATTCCGTTATGGTTGAATCTGATTACTAGTCATATATTAAGTCAAGTTAGAACACTACTTTAGTTATGCTTGTCTATGATCGAGATACTGTGCTCCAAGTCGTCCATAACCGCAGACACGGCTTTCAGAAAGTTTTACCCTGCAGGGGTGCACAAATAGCAACACACACTCGATCAACCTCGGAAAAAACCAACTCAAAACCCAACGAGGCATTCACGACAAAGCGATCGCAGGATTCAAAAATATTTCAGGGGGCCACCCCACTAAGCTACCCGCAACGAAGTTAGCCGGCTCCGGAACGGACCCAGGGTTTGTGTGGACGGCTGTAAACGACTGGGAACCCAAAAGTGTGACTGGGCTTGTCGATACAGCGAAAACGTGTCACGATCCTAAACAGTACAGGTGCTCCACGCACAATCGTAAATAAAGCAGTAACATGGCATAAGTACAGGATAGTAATAAAACCTCAAACTAGTTTGTGGCCCCAAGAAATAGAAATGAATCAAGCTCTGGCTCAGAGGGGTCCATAAGGCCTCCCGGATGTGGATAGTGCGAAAAATCAAGGAACAGGTATCAAGTACTCGGGGTCCTAAAGGACACAAGTGAGCGTGGAAGAACCAAATAACATCTATTTCCCACCGATGCCTCTGCATTAGTTATATCTAGCATTTTAATAGTTGTATTTAAAGTGATGATCCTCTCCACCATAAATATCTCCACCAATAAACATCTGCCAGCATTCCAACAACTGTGGTACTCGGCAACACAGGATCACACCTGAGCAAGCGTCTGCGACTCGCAAGGCCAGCTATCTACCAAACACAGGTAATAGGAGGTGTCCAAGGCTATATAGAGGCTGCACGGGGTATAACTGGTGTACGGAAACTAAAGCATCACGACACAGATAGATCAATAGGAGGAAATAAAGACTATAAAAGCAAAATAGGTAGAAGGGGAAGAGATGCTCGCCTGGGAAAACACTGCCGAAGGATCATATCCGGAGAACTTGTCGATACTCGCATCCACTCATCGGTCTAATCCGCGAAGAAGCAAAGCACTAAAAGAAACACCGGATGCAATATTTAATACTATGGCAGAAGATCCGGCATGATTATGATATGATGCAAATGCGGTGCAATTAGGCAGTATTAAGCGGAACCGGGGTCCCGACAATTAATTAAATGGTTCAAGTTGTTTAAAACCCCCGCAATTTAAATGTTGTTTTACAGGGCGAAAGAAGGCATTGGTTCGCTACACAAATTTAAATGGGGGCCATATGAGACAAAAATAGTCCGCATATGGTCTCCATATTTAATTTAGGTGAATCATCGAAATTTCCCCAAACACCTATAATATGTTTGCAAGCATGTTCATTTTAAAATGCAACAAGTATATATCATTATAAAAATAGGGGTCTCAGAAAGAGAATCACATTAGGGTATCGGCGATCTTGGGTTCCGAGGGTCCAGGGGTCGGCGAGATCGGTCTTCGGGCTCCGGGATCGGGGTTCGGGGTCTTCAGATGGAGGAAGGAGAACGTGGCGGTCCGAGTAGAAGATCTTGGCGTGCCGGGTCTTGGTCTTCGGATCCGGGGAAGGAGTTCTTGTCCGTGAAGGAGGTCTTCTTGTTCGGCCCATGACGAAGAGCTCGGATCGTCGGGTTCGACACCGGGGGTTTATCGAATTCGCCTCGATGATCTTGTCACGCTGGGCATCTTCGGATCCGTGTGGACGATCCTAGGCTTCGGCAAACCTCGGTGGGTGGCATCACTGTCACCAACTCAACAAAAGAACAGAGCAGAGGCTCGGGGAGTAGAGCATCAACAACACACACACACCCGCAGGTGTCAGCTGCACTGGCTGAACACAGAAAACGCTGCACAGAGGCACGTCTCATTTGGACATCATCCCAAAACACTCTGTGTGCAACCACATGAGTGGCAAGGTTGGAGCAGCGGCTTCCGCGGCGAGACAGGGAGTCGAGGTGCAGCGGCACCACAACCGCATCGGGGTATGCGCGGCTCACGGACGAAGCAGGCCCGGGCCCGCAGACAGAGCAGATGACGTCGGCAGTGCCACAACAAGGAGGCGGCGACGACCTGCCGCGTGGCAGGGAGAAGGCGGCTCGGGCTCGTCGGCAGAAGAGGAGCTTGGCGACGGGGAGGAAAGAGGTGAGAGGAGGGCGGGGCGGCCCGGCGGCGACCGGCGGGGAAAAATGAGGTGGTCGGGGCTTGGGCGCGTCGTGCTGGTGAGGACAAGGGGCGAGCAGAGGCACGCGGAAAGGAGGGGACGACGCCGCCTAGGTGAGCTGGAGGGGCGGCCGGCGAAAGGAGCAGGCGGCCGGGGACCTGCTGGCGCGGAGAGGCGAGGCCGAGGGAGGCGCGGGGCAGAGGACGGAGGGAGGCAGGGAAGCTTGGGCCGACGAGGACGAGGACGGCCAGGCCGACACGGAGAAGGGGGAGGGCGCGTGGGCCGGGGCCACGCAGCGGCGGCGACGGACGCTCGCAGAACGAGGCAGCGGGGTCGGCGACATGGTGGAGGTGGGGCGGTCGTGGAGGAAGGAGGCGAGGCCGGCGCGAGGGCGGGCGAATGCGACGGCGGGGCGAGCTCGAGCGGCGGAGGGGACACTGGCGGCGGGGTATGGCGAGGTGGGGCCTCGAGGTCGGTGGAGAGGAGGACGAGGTCGGCCGCGGCGTTGGTGGAAGTAGAGGAGGTGGGCGCGGCCTCCGCGGTAGCGGAAACAGCCTGGAGCTCCTGGCGGCGGCAGAGGAGAGGCGAGGAGGGGCTCTGGCGAGGGACTCGCGGCGGGGTGGTGCTGAGCCGGGCGGGACGGCGGCGAGGTTCGAGGAAGCCTGGGGAAATGCGTGCGGGGGATGGGGATCGAGGCCGCGTGGGGCAGGTGACGCGCGGGGCACGCGGTAGGGGTGGGGCCGCGCTACGTGGCAGGGCGGGCGGGGAATAGGGGCACGGGGCCTGGGGATCGGGGACATGCTCTGTCCATCGCTGGGTGGGACCGACTGATGACGCGGGCAGGCGGGGTAGGTCTGGGTGCCTGGGCGCGTGGGCGGGAGCGCAGGAGCATGCGTGCCAGTGGCGTGGGGATTGAGCGGGGTTGGTTCAGGTGGTGGGCCAGGGGAGGCGAGGTGGCAGGCGGCAATTGGATGTGGTGAGGTGGAGGGGTGGAGGGATGTGGGGTTGGTTGGTGGAGGAGGAACCAGGTGGTGGGGGATGAGTAGGTGGCGGCTGGGAGGATTTCGGCTGGCGGCGGCGGGTAGATTTAGGGCTAGGGTAGATAAGGGTTTAGGGTAAAACAGGTTGGGGTTTTTAATTTGGAGGTGGCCGGCTAGGCTTTCGGGCCGGGCTGGCTGCCTCCCAAAAATAAAATAAAAGTTTCATTATTTAAAACGGCGCTTTTGAAAACCGTCGGTAGACGAAACAAAATATTCCGGAGACCCGAGTTTTACTTTGAATGAAGGACGGGGCGTTTAGAAAACAAAACCAGGCTTTTTGAAATAGTTTTATGCAAACAAATGCAAGATGACATGATGATGCTCAAATGCGAGGTGGCATGATGACATGAGCATGCGGTCATGACGATGCAATGCACAAAAACAACGCGATTTTCTAGTAGTGGTTTTGGCGGGATGCCACAATTCGACACCACTAACAAAGGATCTCGCCCTCGAGATCCGCCTCATGGTACCGGAAGAAGGGCGGCGATCTGAATCTTCTCGCTTCGTGTAGATCCTCGCGACACCAGTAACAAGAGGTACTTGTCCAGGATCGTCGAGAGAACACTCCGGGATCAAAGGGCGAAGGTAGAGGTATCAACAAACAAAGCCACCTCTAGCTTCCGTGGACGGAGTAAAATTGCTGGATCCACCGATTCAATGTACGAGAGCGAATGATAAGAGTAGTCAGATGGTGATCAGTCCATCGCGCACCCAAACCATTACTCTGCACACGAATAGGTGAATTATGCAACCAACTCTCGAAATTAGACTGAAGATCTCGACAAACGGGGGTCAGAACGAAGGAGTGATGGAGACTCTGCATCGGATCTGGCGTAGAGGATGTCGTCGCGTCGGAAGACACCGGAAGGCACAACAAGGAACAGAGGGAAGTCCAACAGATGAACGATTCTTCAGATAGCATGGGCCCCACCTTGGATTCACCCACTGTCACGTGGTCCCGCGGCATATCTGGACCCTCCGTCAGTGGCCTAGGCAGTGAGTCAGCTGGTGTACGAAACCAACCCGAGAGAGCATGGGTAGTTTGCATGGCGCGCATGGTTTGGCTGCGGGTACGTTGTTACGTGCGATTAGCTCGTGCAGGTCGCTTCGTGTTCACGCCTGGAAACAATTTTTTCCCTATTTTAATTCCAAATAAGTGTAACAGATTTTTCTCTGACGCTTACGAGATAAGAAAGAAAATCAACGAGCCTAGTGCTTATCGTTTTTGCCTAACTTTAGCAGATTCTTGTTAGATTTATTTGTGTGGCTACTATCGATAACAACAATGACATGATGAACCCCTCCGGCTCCGAGACACCATCCAGTTCCCAAGCTCTAGTGGCGGACTCAAGAATTATTCAAAGCCCGGGCAAACAATGCATTTCAAGCCTAAATACACTATTTTTTAATCAAATTGCTATGAATTTAGGCTTGTCGGCCGGGCCGGGCCGGAAGCCTGGGCGCCTGCCCGGGCTTAGGGACGGCTAGGTCCGCCTATGCCAAGCTCTATCATGAAAATACTAAAACACGTGTCATCGCAACATGGTGAGTTCGTTCATCGAGAGACCGTCGTCCAAAAGAGGACGTCGTGAGCGTTGGTCATACATACAAGCCCGCGGGTACAAGTAGGTGATCGACCATGCACAAATCATGGCTAAGGTAACAACAATGAACCATCCACAAATCATGGCTAAGGTAACAAACACCACATTCATGACAAAACTTTGTAAAACAAATTGAAGTCGAACAACCAGGAAAATCTTCTCACCCCCAAGGAGCATACACGAGAGCACCGTCATGCCATAGCCGTCATCACCTATCTCAACCTATCTTGAACCATACAAAGCGCATGACTATGATGACCAAGTCGTGTCAAAGTTTTGAAAAATTGTCGAAAAATCATTTAACTATGAAAGATTTCTAGCGGCATTTTAAACACCCCCAAGAGCATAATTCGCGCTATACGCGTGATCAGTTACCTCGATCAAGGCTGAATTGTACGCATCACATGGCTATGGTGGGCAACATCATGCTCATGACAAAGTTTTGAAAATTCACCAAAAATTAAGACGAGACTATGAAGTTTTAATCACTTAGCAAAAAGTAATCATGACATTGTCCAATAAGAGCAACTCTCATTGATTGCTGACATGGCATACACTACCTACCTTTATTAACCCTAACTTGAGCGTGTTTTGGTCCCAGATGTCATTGGTGGCCATGCTGGGGAGTATAGTCTATCCTGGTGCCTAAGGACAGTTGTACCACAATAATATTTAAATTTCACTATTGCATTGAAAACTCCTAAAAGAAAAGGGCATTATGCCATTGTCACTCGAATCGCTCTAACCTTAGTGGAATATAACCAGACATGTGTATTTTATCATTTGATTGTTTCTCATGGTCGATATGATGTTTCTTTTGATGTCTTGCTAGTTCAATGTTCTGATAGAGGAGCGCATTATGTTTGTTTCTATAGAAGACATGCATAATGTCGTACTTGACTTGTACATATATAAAAACACCCTAGTGCCTAAATGTGAACAAGCCTGCGGGCAGAAGCAGGTGATTAAACTATATGGTGTCACCTTCGACGAACAATAAACCATACACAAATCACCAACTAAGAAAACAAACACCACATTCAAGATAAAACTTTCCAAAATATATTGAAATCAAACAAACATTCGAAAATCTTCTGACCTCCAAGAGCATACATGAGAGCGCCGCCACGCCATAGCCATGATCACCTATCTCAACCAAACTTGAACCATACAAAGCACATGACTATGACGACCAACATCATAGTCATGAAAAACTCTCAAATAATTGCCAAAAATTCATTCAAATATAAAAGACATCTCCTGGCTGGTAAACACACACAAGAGTATAATCACGTTATACACATGATCAATTACCTCGATCAAGCCTGAATTTTACACATCACATGACTATGGTGGACACCATCATGCTCATGATAAAGTTTTCAAAAATTGCAAAAAATTCAGGTGACTATGGATTTTTAATCACGCGGAAGAAAAGACACTGAACAAAAAGTAACCATGTATTCTCCAATAGGAGTAGCTCTCGTTGATTGCTGACATGGTATACACCACCTACCTTTCTTGACCCCAACCTAAGCACATTTTGGTCCTACATGTCATTGGGTTGACATGCTGGGGAGTACAGTCTATCTAGGTGCCTAAGGCCACTTGTACCATAACAATAAGTATTATTTCATCATTACAGCAAGAACAATAGTATAGCCAGCTGCTGTCTATAAGCTGTACAATAGCGAGTTACAAAAATATACTATTTTAGCAATACATGGTCACCTTTTACTCTCTCAAAGTGTCTAAGAGCACGTGCTAGAGCTGACTCTTGTATAAGAGCTCACTCTTCTTCTCTCTCCTCTTCTCTCTCTTCCAACTAGACAAGAAAATAATAGTTTAATCCTTATAGCCAGCTAACTAGGATTTATTGTACTTGCTCTTGTACTCTTCATGTTGATATCAGTGGCATATCTATATAAAGTTGATGCCATTAATATGCACCGGAGGGAGTACACGAATACTGAGTGAAGATTTGGTGCACCTCAGCACCAATGATCTTGGTTTAAAAAAAAATCAAAATCATATTTTTGAGTTTGAATTTTTTTGAAAAAAGGGAATTTAGCCAATGATGTAAACGAACGTGCAAAATACCAATTTCAAATACTATATATTATGAGCTACTGAAAAAATGACAAAAGCGTGGACATGAGAATGCATAGTTTTACATCAGCAAATTTATCACATTTTTGTCATTTCTGTGTAGTTTATAATATAAAGAATTTCGACTTAGATTTTCTGCTAGAAACTCTTGGGAGAAAAAAATGATCTGTGATTGTCATTGGAGTCGCTCTAACCTTAGTGGAATTCAACTAAACATGTGCATTGTGTCATTTGATTGTTTTCTCATGGTCGATAAAATGTTTCTTGTGATGTCTTTGCTTGTTCAATGTTTCCGGAGAAGAGTATGATGTAAATTTAAACATGTTGTTTACTCAATCACGAATATTTGTTTGTTTCTATAGGAGAGGTGCCTAATATCAGCTCCCGACTTGTAAAAATATACTCATATAAACACTTGCCTAAAAAACAGGATACACTAAAACGTGTAGTGCACGGGACAGAGTAGTATTGTTTGGCAAACAATAAAGTCTGTGTGCGTTATTTGGAAAACAATAAAAGCGGGTTTGATTCTCTCCTAGAAATAGGAGATATGCTATTTATTGAAAATTAAACAAGAGACAGGCCAAATATCACGGCACGATACACTCATTTAGTTGTGGTGAGCTGTCGACTACGTTTGAAGAGATATCTTCTCCCTCGCTGCATGTTGGCCGATCGATGGCGTCCAAATTTCAGCTGGATGCTGGCTAAATGGCAAACATACTTGACCATCATGCAAAAGAAAGAAAATACGAACCGCACAAGGTAAGGAATAGGAAACAGTCTATCGGAACCGATCGGTGGATCCTATTGTAGTGGGATGAGGAGTTTGCGTCGGAGATAACAAGGTCGCTTCGGACTAGTGCTCGTGGCTTTTAGTCGCACAGCAATGCAACCTCTCGTATCAAAATAGTTATTCGTTTAGTTCATGTATTTTTATTTTCTAGAGATTTGAAACCAAGGCCTAGATGTTTGATTCTATGCATTCTTGGTTTTTAGCAGTACTGGTTTGGCTAGTTGCATGCCTAATTGCCTTACCTCCTGTCTGGTCAGGTGAGCTTACCTAACATAAGCAAGGCAGGAAACAAAGTTCAGACAAATGCAATTCAGAGAACTACTAAATTATGTTAAGACTGAATCGACATAATCAGTCATGGCGGGTGTGCTGCAACACGAGTTCATGAACAACTGCTCGTGATGCAGCACAAATTCATCACAAATGGAAGGATTATAACTGAATACCACCTCCAATAATATATAGACCAAAGTTCAGGTGTCACCGTAACTAAAGTTAATCACCCTAGCTACTCTGAAAGACACATCACAGTCATCATCATCAACACCGCTACCAGTATCTCCTCGAACAGCTCAGTCCGCTGCTTAGAGGTAGTGCTTGTTTAGGAATGCCGTGAATCAGCTCATCCAACGCTCCATCGGGTGGTTAAGAGCACGGTGTATCGCGGTCAGAGAGACGAACTAGATGATCTTTATCTGAGCATAGTTCTCAATAGGCTTGTTGATAAACTCGATGTCCTTCGGCTGAGCCTACATGGGAATCGCAGTTAGTTCAAGATATGTAGTTCATACGTGAGCTTTACAACTACTCATGCAAGTGCTAATATATTGAACTTTAATGTGCACATAGTAATCATTATCGTCCACGATGATAGAAGAGGTCACCTCAACCCAGTGCACGGTCTCAAGCCTCTTGATCCTCAACACCTGAATACATCTAACTCTCTAGTGCTTCATGTGGTTATACACCTGGTTCGAAGTGACTGTCCAGCCATAGAACTTGAAGACGTCGTCAGCAATCAACCGCATGTCCACCTCTCTGAACCCCCTTTCTCGATCAACTGACAGACCCGATTTAGGACGAAGGTGGACAGAGATGTTGGCCATGACATGGCCAACTTCCTCCTGGTCACTGCATTAGGCATTGACACATAACGCAGATGCTTCACTGAGGTTGTGGACAGATCGGGGAACGCAACCTTCTCTTACGACATCAGAGATATGCAATGTGCTCAGTTCTAGGGGAAGAACTATACTTGAAACACTAATCCTATCTATAGCACATGGCAATCTTCACAATACAACATGAATACTAACTGCCAAAATGGACCATGATCTACTAGAACGGAGCAGAAACGAACATATGAGCTGTGAGCTAGAATATGACAATAGATCTAAGTTGTGACAACTAGGTTTAGGTGTTTCTTATCATGATCTCAATCTCGACCGATGAGGACGACATGTCGGAGATAGCCGAGGACGAAGGCTTTCCGGAGATGAGCTAGACCCATCGGAGTAGGAGGCGGCGCTTACCTGCCCGTCGGTGAGGAGGAGGATTTGGAGGGAGAGCTCGAAATTGGGGAAAATGGTGGTGGTGGTGGTGGGGGGGAGGGTTCGGAGCCGAAGGAGGGTGGTGTTTATAGCCGCCGTGAATCGGCGGGCGGTAACCCCAGTTTCTCCCGCTGGATTTTTCGAGCTCCCGCCATCCCTCCTTTGCACGCGCGTGTGCACCTTGTTCCCCCTCGAGCGCAAGAAGAACTTGGCTCCGTGAAAACGCCTAATTTGAACGGTCCTCCAATCACGGAGAGAGTATTTTTCCTTGTTTTAATTGCAAACAAGTGTAAGAGAAATAGATTTTTTGACGCTTACGTGATACGGAAAAAATCCACTAGCCCAGTGCTTATCGTTTTTGCCTAGCTTTTAGCAGATTCCCGTTGGATCGTCTGTAGCGACTAACGACAACAACAATGAATCAAACAACCACGAAAATGTCCCCTCGCCATGGAGCGTACATGCGAGCACCATCACACCATATGCGTGACCACCTATCTAAACCCATCTTGAACCATACAAAGCGCATGACTACGATGACCAACATCGAGGTTTTGAAAAATTGTAGAAAAATTAATTTAATTACGAAAGTCCGCGTGTCTTCAAAACATACACGAGAGCATAATTTTGATATACGCAAACGATCAGTTTCCTCGATCAAGCCTGAATTATACGCATCGCATGGCTATGGTGGCCAACATCATGCTTATGACAAAGTTTTGAAAATTCAACGAAAATTGAGATGAGACTATGAACTTTTAATCGCGCGGAAGAAAACACGCTTAGCAAAAAGTAACCATGCATTGTCCAATAAGAGCAACTATCATTGATTGCTGACATGGTATACATCACCTACCTTTATTAACCCTAACCTGAGCATGTTTTGGCCCTAGATGTCATTGGTGGCCATGCTGGGAAGTATAGTCTATCCTCGTGCCTAAAGACATTTGTACCACACCAATATTTATATTTCATTGTTGCATTAAAAACTCCTAAATAACAAGGCACTGTGTCAGTGTCATTGGAGTCGCTCTAACCTTAGTGGAATATATATAACGAGACATGTGTATTTTGCCATTTGATTGTTTCTCATGGTGTATAAGATGTTTCTTCTAATGTCTTGCTAGTTCAACGTTATGATATAGGAGCGTGGTGTAATTCAGTGTTTGTTTTTATAGGAGAGGTTCCTAATGTCGCACTCGACCTGTATAGATGTATAAACACTAGTGCCTAAATGCGGACAAGCCCGCCGGTACAAGTAGGTGATTAAACTATGTGGCATCGTTCTTGACCAACAATGAACCATACACAAATCATGTCTATTGTAACAAACACCACACTAATTCGAGATAAAACTTTGAAAAACATATTGAAAAAACAACAACTACGAAGATCTTCTCACCCGAAGGAGCATACATGAGAGCAGCGTCACGCCATAGCCATGATCACCTATCTCAACCAAATTGAACCATACAAAGCTCATGGCTATGATGATCGTGACAATGTCTCAAACAATTGCTGAAAATTGATTCAACTATGAAAGACTTCTCGCGGATGGTAAACACGCATAAGAGCATAATTGTGTTATGCACATGATCAATTAGCTCGATTAAGCCTGGATTGTACACATCACATGGCTATGGTGTACAACATCATGCTCATGATAAATTTTTAAAAGCTGCCAAATATTCAGACGTCTATGAATTTTTAATCGCGCGGAAGAAAAAACAACACTTAGCGAAAAGTAACCATGCATTGGCCCATAGGAGCAGCTCTCATTGATTGCTGATATGGCATACACCACCTGCCTTTCTTGACCCCATCTTGAGAACATCTTGGCCCCATTTGTCATTGGGTTGCCATGCTGGGAAGTATAGTCTATCCTCGTGCTTGTGGCCACTTGCAGCAAAACAATATTTTTATTTCAATTATTATACTAGAAACTCCTAATATTTTTTTCTTCTAACTATACATGCGTATTATGTCATATGATTGTTTCTCATGGTTGCTAAAATGTTTCTTGTGATGTCTTGCTAGTTCAATGGTTTGACAGAAGCATGCGGTGTAATTCTTTAAAAATAAACATGATGTTTGCTCGAGCGTCGACGGTTATTTCTGTAGAAGAGGGACCTGATGTCTCTACCCCGGCCAGAGCTCCCTCACTCTACTCTAGATACAAGGGCTTGTCTTATCTACATCCGTACTTGAATGGAATTCAGCCATTACGAAAGAGGTTATCAAGCTATGGGATTAAAATCTGATCATCTCGTCCGGCGATGCGAAGTCTTGGTTGGTATCTTCGTTCGAGTACTCGACTTGTACAACTATATAAGCATTAGTAGTGCCTAAATAGGGCCGGACTTATTTCGTTAAGCACACCTCTCCAAATACCAGTACATACACAGCAAACTCAACTCATGGTATTGAAATACCAGTACATACTACGTACATGATGATTTGATAGGCATAGGAAGAAGCACGATGCGTGTGGATCAACGTGGCGGCTTGCGTGTGTGATAATCGTTTCGTTGCATTGTTTGGCAAGCATTAAAGTGCGTGGTTGCATTATTTGGAAAACAATAATACTGCTATTTATTGAGAAATAAATACTAATAAGTAGGTAAAATATCATGGCACGATATATATTATATTATATATGGTAGTACACTAATTTAGTTGTTGCAACGCACCGAAAAACCTCTAGCGGTTAGCTGTCAAACCTTACGTACGTATTTGAAAAGAAATCTTGTCCCTCGCGTCCAAATCTCAGCTGGCCGCTAGCGAGCTACCCGGCAGCCAAACTTGACCAACATGCAAAACAAAAATAAAAAAACGAAACGTACTAGCTAAGGAATACTACTAGAAACTGCCTAGCACAAGGGAGCGATGGATGGATCCTATAATAACGTGATGATGAGACGTTTTGGGTGGAGACAGATGGCCATACGTGTTCCGTGTACGTCTGCCTCTAAAATTGGGTGGTTGACACGAAGCCGGCCGGGCACGGGGCACCTCCCTCCAGCTCTATATAATGCCCCTGCGTGCCCGTACCCCTTTTCTCCTGGTCCGTTGAGCTCTTCTTCCTCCTTGAGCTTCCGGTTCCTCCGTTGGACCGTTTCTTCCTCCTCCACGAAAAGTTGTTCACCATGGACACAAACAACAGGGTCCTTCTTCTCCGTGTCCCAAAGTGTTTGTCCATGTACTACAACCCAATACACCTCTCAATCAATCTTGTTGCCTCTTCTTCCCATGAGCCTTTGCTGGTTTGTTCATCTTCTCACCAAACACCAGGTAGGAGGCCCCGGTTTCAAGTGGAGAGAAAGAACAGGGTCTATCTTCCTTCAAATTCTAGTGACCCGCCTCCGGAAACGGAACGGCTGATCCCTAGAATTTGAGTGAACATTGATCCAATATAAAAACAAGACAAATAGCTCAAGGGATTGGTTGCGAAACCGGCCGGTGGTACAGCGGGGGACTGTGATTCAGTACCTTGCCCACAGCACCGGCCCCTCTCATCCACCCTTAATTCCCCATCCAACGGCGGAGCTGCAAGGTAAACGTGAGGGCAGGCGTTCTCAATGATACCGTAAGTGCTAATATGGTGGGATTGTTCTTCTTTGAATAATCTTTGCTTCAGTTTTGGACTATTCTTTTGTTGAGTTCAGTTTTGATTGAGATTTGTGCAGTTTGTTGACTGAAAACTGCAGGCCAAAAGAGTGAACGCTGCAGTTTGTATATTCAGATTGGGTGCAAATAGCTAAGCGTTGGTTCAGGTTTGCCTTTGCTGCCTCCCAGCCGTTGGATGGGAAGGTGAGGGTGAGATGAGAGGGGCCAGTTACGCCGGTGGGCATCCCCAGTCCCTAGAGCCGAATTCGGAATTCTCGGCCCTAGGTCGATGACATGGGCTTTTACGCTTCTTGCTGGACCGTCGAAGCAGACGGGTAATGAGCTCGCAGCCCAAGGCTAGACGGATCAACGAATGCCTTCTCTCCGGCCCAAGCCCAGTGGACAGGAAAGCGTACGCAGCGCCGGCGCCGGCGCTAGGGTTCCCTCCACTATAAAGTTGCACCGTGAGTGGCGCGCGGGGCTCCTCCTCCCTTCTCCCCCCACCCACCAAGACCGCCGCCGCCGGAGTTGCTATCTTCGCCGACCGACCAGAGATCACCTCTTCTCCGTTTCCGTTTCAGTGGTGAGTTCCTGCGCCCCCGATCTCTCCCCCCCCTCTTCTTCACGTTGCACGACTGTAAATCGCCGTGAGCCATGCCCGATAGCTCGATTGTTAGGGTTCGCTGGCTCGTACATCATAGGTTTGCCTGGAAACGTTTCTGCCGGATCTCATAGTTGTGTGTGCTACGTTTGTTCGTCTCGAAGTCAGTCTAAATTGTCTTAGCTCGTACGTCATAGGTTTGTTTTATTATTTTCTACTGGATCGTCAGAGTTGGGATTCCCCAGATCTGCCGGATCTCATAGTTGTTCGACTCCCCAGCTATGTTTTTTTTGGCTGATCTAGATCCGATGCCCCTTCAGAAGCCAGTAGACGGTTTTAGATGCGTTTAATTTCCGCGCTTACTGCCGATGGATTTGCTTTCTTCTGCGATGTGATATATAGTTTCACTTACTTTTTGCAGCAGTGATGGGACGTCGACAGGGCAGCCAGGCCTCGCGTGGCCGCGACGCTATCAATGCAGTCGCCGCCCGCTCTCGTCGTGACCGTGTGACCTTTGATGGGGATGTGGGCTCGACCCTGACCAATAAGGAAGGTGTGTATAGTTCTTCCTCTGCTATTTGCCGGTCTTTCTTTTAGTTGGTTGGCCACTGCAATATCTGACTCAGTGTTCATTTATGGTTTTCAGTGCCTTTTTACTGTGTGGGCAAAGTGAATACGAAGTATGGAGTCCTTTGTGCCCGACGCTCTGTTATGAAGGCAAAGATGTCTTTGAAGGACGGAGTTACCGGCTTCGGCTGTGTGGCAGGCTGCCATGCCAGTATCACCTACCCTCTGTCGGAGAAGGAGAATGAACTGTAAGTTTTAGTCTGTTCTGTTGTGTACTTGCAGAGTTCCTTTTTTATCTTGTATAAAACCTATGGGCGGTCTGACAAAAGCAATGCAATGTAATATGCAGAGTTCATTGATTAAATTGTGACTTTTTGGTTCAGCTTGATGTCGATGGGTTGTTCCAAGGCTGAGGATGTTGAGGGAGCTGCTGCCGATGTTGTCGCGTGATCAGGTGTGTGCTTCTGTATTTTGATCTGTTGGAACGGCATCATTGTTCCATTATTCTTTTGAATTTCAACCATCCTTCTTGCTGCTGTTGATGCTTCAAGCTAAAACCTAATTACGAACACACATGATCAATTGTCCAAATTTTCTAAACTGTTTCTACTTTATATTCCATTTGCAGGTGCAGGTTAATGGCAGCTCTGGTGAAGTACTTGAAGTCTTTTATCAATTGCCGTCTGTCGTTTTGATAGTCTCTCTTGAAGTACTTGAAGTCATTATCAAATGCTGTCCGTCGTTTTGATAGTCTCTCTTGTCATGTTTATGTCATGTACTAGCTTGACGTTCTATGCTATATAAGTAACTATGTGTTTGACCGATATTGATGAGTCATATTTTGTCCGCAGTGGTGTTAATTGTTTCTGGCATAAGTAGCATTGGTGTTAAACTGCTACTCCCATTGACCCAAATTAGTTTACCTGTATTTGTCAAGATATGGATAGATATGGATGTGTCTAATACTAAATCATGTCTAGACAACTAATTTGGGTTTAATTGTGCTTGGCCTTTCGGTTGAGGTACTCCCTCTTCCATAATATAAGATATTCTAGCTACACACTAAAAGAGAGGTTGTAGTTGGGTTGGAACTGTGCCATTCCATCTATCTGAGTAAACTCAAGCATGCTGGCGTAAGTAGCTAGATCAGGATTTTAGTGCTCTGGCCAGATGACTTTGTTAGAAGCCATCAGCTGCTATTTTAGGTAGGCATGACCTTTTGGTGAGCGAGCCAAATCGCTTTGTTAGATGTTTAAACTGCTATTTTAAGTATGCATGACCATTCGGTGAAGATGTTCTTTTCTATTTGGATGCATTATGGGCTTCTTTAAGAAAGTTTGGCAATGTACTGGAAAATTATCATTTTATCCTTTATTTCTTGTATGCTGGAAATGATGTCTCAGTTGTATCTTGGTCAACACAGTACAAATTGCATGTGATTTTGATTTCCGAAAGTTAGTCTATGTTGCGCTAGCACTAACTCATTTTTTTAGAACGCGTGTGCTCAACATGATGAATAGAATAGCTAGAGAAGTAAGCCCAACATTACTAATATAGTTAAAAGGCCTCGTTCGTTTCCTTTAGAATGTATCCAGACGTGTAAATAATTACTTTAAAGCATGGATTGATTCCCGTTATGCCTCGTGGATACAGTGAAAACCAGCTACAGAAATCAGTGGTTATGAATAAACCAAGTGGATGATCTTCCTTTTATTCCAGTTATAATATATCTTTAATAGTGTCTAGATTCATCCAAATTTGGACAAACCTGCTACATCTATTTTGAGACGAAGGGAGCATCTTCATTACAAATATTTTTAGCTACTCCCTCTAGCTGGTTGTATAACTTAAATTTGCCAAAAAAAGAAGAAACCCAAATTATAATTTTTTTGCCTAGGTTCAAAATTTGAATTTGCAAGACATCCGTGTACCCTGTGGTCGTGTCGTGGTCGCCTGAGTCTCCCCGCGAATCACCATCCGCTGCCCGTCCATGTTGCCGTCTTCGGGGGAGGCGGGCGTTAACCTAGCTCCGTGCCCGTCCTTGTCGTCGTACCCGACATCGTCTTTGGAGGAGGCGAAGGTTGGCCCAGCTTCGCTCTTCGCTGTCCACCGTCGTAGCTCCCTTCGCCACTTGATAGAAAATTAGAAAGGATTGTACCTTGGGTTATTATTTTGATTTATTTTACCAAAAGGATCTCATAAATATCTTGCACAAAGTTTAGCAGGTTACACCTACTAGTATAAGAAAACACACTACCTCCGTCCCAAGGCTTAAGGCATATAACTTTTTTTGAAAGTCAAACCAACTAATGTTTGACCAAGTTTTTAGAGAAAAAAAAATATTTTTAAATAATACACTTTTTTTAATCAATTTCAGAATATTATGCTAAATGTGGAAAATACAGATCTATCGCGGTGTCGCTTTTTCAAAAAGCGACGAGCCCTCGTCGTCTTTTCAAGCGCCATAGGAGTGCAGAGCGGGGCCCGCCCGGTCGGGCTGTCGCAGCAGAGCGACGCATCTGCTTTTGAAAAAGCGACATCAACTGTCGTGATTTGAAACGACGACGCGCGAGTGGCAGACCTGGGCCCTGGGCGGCTTTGTCTTTTGATAAAGCGACGTCCGGCTTCGTCTTTTGAGAAAGCGACGGGGAGCGTCGTCCGATGAGAAAGTGATGACCAGCTTTATATGTCACGCGCGGGCGCGGCCAGACCCCCCCGGCTTGCCTCCTTCTTCCTCTCTCTCAGCCCTGCGTAGCTGCTGCTAGTTCTTCTCCCATGGAGTTGCACCGATTTGCTGCTACTCCGTTTTCCACTAAAGTTGCCGCTGAAACATATTACAAAACTAGTAGATTCCCGATCTACTTGCGGGATAGGCTGGTGAAGCGATTTGAGGCGTTTCCGTGGAGGGTTTTCGTGGAGTTCTTGATGAGCAATGGCTATGGTGGAGTCTTGGGCGGGGGCTTGATTCAGCTGCACGGTGGAGTCTAGGGCTGGGGCGTGAGGCAGCTGCACGGCAGGATTTCACACGCTTCAAGGGTAAACCCTAATTTCTTGCTAACTGTGTATGTTTATCTTATCAGTAGTTCTGGATGTGGTATGTTAGCTGCCAGATTATTCGGCTATATGATTATAAGTATATTTGTGGGCTATGCAAGATTATTCGGTTATAGGATTATAAGTATATTTGCGGGCTATGCAAGATTATTCGGCTATAGGATTATTAGTATATTTGTGGGCTAAAATCTGTCATTGTACGGGCATTTGACAAATTGTGGTATTTTTTAGGTCTGAAGTTATGCCTAATAATGTAGTATTTAGGTTCTACTATGGCGACGGTGTCGTCAAAACAAACCAGCATGAAGTTGATTTGAGCGATTTTTATTTTATTGATGAAGTGCTCCAGGATCCTGAAACAATATCCATTATTGAGTTGAAGGATTGGTTATCTGCTCGTTTAGGGCTCCCTCCCACCCATACTGTCGGTGTGCATGTATTATGGACTAAGTCAAGGATTAATCCTGATATTTTTGAGACCGATAGAAGAGCAAGCTAAATGGGTCAAATGGGTGAAAGCCTGTGTGCATAGGGTAGTTAACCCCACTGTCTTAGTGCTTCCTGTGGCGAAAGAGCCTGTTTATGATCAGGGCTAGAGTAGTCAGACACACCATGCTGGTGGTGGTTATGATCATGAGCAGAGCAGTCAAGCCAAAGGCGGAGGTGGTGGTGGCTACTATCGTGATCAGAGTAGTCAAGGCCAAGATGGCGGTGGTGGTGATGAACCTGGTCAGAGTAGTTATGCACACACCGATGGTGGTGGTTATGAACCTAGTCAGAGTACATTTTGCACACACCGAGGATGGTGGACATGAATCAGCTGAAGGTAGTCAAGGGACAGGAGAAGATATTTTCAATGGTGAGGTCGATGAGGACGAGATACACGACGGGTGGTTGCAAGATCAGATGGAAGCTGAAGATTCAGAAGGGTACAGTGATAGCTCTTATGATTCTGCTGAGCCTGATCAAGAGGACCAACCTATTCCGGCATCATGGAATGAAGACCACGCAGCAGCAATGAATGTGAACGATGGGCATGATTCCTCGTGGCACTATCACGCTAACAACATCTCCATTGGTGCATTATATCCTAGCAAGAGGCATCTACAGGAAGCAATCGTTGAGTGGGAATTGTCCACGCAACGGGTTTTCAAAACGAAGGTGTCATCCCAACAATATTTGACTTTGGTTTGCGAGGTAGCCGGATGTCCGGCCAGGGTCCATGCCCATCGTCCTCGGTATGTCACCAACTGGAAGGTTTGCGATGTTGTGCAGCACACATGTCAACTTGACAATGTCCTTCAAGACCATCGTAATCTCACATCAACCCTCCTGGCTAGACTGTTATACACTGAGATAGTGGAGAGCAAAGCCATGCTGGTGAAAGCTATCATCAACAAAGTTGCTGTCAGATTCCGCTACAATATTTCTTACGGAAAGGCTTGGAGGACTAAGCAGAGGGCACTGGAGACAAGATTTTGTTCGTTTCGAGATGGATACAACTGTGTTGTTCGGATGCTGCAAACACTGCAGGCTAGGAATCCAGGCACATACCTCGACATCCAACACTTTACATTGCCTCAAGAACCCAATTTAAGGGTGCTGCATCGAGTGTTCTTCTCATTTGCTATATGCATAGAAGCTTTCACTCACCGTCGACCAGTCATTTGTGTGGATGGTACATTTCTCACTGGCAAGTACAGGGGCCAGATCTTGACTACCATAGGTCAAGATGGGAACAATCAAGTTGTTCCACTTGCATTTGCTTTCGTGGAGAGCGAGAACACCGAGAGTTGGGTATGATTTTTCAGGCAGCTGAAGATAGCAATTGTGACGGATGTACCGAATGTATGTGTCCTTCATGACAGGCATCCAGGTATACTCAGCGCGATAAGGAAGCTGACTCAGCCTGCTCCTGATGAACCAACTCCATGGCTAGACATGCAGAGTCGTTGGTGCATGCGACATCTAGGGGCTAACTTTTTCTCACAGTTCAGGAACAAGGCCCTGATGAACCTATTCAAGAAGCTTTGCAAGCAGAATCAGGAGTGGAAGTATATCAAGTGTCGGACCTATCTAATGAATTCACAAAAAAACATGTTAGGCAGAGGAAAGCAGCTAGAGCAGCAGCTGTCGCGGCTCATGCGGCCGCGGTAGCTGCACAGACAGTAGCTGGAGCAGCACCACCTGAGGAAGAACCAATTGCTCTTTGCGATTTCCCAGGATTTGACCAACCTGGTACTAGGAGGAGGCCTGGCAGAAGGATTAAGAATTTTCAGGAATGGATAGAGCACGAGCATGTGGAGAGGTGGTCTCTGTTGCACGACACTCATGGTGCTAGGTTTGGCGTCATGACTACAAATCTTGCCGAAACTTACAACTTCGTCTTGAGAGGAAGCAGAGCTCTGCCATTAACAACTATTGTGGAGTGTATTTTCACCGGAACGTTGAAGTACTTCAGAGACAGACTCCAGTTTGCTCAGATGCATATCATCAACAACCCAAACACGAGGTACTGTTCAAAGATAATAGATTACATGAATGACAAAATGGAAAGGCTCGGTCTATGCACGTCGTCGCCATCGGTAATCAAGAACGAAAATTTGAGGTGCGCCTCCCTTCCAACAGGATCGGATCTGGAGAAGAGGTAAAGACACAAGAGGTGAGGATAGGCAATGAGGCTTGGCCGACGTGTGAGTGTACCTACAACAAACCCAAGCTGCTGCATCTGCCTTGCTCTCATGTACTTGCTGCGTGCGGGCGGTTAGGTATGGATGCGAGATCGTTTGTGTCTCCTTATTTTCTTAAGGAGTCGGTGATCAATACATGGACTGGCGAGATGATGGGATATAGAGCATGGGGCAATTTGAACAAAGTAAACCCCGGTGAAAGGATTTACATCCAAGATCCTAGACTAATACGGACATGCAGAGGAAGGCGACAATGTGTCCGCATCCGTAATGATATGGATGAATCCGAAGCCAGAGGCCCTACTAGACAATGTTTTCTATGTAATCATTTTGATCATAGAGACACCAATTGTCATATCTTTGGGACTGGAGGAGCGGCTCCTCGTGGACGTGGCAGGCGAGGAACAAGAGGCAGAGGAAGAAACTAGAATTTGTAATTCGTATGGAACTATGTTTTAAATTTGTAATTCGTATGGAACTATGTTTTAAATTTTTAATTCGTGTGGAACCATGTTTTAAATTTGTAATTCGTGTGCAACCATGTTTTAAATTTGTAATTCATATGGAACTATGTTTTGAATTTGTAATTCGTATGGAACTATGTTTTAAATTTGTAATTCGTGTGGAACCATGTTTTAAATTTTTCAGATGGCGGGATCTGTGCTTAACGCTGATATAGATAGAAAGCACTGGTCAACTTTATTGGATGCGCAACCAGGGAGCTTGAAGCACCTTATCACTCGCACTCCCATGTCTAACTGGATGATACATCCTAATTGGCTGCAGAGGTATGAGACATTTATTTCTAGTTGGGGTTCAAATATTTTAGGGCCAAAGTAAACAAATTGTAATTCTATCTCGGTATGCAGGTTGAAGTGGGCCGAGCTATTACCATTTTGTCGTCGGATTGATGACAAGTACGCCATGAGGGGGTCCTCGAGGCATGCGGAAGAGAGGGGTGTGAGACGTACGGTGTTCCGGGATGGTGAGCACACAAGTTTACCTAGGTTCAAATCCACCGGCTTTAGACGGATCCTACTCCTGCTAGCAATCCAGTAATACGGCAGAGCCGGAATATGGGTTACAAGGGTTCGCCTGTGCGAGTTGAGATTGTAGACTATTGAGGGTGCCCTAAAGGCTCTCCTAGGACGGCTTATATAGATATCCGGCCTAGGGTTTACAAGAGAGATCTATCTGGCTACGACTAAGAGTCGGTTACAGAGTACATCTTGAACTATAAGTAACACTATGGGCCTATGTTGGTAAGTCTTCTAGGCCTTCCCGTAGCCGGATTGGACTCCGTCTCTTCTCCCTGACTGGGTTACCCGTGAAGCAAAGCTCTAACCCGAAGTGGGCCACCCTGGTCAATGAAGAACTGTGAGGACACCCGGAAAGTATATCCCCAACAACAGCCCCCGGAAGTCTCCAAGATCCAAAGTCGGATTCATCATCGTCTAGCTTGATCTTCGGCTTGCAGAATCTTGAAGGGTTCCTGAAACTTTAAAACAAAAGATACGATCCGGGTCTTAAAAATAAGTCGGACCTATCAACATGTTACTCGGATTTTCTAGCTTGATATTTAAACTAAGCCAGAACTTGGTCTCTGACGTCATCTGACACTGGTCATGGCCAAGTCACGTCATCTAACAAACATCCTATTAGCATGACCGTTGGTGGGTCCGCCGTTCGCAGAACCGAGGCGCCGTTTCAATGCGTACGCGGAGATCGAGGCGACGTAATCATCGCGTGGGACCTTCCCAGTTCCTTCCACGATGTGTGGCATTTACACAGTGCCGTTTGCACAAATCTTGGCGCGGTTAGGTGGTTATAAGGGGTGAGGATTTCCTTTTCCTCATCTTCACCTATTCCCTTGCCATTCCTTCTCCTCCACTTCTCCCTCGCGCACAGAGCTCTCATGCCTCCTAGATTCCCAGCGCCGCCCATCCAAGGTCACCGACGCACCGGAGAAATAGCTTCCTCTTCATCGTCCGGTTTGGCTGGCTTCGCAGCGGCAGCAACGACAGCGGCTGCGGCGGAGAAAGAAAGCAACCGTGGGGTTTGAATCTCGTGTCTCCTCGATGACGAGAAGCTCCGCGGCGTGGAGAACGAAGGACTGCTCCGCGCCGGCGACTGGCGGAGCGGTTTCGGCGAAACCATCCCCAACCCGCACGCCGACGAGTGGGTATACTTCGGCACCCACCTCGACAGAGGTTTGTCTTTCCATCCCTCGGAATTCTTTTCCGAGGTGATCGATCACTATGGCGTTCAGCTTCACCATCTTCGTCCCAACTCCATCTTAGAGATGAGATCTTACGCAGTGTTCTGTGAGGGATACCTCGGCATTAGGCCGAGTCTCACTTTGTTCCGGTTTTACTTTCACGTCCGGAGAAACTCTATCACTGCCGGTAATCCTTATTTTACCGGCACTATTATCCATTCAATTAGACGCGAGCGTGTTTATCCTCGCATTTTAGCTAGTGAGTCGGTCAAATAGTGGCCGGTCACCTTCTTTTATCATAAGGATATTCCTGCTCCCGGCAAAGCTACTGCTTTGCCGGCTTTCATTGACGGAGCCGCCACGGCCCTTCTATCTTGGGATGAGGCTCCTCCGACTCTCAGTGACGATCTGATCCTCGCCAAGAGACGGATTGAATACCTGATGAAGCACAAGGGCCTGAAAGGGTCTGACTTAGTCCAGTGCTGGGTAGCACGCCGGATCCGGCCTCTCCAGTACCACAGCGACCGACTGATGCATTCCATCACGTCGTCGAAAAATGACTCCCTTCGCATCAGTCCCAAGGCTTTGAAGCCACAGGATTACATAAGCCAGATCGAATGGCTGATTAAGGAGCGGATCGAGAGGAAAATTCCGGACTTGTCTCTGGACATGCACACAGTGGAAGACCCTGTAGTAAACCATTTTATGTGTTTCAACTTTTAAGTTATTTTCGCAATACTGAGATATTTTCTTCTTTTCAGCTTGACGACCTCCCCGAGTCGGAGTTGGCTCCTATCGAGGGGTATCCTCCGGAGTTTCTCAGGAGGAGGAACTGGTCCCACTGCCGGATGTTGTGTCTAGGAAGCGCAAAGCTCCGACAGTGGGCATCAGCACAAAGGAGGTGCCAGTTGTGAAGAGGTAACTTTCAACATAGCTTCCGTCTTTGTACTTCTACTCGTAATTTCTTCCGAGATGTAATGTTTTCCATTCTATTACATTCTCAGAGCTAAGCAGCTCATCAAGGGCAAGGGGAAGGGAACTTCTTCGAAGCCCTTGCGTCAGACGAAGCTGACTATGGCTTCTCCTGCCGTGGCTCCTCCGATTCCTGCCCCACAACCTTGTGCAATGCCGGTGATCACTCCATCGCCGGTTGTCGCAGAAGATCCGGCTCCTTCAACGGGGCCAATGACCCTTGAGTCATAGACTGACGCCACCATGGGTGGCTCAGGTTTAGATAAGGGTGAACCCTCTTCGGGTAATGATCCCTCGACAGAGACCTTCACCGAAAACCTCCTTAACAATTCGGGGCTTGCCAAATTTGGCTTGTCTCGAAAATCTGCGGAGGAGATCCAGCGGCTGGCCCGGCAATGCCTAGAGAGCCGTAATCTCTCTGCCGAAGAAGTAGCACAAGAAGCGGAGGACATCAATTACTCCGACCTTCTTGAATAAGTCCGCCTTCGCGACGAGGGACTAAGAGCTGGTGTGCTTCCACCACCTCCGGTTATTCCACTCACCCTCGCCGAGAAGGTTACCACCAAGGTGAACATGTGCTTGAGCAAGCTCACACATGAACATCATGTAAGTCGGAATTCCAACTCACATTTTTCTTTATTGTACTTTATATCATATCCTCTAGCCCCCAAGCATGAAGTAGGATATACAATCCGGGTTTATGCTTCCTTAGGATGCCAAAGAATGAACTAGTGTAGCCCCAAGGCTCATGCTGATATTAGTAACAATATTAGCCCGAGTCTTCAATAGACTTCTGACTCTGGGTATTCTGACTTACAGAAAGTTAATTCATATAACCAGGATTTGTTGAAGAATATCTGCAACAAGCGGAGAGAGATCAAAGCTCTCCGACTTGAAAATGCTGAGCTAAAGGTTTCCAAGGATGAGGCCGAAGGTAAACATTCCGAGACTCAAAACTTTGTCTTGATTTTCATAGTCGAATATTTTTTACTGAACTATTGTTCTTTTTTCTTACATCACTGGTAAAACAGTCCTGTGCCATGATCGAAGAGGCCGAGAACCTGAAAACCCTGGTGGTGGAGAATAAAGAACTTCGCCAAGAGCTGAATAAGCTCAAGGGAGATCATGAGAAGAGCATCGCTCAAATTCTCGAATCCACCTCCATGGCCACTGATGAACGTGATCGTAAGATTGCGCTTCAAGATCAGAGAATGTTGGATCTCAACAATGAGCTTTGCAGAGAGAAGGATCTTTTTGAGGCGCTCCGGGCTGAATTCCGGAGTCTTCGAGAAGAGAAGACCAAAGTTGATGACGTCATCTTTGGTATGTTTCCATCTTTCTGACTTGTCTACATTCTTCGACTCTTTCGATGTCGGATTTACTTAACCATTTTGTGTTATATATATAGGTCCTCTTAACCTGACGGACTCTATTTCTACTGAGCCTCGCACCCACCGACTTACCCAAGTCGGTGATTTCCTTCATGACTTCCGCCAATCCATCGAGGACATTGGCGAAGCTCTCAGGATTCCGGACATGCATAGCATGTCCGACTTTCAGGTGCAAGACAAGGCGAAGGAGATGCCGCAGCTCGTCCAGGACTGGAACATGTCCTTCGAGCGATCAGCAGCACAGAACGCCCTCACAATGGTTATGAGCCACTATGGAAGCATGGAAATCTGACAAGTGACCAGAGGGTACTCTACTGTGGATGAAGACGGACAGGAGCAAAACATCAAGGCCATCATGGACTCCTGTGCCGGATATGGGTGTCATGTAGATGACTTAACTATCTATGACACTCCCTTCTTCACCCGTGTGGACACGTCGCCTCCGCCTCCAGAAGAAGCAACAGAAGTTTCCGAGGATGGACAAACCATATCCGATTTGGACATCTCGGATCGCTATCAGAGTGCGGCTGATGTGTCCAGCGAGCCGGCAACTCCTACCTCCTCTCCTGCATCATAGATTACCAGAAACAAATGTATTATTCTGAGAAACATTATGGGTCTATAAATATGCAGTACTGTACTTTTGCTAGTGCTAAGCTTTTATCTATTCAGCACTTTTTGGCTTTTAAATTTTTGTGTGCCTGAAATGTTTACATAAGCACTTGTACTTTTTTTGTCTACACTTATCTTTTATCTGGCTTTCCGCCTCGTCCCTTTCGTGAGCCGGCTAAACCTTTAGCACGAAAACTTTGCCGAGCAACGGAGCTCAATTGCGAAACCAGTTTAAACTCGGAAACAAAGCAGACTTCCAGTACCGACAATTCACTACTCGGAAAATGCCCGCATCCGGCAATCAGACAAATAACCAAAGTATAGACTAGAAACTTTAGAGTTATACCCGAAGGTAGCATTTTTAGAATCGGAAATCTAAACCAGAACAAACATGAGCATAAAGTACTTTCAAGTATTATGGGATTTTCGACTTTGTGACATGATCATTCGGAAATAAGATGGTAAAAACTTCTCAGAAAAAACTTGAGGCAACCAGAACTTTTATTTCTCACAGAACATGTACACATATATGATTACAAAGAAGGATAAAGTAAGAATAAAAGGGACGTAGCTGAGCAATATTCCACGGTCTGTCTAACTCATCTGGATTTGTACTGCCTCCACCTCTCTTTCTTTTCTTAGTAGCAGGTCTTTCTTTGACTGGCCTCATATCAGTTAGGTAGTATGAACCATTGTGTAATACTCGACTAACCAGGAAGGGCCCTTCCCATACCGGGGAAAGTTTGTGCTTTCTTTGTTGCATAAGCCGGAGAACCAAATCGCCCTTATTGAAAGATCTGTTTCTGACTCACTGGCTATGATACTTGTGTAACTTCTGCTGATAGGCCGTTGATCTCATTTCAGCAACGACACGAACTTCTTCGACTAAGTCGAGATCATTTTGTCGAGAAATCTCAGCATCTTCTTTGATATACGCGGCCACTCTAGGAGAAGTGTGAATCAAATCACTAGGAAGAACTGCTTCTGCGCCATAGACCAAGAAGAAAGGTGTGTATCCGATTGACCTGTTCGGAGTTGTTCGTAAACTCCATATTACAGAGGGTAATTCCTCTGCCCAAGCCCACGCAACACGTTGTAGTGGTGCTTCGAGTCTCGGTTTTAGGCCATGTAGGATTAAACCATTTTCTCTTTCGACTTGTCCATTAGCCTGTGGATGTGCGAATGACGCAATGTCAAGCCGGATATTTTGTTCGTTGCAGAATTCAGCCAATTCTCCCATAGAGAAATTACTCCCGTTGTCCGTGATAATACTGTGCGGATAACCATACCGGATTATAACATCCTCAACAAATCTTTTGGCTATTGCTCCATCACAACTAGTGACAGGTTTAGCCTCAATCCATTTGGTGAACTTATCCACCATCACTAAGAGGTGAGTGAATCCACTTGGAGCCCGTTTAAACGGTCCTACCATATCAAGCCCCCAGACCACAAAAGGCCATGTTATAGGTATTGTTCGCAACTGATCAGCCGGAACATGAGCTTGTTTGGCGTACTTTTGGCAGCCCTTGCACGTCTTGACCAGCCGTTCGGCATCTGCCTTGGCTGTAAGCCAGAAAAAACCGTGTCTGAAAGCTTTTGCCACTAAAGATTTGGCTGCAGCGTGGTGACCACACTCGCCTTCATGGATTTCTCTTAGGATTTCCACTCCTTCTTTCGGATATACGCAGCGCTGAAATACCCCAGATACACTCCGCTTATAGAGCTCACCACTAACTACAATATAGGCTTTTGCTCGTTGGATAATTTGTCGGCTCAGAACCTCGTCTTCGGGTAATTTGCCATCTACCAAATAATCAAGGTAGGGTTGAGTCCAGCTGGGAATTACATCCAGAACTGCTATCAAAGGTGAGTCGGATTTGGTCGAATATTCCTCGTCTACTCCTTTTATTGAGGGAACTTTGAGGTGCTCCAAAAAAGCGCCATCCGGGACCTCTTTCCGCGCAGAGCCTATCCGAGATAATGCATCTGCTTCCTCATTTTCTTCTCAAGGGATGTGTTGAACCTCAAACCCTTCGAACGATTTAGATAAATCATCCACGACAACTTTATAGGTTGCCATGTGTTTATTTGCATTACAAATATCTGACACTTGGTGAGCAACAAGATCCGAATCTCCGTAACACATCAAACGTCAGATGCCGATATCCTTAGCAATCTGGATTCCATGTAGCAGTGCTTCATACTTGGCAATATTATTTGGCGCTGTGAAGTGGATCTGCAACACGTATAAAAGTTTATCTCCTTGGGGTGATTTGAGCACCACGCCAGCCCCCGCGAGCCTTAGACCCATCAAAATATAGGGTCCAATATTTCGACTCGGGGAGGGTCATATTCTCCTTCGTCCCTATCCAATCAGCAACAAAGTTGGCAAGGATTTGAGATTTAATTGCTGTCTGAGGTTTGTACTCAATATCAAAAGCTGAGAGCTCTATGCCCCATTTGGCGACGCGTCCAGTGGCGTCACTGTTGTTGATTATATCTCTCATGGGAGCTATGCTCACCATGATAATTGGATGCTCCTGAAAATAGTGTTGTAGCTTACGAGATGCTAAGAAAACACCATAAGCTAGCCTTTGATAGTGCGGATATCGCTGTTTTGATTCTGTCAAGACTTCACTGACAAAATAAGTCGGATGTTGTACCAAGTGTTCCTGATTTTCCTCTAGTCTCTCCACTACCATGACGATACTGACGACTTTGTTTGTCGCAGCTAGAGAAAGCAACATCGGTTCCTGTGGTTCCGGTGCAGCAAGGATATGAGCAGATGAGAGTACTTTCTTCAGGTCTTGTAATGCAGCTTCAGCTTCGTCAGTCCACACAAAATCCTTGGTCTTTTTCAGGAGTTTGTATAATGGTGCCGCTCTTTCACCAAGCCGGCTTACAAACCGACTGACTGCAGCGATGCAACCAGTTAGTCTTTGTACGTCCTTTAGGCAAGTTGACCTGGAAATATTAAGTATAGCCTTGATTTTGTCTCGGTTCACCTCTATGCCTCTTTGAGACACGATGAAACTTAACAATTTTCTGGCTGGGATTCCAAAGAAGCATTTCTTTGGATTAAGCATGATGTTGTATTTCCATAGATTGGCAAACGTTTTCTCCAAGTCGGAAATCAGCGTTTCCTTCTTTTTGGACATTACCGCAATATCATCCACATATGCATGTACGTTGCGCCCGATTTGATCGTGGAGGCAACGTTGCATTGTACGTTGGTACGTAGCTCCTGTGTTCTTCAGCCCAAAAGACATCGTAACAAAACAGAAGGTTCCAAAGGAGGTTATGAATGAAGTTTTGACTTTGTCAGATTCCTTCATCCGGATTTGGTGATAACCTGAGTATGCATCGAGAAAACAGAGGAGTTCCGAGCCTGCCATAGAATCGATAACTTGATCAATCCTAGGCAGAGCGAACAGATCTTTTGGACAAGCCTTGTTCAAGGCAGTATAATCAACACACATCCTTAAATCAGTGGTGTCCTTTTTAGGGACCATTACAGGATTGGCCGACCACTCAGTGTGGATGACCTCTTCTATGAATCCGGCTAACTCGAGCCGCGCTAGTTCCTTAGCTATTGCCTTACGCTTTTCGTCACCGAAACGTCGTAAGGACTGTTTGACGGGTTTAGCATTCGGGTTTACATTTAAAGAGTGCTCGGCAAGTTCCCTAGGTACTCCGGTCATGTCAGATGGCTGCCATGCGAAGATATCTTGATTTGCTTTGAGGAACTTGACGAGCGCGCTTTCCTATGCGCTATCTAGGCCTACGCCTATCTGGGTCACCTTGGAGGGGTCATCATCCTTCAACGATGTCTTCTTCGTCTCTTCTGATGCCTTGAACTCCAGATTCGGCTTTGTCACCTCCTTCTTCGTTGCGGGCATCTCAGACGTATCTATGCTCTTCTTGATTTCCTGGTACTCCTGGGCATGCAGCACAGCTTCAGCAAATGCGGTATTTCCATCCTCGCACTCTCGCGCTTTCTTCGGGTCTCCCCTGATGGTGATTACGCCGTTAGGACCTGGAATTTTCATCATATTGTAAATGTAACACGGACGAGCCATAAAATCCCAGTAAGCCGGACGTCCAAATATAGCATGGTACACGCTCTTGAATGGGACCACTTGGAAGGAAAGTGCCTCCGTCCGATAGTTCTTTGGAGTTTCGAAAGTAACGTCCAAAGTGATTTCTCCCAGGGAATTAGCTTGTCTTCCTGGGACAACTCCGTGAAAAATCATAGAGCTGTGATTCAGCTGGGTCTCCGAGATCTTCATCCGGCGTAGCGTTTCGACATACAGAATATTAATACTGTTGCCATCGTCCATGAGAGTCTTGGAGACCCCATAACCGTCAATAAGTGGATTGACGATTAAGGCGTATTTTCCTTGCTTGTGTAGCTTAGGCGGATGATCAGCGCGGTCAAATGTGATTGCCACTTCCGATTAGTCCAAGAATTGGGGGACAGCCAGAACTGTTTGATTGAGCTCATGTAGCACTGCCTTTTTGACCTTTGCTGGTTGAGATCCGAGGAAGGTGACGTAAGTGTCTTTTTTGGTCGGAAATTTTTTCTTCCCTTTCGGCTTGGGATTTGAAGCATCGGCTTCCTCCATGTCAGAATCTTCCTTGGTCTCTTTATTCTTTTCGGGATTCTTCTTTCCCTTATTCCGCTTAGCTTTGTAGCCAGCGGTATCATCTCTCTTAATGTCGTCATTGAAACGACACTCGGGGTTTGTGTGGGACGAGCCCCCATTGACGTCTAAGTGATGCACACATGGGTTATTGGCAATGTCAGCCCAAGAGTTGGTTTTGCCTGGTTGCTGGTCTCCTCTACCTTGAACTCTCGAAGTCCCACGACCGCGTCCGTGGCCTCCGCCACGTCCTCCTCGTCCTCCAGACCCGAAAGTAGCAGTAACCACTACCATTTCCGCGTTGGGTTTTTCTTCCGAGGTATTCTTGTGCTTCTGAGCTTGTTGCTTTGGTTGTTTTGCCGACTGTGGCACATCTAGGGCGTTGAGTAATCCCTCTTCGTCATCGTCAGCATCTGCATACTTGCTCGCTGTTTCTATCATCTCTCCCAAATCAGTGACTTTGTCACACTTCGAGCGATGACGTAATAAACCATTTGGGAGACCTGCAATGAAAGCTTCAATCGCAGTTTGGTCATTTACTCCTTCACAGGAGTTCTTGGTGTCGATCCATCGTCCGAGATAGTCCCGGCAAGTTTCTCCGGCTTTTTCGGTGCAACGCTGTAGGTCTCCGACCGTACAGGGCCTCCGGTATGTGCCTTCGAAATTCCGAAAGAACGCACTTTGCATGTCATACCAGTTGTGGATGGTGATCTCCGGAAGTTCATTGAGCCACGATCGTGCCATCTTCTGCAACATAAGTGGGAGATATCGGGTTGTGACCAGGCTATTTCTGCCTTTGGCGATGCAGCAAGCTTGGAAAAAATCCTGTAGCCAAGTATCTGGCCGAGCTATGCTGTCGTAGGCTTGAATATGTCTTGAGATAGCAAATCCTTCCGGGAATCTTGTGGCTCTTATGCGTGGTCCAAAGCACGTTGGGCCCATGTATATATCATCATTTTCATAGCACCACGCCTCTATATTGGAGTTGATCCTGTGCCTTGCATCATTTGGGGATAGAGATCGTCCCAAGTGTCGGTTGTGGCTACAGTGCCTTGGAGCCATACTTCGGCTTCTGCCACCACCTCCACCACGACGCCCTCCTTGGCCTCCTTGGGAGCCGTTGTGATGGCTACTTGGCAGAGAAGGTGGAGCAGCTGGGTTATTTCCGGCTAATTACCGTCCTCCGTCTGGAGCGTCATTATTCCGGTTCCGGGGAGGGTCTTCATTGTGACGAGCCCCCTGCCAGCTTGTCTCGACACGGTGTCCCTCGTTCCTTCGCCCATCATCCGGACGGCTTGTGTGTCTAGGAAGTGGCATTCTTTGTCGGTCCTCCTCCCGACGTTTCTCTTTATCATCGTCCCTGCGGTCTTTCGACTCTCGCCGGGGCGGGTTCCTCGGATTCAGTGTAGCAATTGCCTCTTGCTCCGCAACTGGGTTAACGTTACGCTAGTCACGGGCAGCTTTGTAGTGCTGTCTCGAAGATCCGGTTCTTGAGTAATTGTCTTCCTGATGATCGGAACAGTGGTGCTAATCCAGAACGCGCTGGGGTCTTACGTCAGCCATGCCGGATCTGTGCTACATTGGTCGGAATCGGAGACCAGCTTTTGACTTCCGAACATGGCGACCTTTTGCTGCTCCAGTCCCTTGTTGAGTAATTTGATGCCCAACCGGATCTGCTCCGGGCCTGGATTAGCCGATAGGATTTCTCGGGCCGCAACGGTGTTCTGTACTGGTATTGGGTACACCCAATCCCCTTTGCTGTCTTTCTGAGGCATCCCCATTTCTCCTCCAAAGAGGACTTTATGGATCTGCGGGAATTGGTTGTCATTAGTATGACGTTTCGTGGTCTTCTGATGTTCCCTGGAATTGTATTTCTCCGCATTTTCCATGCGTTTATTTTCCTCCTCAATGTTTTTGGCTTCTAGGGCTTGGGCCCTTTCGTCCAGCTCTTCAGCAGTAAGTTCTGCAGCTGTAGGAATAGGTGTGGTTAATGCAGCATCGATAAGTTTATGCGCACCTTCAGTGATCACGTGTCCATCCACCAATTCTTCTTTTTTGGGCTCGTCTCGGATAAGTGCTCCATCCGAGTCTTCCTCATATTCCTCGGCGATCACTTCCTCTGCCGGAGGATCTTTCGCCGGGGTCTTGTTCTTCTTGTTCTTCTTCTTTGCCTTCTTGGCAGCGCCAGTAGCAAAGACGGCTTTGGGCCCATTTCTCGGAGTCAAGCTCTGATCGGTACTTTCGGCCATTTGGTTCTCGGGATTGTCTCCGATTTCCATGTTATACTGCGCTTTGGGAGAGTTTTCTCCGGATCCTTCGTCCATGTCTTCTCCTTCTGCTGCAGCCGTGGATTTAAGCTCCTCATCATATTCCGCGGAGAACTTTTGGAAACATGCCGACGTCATCGACTCATCCGAGGATGCGGTACGTCGGTGTTTGTTCCGATCGCTTCCAGCACAGAGTCAGTGTTGTCTCCAGCATCGGCAGTGCCGGATCCGGATCCCACATATCCGACAAAGTGTGATGTGTGCCTCCTGAGATAGTTGCGGCTTTCACGATCGGCCTCCTCGAAACGCCTGATGGTCTCGAGAATCTCATCTATGCTTGCATCTTGCATCTTGCATCATCATGCGTCGCAGCGTGTACCTCAGGAAATGCCTGTCTATCCTGGCATCGTCAGAGCCGGAACCATCGTTGTTGTTGTGCTCCTCTTGGATTTCAACCTTAGCGGGTGGGTCGATCTGGGGTTCGGTCTCTCTGGGGAGATCCACTCCAGATTCGACTTGGATCGTTGGGTCTGCTTCAGGCTCGGATTTCTCCACTATCTCCACAACTGGTGCGGGCTGGGTGGGATTAGGGTTTCCTGAGATCCGGAACTCTGCCGCCTCCGTGGACAAAGGGGACCCATAAGTTTCTTCTGCCTCTATCATCACCGCTGGGGTGGGTGGGACAGGTTTAGCAAAACCGATGTAAACGTCGATCGCGCCAAAAGACATGATGGTGTAGGCAGTCACAACCTCCCTAGCCGGAATCCAGGTCTCGTCGAGAACGATGAGAGGGACGTCGCTGGCATAGAGGATGCGACTGACGACAATAGTCTCGCCAATTCTGATTCTTGCAGATTCCGCTCGGAACGTAGATCCGAAGCTCACTTGCCCCACGGTGGGCGCCAACTTTCGTCGGATTGATGACAAGTACGCCATGAGGGGGTCCTCGAGGCGTGCGGAAGAGAGGGGTGTGAGACGTACAGTGTTCCGGGATGGTGAGCACACAAGTTTACCCAGGTTCGAATCCACCGGCTTTGGACAGATCCTACTCTTGCTAGCAATCCAGTAATACGACAGAGCCGGAATATGGGTTACAAGGGTTCGCCTGTGCGAGTTGAGATTGTAGACTATTGAGGGTTCCCTAAAGGCTCTCCCTAGGACGGTTTATATAGATATCCGGCCTAGGATTTACAAGAGAGATCTATCTGGCTACGACTAAGAGTTGGTTACAGAGTACATCTTGAACTACAAGTAACACTATGGGCCTATGTCGGTAAGTCTTCTGGGCCTTCCTGTAGCCGGATTGGACTCCATCTCTTCTCCCTGACTGGGCCGCCCGTGCAGCAAAGCTCTAACCCGAAGTGGGCCACCCTGGTTAGTGAAGAACTGTGAGGATACCCGGAAAGTATATCCCCAACACATTTGTGCGTTTGGTTGAGTCCACTCATACGCAGGAGATAGAAGGACGACACCATGGCTTCCAGACCACGCGCATGGCCTACGATGGGTCGTTGCTCACCTTCTTAGTGGATCGATGGTGGCCCAAGACTCACACTTTCCAGTTTCACTGGGGAGAGTTGGCTCCTACACTGCAGGATGTCTCATTCTTGCTGGGCCTGCCATTGGCTGGAGTGCCAATGGGCCCAGTGGATGCACCGATGAATTGGGTCCAAGAAATGGCCCAACGATTCTACGGCATTCGTGATGGAGTTCCGGAGTTCACGTATGAAAATCATGGACCCAAATTTGATTGGTTGCAGAACTATCAGGTTCGTTTGCTACTCAGTATCTTCGTATTTGACACACCTATTTTCATATCACACGATGCTAAAACTTGTTCTATTAACCAATGCAGATAGATAAGTTCGGGTACCTAGCCATTCCGATGACCGAGCCACAAATTACGCATAGCCTAGAAGCGTACTTAATGTGGCTACTTGAGAAGGTGATGTTCACCGAGAACCACGTCTCAACCATCAGTGCGCGCTACATCCGCTATGCTAGAGAGATCGCGGAGGCGACGTGCCAGAACGACATCGCACAGTGGAGTTGGGGTTCTGCTGTCTTAGCAGCAACGTACCGAGGTATGTGCACGGGCTATACGCTAACCAAAGAAAGATCTGCCTTGCTAGGATGCCCACTATTGCTGCAGCTGTGGTCATGGGAGAGGTTCCCTATCGGCCGCCCGGAGGAAGCAAAGAATCAAGCGGTAATCATCCCGGGACAGGCCCCCGTTGTGTATGAGACTCGTATCTTGTTTTTGTCTATGTATATGTCTATGTATGAGACTTGTATCTTGTATATGTCTACGTATGAGACACATTTATTATTCGACAAACACTTCAACATAGCTTGCAACACAGTTCAACATAACTTGCGGTACATAAATAAGAGCGATCTCTATCCCTACGATTATGCCCTTACCCTTCGACGATGCCTTCTTCACGGCCTGCTCTTCTTGCCCTTACCCTTCGGTGATGCCTCGACCGATGATGCCTTGCCCTTACCCTTTGATGATGCCTCGCCCTTACCCTTCAACAATGCCTTCTTCTTGGCCAGCCTTTCGTCCCACTCAGCTCTCCACTTAGTCCCAACAGCAGGCGTCATGAATATATCATCTTCATCTTCACTCTCTTCTAGCTTGTCATTGCTCTTCTTGGCATGCGCCTTGTTCAAGATCTCGGTCTTGTCATGCTTTGCTCTATCCCTGGTACCACCGACCGGCGGCATGAAGAGATCGTCGGAGTCTTCACTCTCTTCTATCCAAATCCAAGGGAGCGTGATGTTCTGCTTCCTTGCCCCTTCATTAGAGAATCTTTTCTTGCTCCACCTAGCATTGATCCAAAGTAGCTCTTGCCGTATCTCCTCTAGAGTTCTCTTCGGCCAACCTTTTCTACGCAATCCCTCACCCAGCTCAGTGAGGAGACAATCACTACTAATTAGTTCCTCCAATGGGGCTGGATTGTTGTCTATCCTAAAGTTCCTAGCCAAATGGAAAAGGTCGATGGACATGTTTGTCATGAAACTGCGAACGTAGGGAAAACCAGAAAACATACTGGCTAAAAGGGTTTGCTTAAACAACTGCGTGAGGAGGGGGGTTTATAGGGTAAACGAACAAAAATGGCGGGAAATATTTTGGCGGGAGATATTTTGGCTACATTGTCTCCAAAATTAAATGACATGTTGAATTTAAGATATATCACAATACTATAACTGAAATAAAGTTACATCAAGACACTACAACTAATATTAAGATACATCAAGACACTACAACTGAAATTAAGATACATGAGGACACTACAACTGAAATGAAGTTACATCACGATACTACAACCAAAATTAAGATATATCGGTACTGATACATACGTCTACCTGCCCTGAGTCCAGCGCGGGTACTTCCTAGTCTTGTCCCCACGTTCCTCTGTAGCCTGCGCCTCGGCAACCCTTTCCCTTAATCTCTTCCTTTTTGTCTCACGGGCCTCCTTGCGCACCTGTTCCTGCCGCTCCTCTTCCTCTCTTCGCTTCCTGTTCAGCTCGTGGTTTCGAGCTTGCTCTGCTCGGAATTTTTTCATTTCTCTCTCCCGTTCCTTCTTCACCTCTTCGGCCATCCTTTCAACACGTTCCTCTTCGTGAAAGGCAGCCCACGTAGCTCGGTTCCTGTCATGACACTCTTTCTTGGCCCAAGCTGGCTGCTCTGTGTCAATCCAATGGTACCACTTGCAAAGTGGAGGAGGAGACTGCAAGCAAATCAATGGAATGAATAAAAGAACACATAATAACATGAATGGTTCATATTAACCATGCTTTGGGAACATACCGGAGGCCTCTCGTACGACGAACTTGCTTGCCGGGCGGGCTTGCGTCGTAGTTGGGACACATAAAAAACTTCATGCCCATACAGGTGGAGAAATCGATTGACTCCTTGACCTTCGCGAGATGGCCGCACCAACAGCGCTCGTGTGTCACCCCTTGCGGCAACCTGGCATCTTTCGTCTTCGTAGGCCTATACTCTGGGTCCGAACATGGCACACTCATGATGGAGAGGGGAAGGAAATGCGAGAAAAAGAGGAATAACAGGGTGAAGAGATACCATCTCGGTGCCAGTATTTATAGGGGCAACTAGTAGGAGTTGACGGGAGAAAACAGCGGAAGAAGTGGCGGGAGATAAACGGCGCGAAAAAGTGGCAGAAGAAAACAGCGGGAAGAAGTGGCGGGAGATAAACGACGCGAAAAAGTGGCGGAAGAAATACTAGGGGGGAAAAGAACGACGCGAAATAGTGGCGGGATTCTACCGGCGGGTGATAAACTCTAAACGGCTGGATTAGTCCAATGCAGTGTGCATGATCCATGCAGCCATCGGCATTTCAATAAATGACAATGCCCGTCGGTTTTTGATAAGCCGATCCTGCCTCGTCATCTTTTCAAATAAGGCATGTCGTTTTTTTGAAAAACAACTAGCTGACTGCTGATGATCTGACCGGCCCGTCGGCTCTTCAAATAACGAAAGGGTCTGGTCGTTTTCTCAACAGACGACACCACGTTAGATCTATAATTTGCTTTTTTCGTGTAATATTCGTGAAATTGATTAAAAAACGTGTATTATTTTCAAAAAATTAGCGAAAAATATTAATATTTACACTACGTAATCCATACCCTTTCATACATCACGAAACATATTTTCACATGGTATCTACATAATATAATAGTTCTTGATAGTTTTTTCTAAAAGTTTGGTCAAACTTTACATGGCTTGACTTTTCAAAAAGTTATATGCATTAAGCCTTGGAACGGAGGAAGTATATGATATATTACACCTACTAGTATAAGAAAACATATATGATATACTACATGGACTTTAACACTAGATCTGTTTCTAATGACAGTAACAATATGTCACCAGTGAGAGCAGACATACCCATAAACGACATAGTAGTGTCTGCTGCTTTATATAATATCATCATAGAAATACATTATAAAAAGTATTGTTTCTTGAGTGAATTAAAATGCCCTAGTTAAGCACTAAATTTGAAAAGAAATGTATCAATGAATTACTGAATTTGCACCTGCCAAGAAATGCTAGCTGAGGATAATAGACATGCACTGATATGGCAGTTTGGATTTAGACGTTGTTTCTAATAAAATATTGGATTTAGACATTGATTCAGATGGGTGTTTGGCTTTAGACTTGCATTCACCGATCCACAATAATCCATTCCTTTGTCAGCCAAATTGCAATTCAACTACTCAAATAGAAATTGATTAATTTAAAATTACTTTCATGCCATAGGCTAGTAATATGAGATGCTAAATTCATAAGAGTATCAGTGAAAGTATCACCAATGACCAAGGTTTTCAGTATCGGGATACTAGGTAGTATTGTTTTCTTATCACTAGTATCGTATCGTAGAATCGTATCGTAGTATCATGATACTATGGGATTTTTGCTTTTAAATAAAATGAAAAAATATATATTAAAAAATACCTCAAAAACATTTAAATTTAATTATTAATTATTAATTTTAAGCATATTTCATGTATTTTGTAGAAGCATCCACAAACCAAAAACTAAGACCATATATATACTTCAAAACTATTACACAAATATGGGCAGTTGACTGCTTTGTTTCAACCTACAAACTTATGTTTTATACTCAATATTCTTAAAAACAATGAAAGTTTTACTATTTAAGTACCTAGATCACTTTGGGAATATAAAATAATTTTACCCTTTTAGCTTGCCAAGCCATTATATCCTTATTTTTTACTAAACCGTGGGATCGTATGGTATCAATCTTGTATCGGGATACTAAAGATACTATGATACGTATCGTAATACGAGTAAGATATTACTAGACTAAGATACCATCACGATACGTATTGATTATCGATGGTGGTATCGTAAAATCGTAGGATACTATGATACATATCGGGATACTAACAACCATGCCAATGACTGCACATATTTGCAAATTGCAATATTTCAGTAGCTGGTTTTATACTCTTTAGCCTAGGATTTTACAAAATTGATGTTGGGTGATGTCACGGAGTTCATACTTTAATGGTAACATCCTATGTACTGACAGGAGGAACATATTTATCAGAATTCATGTATTTTTCCTGTACAGCACGAAGAGCAGCCAACTAAATGCAATTTAAACGAACTCCAGGATAATTGTTTGATAACAAAATAATTGATTGAAAGTTCAAATATCATTATCAGATTTGGTGGCCTACTATATTCCATTACGTATATACTGTTGAGACATTTTTAGTTTGTTAAAGTCCATGCATGCTCTAAACGATCTGGCCATAGAGGTAATGAGTGAATGGATGCACAATTTTGATGGAACATGATGCATGGCTAGCTATAAGATCAGTATGGCCAAGTACACACGAAATATCTATCTGTATACTGAACCATACCATAACCAAGCACACACCATTCTTTGACGTGTACATACATTTAGCACCAGCTAAGCTAAGCAATATTATTTTGAGCCTAATCTTTGGAGTCAAAAATACTTCACTACAAACAGGATGAAGAAGGATATAGAGAAAAGGCGATATATACAAGCGAATGATCTGAGCATACGTATTAGAGAAGATGATGAATGAATGTAAAAATAAATACCATCCGAATAGGGATTAGGTACTGGATCCCAGGACAGCGGGGGCTCATCTTCTCCAACTCTCACAGGGGCAGATATGATATAAGCATAAAATTTAGAAAGTGGCATCTTATTTTTGCAATGTCCTATGACAAATAAAATACCACGCAACTGATAATGAGCAGAACCGGAAGGAGAAAAATATTCAAATCTTGATGAACAACAGTACAACCCGATTCAGTTTGTAAGCAGTAGCGGATCAAACAAATACTGGATTTAGAGCTATACACAGTAGTATATGTAGCAGTACTATGCAGGAAGTCCCCTCTCTCCTAGCTGTGCTATTTACAAATTCCAAGCGTAGTATGGAAAATTTAGCAACTTGTACTAGAAGGTACTCCAAGTTGTACAACCACATGGTCCTCCTCCCCTGATTGACAAGATGCGGACTGGTGCGACCAAGATTTGGTCTACCTCCCTGTCCTCCTACCTCCCCATCCTCCTTCTTCCGACAGGATCTTTCTCCTTGCGTCGATTTCCGCCATCTTTCCCTAAGATTTCGACTGACCAAGAATCCTACCGAACCCTAGCTACGAGATGGGAATGATGAGAAACAGGAGGGGGATGTACTGGGAAGAACGTTGATGATGGAGGGGAGAGCAGGTGGTGGAGGATATGGCTCCATGTGCCCATCGTCCTTGCCATCGCAGTGTCGCCGTGTCAGCCCTCAGGCGACCTTGACAACCGAGATAGCTGAAGGGGAAGAAGGGAGAGCCCGATGACTCAGATCTACAAGGAAATTCCTAAGAACAGAAAGTAAATTACTGCTAAAATTAGGTTTTTCATTGCTTGATCCTCCTAGCCACCCCACCTGCACCTTTATATCGAAAGCACGGGCTCAAGCAAGTTACATAATTGCCCCTTATCAGGATAGACATAAACACAATAATTGAACAAGGTTAAACGGTAATTTGGTCTGAAATGATCTAAACCGTCGATCACTCAGGTGCATCATGGTTGTTGGTAGTATTCTGTTTCCTCTGTTCTTCAGTAGCTAGATAGGGTCCTAACACGCTGCCCTATCTTCCGTTCCCCGCCGCTCCATGTGTGCCTGTGTGCGCGTGCGTGCGTGCGTGTTGCCTTCGTGCATAATCTTCCACGGTAGAGTGGGGAGATTTATTTCCAACCCGTGTCAGTGAAAGATGGACTTAGGGATGCAGGCGGCCGGTCCAGCGGACAAAGCGGACAGTCTGCTGGATTTGTGCAGACAAACGGATTAGTTTTCTAGGAGCGTACAGTTATGGTGCCTCGTGTGATTAGAGAACTGAGCAGATTTTTGCGGACAGGTCAGTACGTCCAGGCGGACGTCCGCCTGCATCCATCATGGACTGGATTCTTTGGGATAATTATCGCGGTGTAAACGAAGACCCAACTTTGATGTATTGAAAAAAATATCTGGCCAACCTGGATCGGACTGGTTTGGGCCACGATCTAGATCAATTCATGACTGACTGGGTTTAAACGAATGAGGCCTAACCAATATCTTGACGTAGTGGACCACCGACTCGCCAATATTGATTCTATGTACCACATACTAGACCATGATGGCACCCATTGCCGCGCCCGTCATTGTTAAGGTATAAAACAATTAATCTGTAAATATATAGACACGAAGAGTGACGTGAGTACATAAATTTACACATATATTGGTTAGTTATCAAGGAGATGAACTTTGATCGGTTTCTAAGGTAATAATGTGGTGGCAGGGGACCATAAACCTCAATAGGAGCCAAATTAGACACAATGACATGATCACACACTGCATTAGTTATTGATGAATAATTCTGTAAAATCATGTTGCTGAAATAAATAAATAAATTGTGCTCAAGCTTGAAGGGCCACTTACAACTTACAAAGTGGAAAGAAGTTCCTCAAGATTTGCATAGACAAAGAAAGACATCCCATTCTTAGAAAAGAAGACAGTTGCACATACATTATAAGCAAAATAGTGGGCTGCCCATGGTGGCCGTGGTGCATGGGCTAACCACCGTCGGATCAGATAAAGAGACTAAACGGTGTTAAGAAAATAAACGGCAGAGCTGATCCGTGAGTATAACGATATTCGATCCGAGAGCACAACGGCTGCAAAACACATGCATGCAGTACACCAAATTAACGGCCGCGGTGCACATGCATGCTGCACCCCAATTAGCCTGTGACCAACAGCAAACTAGTATTACACTGCTTTCGAACGGTCACGGTGCACATGCATTCCTTGATCCTAGACGTAGCGTGAAGTCTGGAATCAATTCCTATGCATATGCATAGCCGTAACCGTAGGCTGCGATGGTGTATGCATGTATGAGCGATTCCCGGAAACATATTTTTATTAGCACAACTAACGATTCAGCTGATGCCAGCGTCTACCATGTCGCGTATTCCGATGCAAGCATGGTCTTTATTCAGAGAGACAATGCAAGCAGCGGCTCACAAATAATCAATAAATGAGCCGAGAGCTACTCCCGTGCTAATCACTACGAGCAAGTGTCAAACAAAATGTTCTATAGCCTAGGCGAAAATGAGACGGGACTTGGATGGCTTGTTGCATAACTCACGTGTTGATAGGAAATTTAAACAAGTATAAAAGAATCACCGGACATCCTCTCTAAATCGAACTGAATTACATTTCCTTTTTTTAATACCTAATTACTCATCCCGAATTTCTTACAAAAATATCCAATGCTTGTATAACATCAAACCAACACACACTTGTCGAATAAAATACCGAACATATACCTAATTCCCACAAAAAAAATGTCGGGTCAACCTAAAATGTTTTATCAAACATCCACAAAAAATGCTATAAAAATAGAAATAAAGTCCTCTAGCAGCTAAAACAGCAACCAATAGATCCCCAAACAGCGTTAGATGCATTACTTATTTATGAATCAGCCTAACTGACTCCTAAATGACAGGAGACCCCAGGTTGACTCCCATATTTTTCTCACGAGCCGCGCCCGTCCGCCGCTGCATGCGGCACTCCTTGGCGTCATGAACGATTGCATGCACCGTTCGCCGTCTAAGACTATCTACTTCATCTAATGTACAAGTTTACTTGCGGGCACCGGTGTTGCATGCAGGGTGGACCGTGAGCTTTGGTGCATGCACCATGCCCGTGTGAGAACATCAACTTCATATAATGCACATGTTTACTCGTGGGCACGGGTATTGCATGCACCGTTGCATGCGGCGAACCTTGAGTTTTGCATGCACCGTGGACCGTGAGTTCACTTGCAGAAATACAAAGATGTGCAGGTTGCTCACGGTGAACGGCTAGCTGAGCAGGCTGATAATCGTCGATGCCTAGCGAGGCAACTCCGTTAATTAGACATCACTCCGGTGACCAGCATCGATGCATCAAGGGAGCAGGCGCACCACAATCGGACGGTGTGTAACATATGCGCCGCAGCCACCATGGGCCGGAAATCCATGTTGTACATTATAAATGTTGTACAGTGTTATAATGCATCAACAACCAATAGACAACATAATAGAAAAATTATAATCCCTTCCATGGTGAAGAAGTCATTCCTTGTTCGTAGTATACAAAAGGTGAAACAGTCTTAATCACATCTAGTAAATGGTGAAAGGGTGCATAGCTAGGACATATCGGTGGGTTCAGGCTTCACATATCCTACCTGTCAGTTTGGAGGTAATAGTAATTAGTGTAGTAACCACCATGGATACTAATCACGTTTTGACCTGATAAATCAAATTGATAGTTTTAGCTACTTTCAGTAGGACGAAATGCTAGAACTTATTCAAAGGGAAAAGAAGCAATTATCCTGATTGTACTGAACGAGAAGATATATGCAGCAATATTAAGTGGGATTAAGTTGCTAAAGTTGATCAGAACACACCATCCCCAAAACATGCTCTAACAACAACTTTGATCAGCACAAGCAATAAGAACAGGGTAACAATATGCATCTACTCATACACCAAGAACATGATAAAGGTTCACATCTCATAGATCATCCAATAAAATAAGGATCCACCACATAAGAATTACATAATCATGTTAGGCAGCTCATATGGCATCTAATCAACGTAGAACAAGAGAGAGAGAGAGAGAGAGAGAGAGAGAGAGAGAGAGCTACTGCCACAAACCCATAGTCAAGAGGTAGACTACTCCCTCTTAATCATGGTGGCGGTGTTGGTGATGTTGGAGAGGTTGGAGAAGCGACCGGGGACGGCTCCGGTAGCGTTTCCCCCTCCAATCTTCATAGGTACAATCTCTATTTCATGGTTTCGTGTTTCTCTGCCTCCTCCTCCAGGGAACACCTTGGGGGGGGGGGGGGTCTTTTTACAGGACTTTTTAGGTCAAGACAGTCTATCTGGGATGAAGATGGACGACATCGAAGCTTCGAGGGTGACTGGGTGGCACGACCAGGCCAGGGGCCCGCTCCACCTATGCTCGTTTGGGCCCTAGTGGCCCATTGGTGTGCTTCTTCATCTCATATTGTTGCTCCGGAAAAATTATGACTGCAGAAAAAGCCTTGCTCAATTTGAGTTCTGGAAGTCCCTAAAACGTAAAAATACGCAAAACAAGTGTTTCCTGTTCTGCAGAGTTATAACCCAAATAAGGGGGATCGATGGTAAATCCCCATAAATCAATGCAAAACATGATTATAACATCTCATAACATCTAAATATTTTGGAATATTTAACAATAAACTACAAACTTCATGCATAAATTTTGCATGCATCAAGGGGTCATTATGGGCATCCCGGTCCCGCTATTGATCATTGATCTGAGAGAGGTCTCGATCATGTCTATGGGGTAACACACTTAAGGGTATGATGACACTTGGAGATTATTATGAAAGTATAGGAGTCATCATATGAAAGAGAAGAGACAACCGGAAGTGTTCTGTGAGACAACCAGAATCGTTCCGGAAGGTTCCAAAGTTGTTCATAGGGAACCGAAAAGTGTTTTGGATCAAAGAGGACTTTATAATATATATTTATATATTAATTATTGGAATTAATATTAAATATATTATTAAAATCTAATTTTAAAGGGTAAGTTCCCTAATGGGCCAAATCCCCAGAGGGAATAGGGCCCATGACGAAAACCGTCATAGGGAAAGGCAGAGGGGCCTAGCTGCCACCTTGGGCCCACCTGGTCAGCATGGTGCTGTGCGTGGGGGTGGGGCCCACCCTGGCCAGGCAACCCATGGCGCCACCTCCCCTAGGCGCCACCTCCTCCTCCACCTTTAGTCCCACCCTAGGAGTTGGATGGGTGGGGGTGGCCTCCCTTCCCCTATATAAGGAGGGGCATATGGGGAGGGAGAGACAAAACAATTGAGATATTTCTCTAAGGCATTTTCTTTAGAGAATTCCTCTCTCTCCCTGACAAGAGGTAACCTTGGCAATATCCATGGTTATGGACTTAGGGTTTCGTGGAAAATAGAACGCTCGGGATTTTGTCAGATGTGAGGCAAACAAGGGAGTCAAAGTCGCCTGATTATTGATGAGTTAAACTATTACAGATCGCTTGAGAGTTTTTTTTACTTCACCGCGGGCTCCTCCCAGCCTATTATATAGGTTGGGTCCCAAATCTGTATGCGGATAGGTTACATATTTATGGTTACAACATCAATACAATATCGGTTTCTTTTTTGCTTATCTAGCAAAACTATGTCTTATGTCGGATGCTTCCTGGGCCTTCTTCTTTGGTCTTCATGATCCGTGAGCCTTCATGTAGCTAGGGTAACCAAACATAAACACCCGAGTAATCATACCCATGCAATAGCCCCCAAGACTCCATACGAATAGTGAATTCAGGTTGAGTCTCAAAGATATTTTCAATATTCATGATCAAAATTATACGAGATATTTTATCTTTGTTTTATTTTTAGCTTGTAGGGATTTGGTATAACAGGCCTGATGCATTCTACGGATCAGGAATCAGTTAATTTCTCCTGGGCAAAAACACTGTAGACCTATATCAAATTCAAGTCCCCAGGTTTGAACTCGAAATTTTACTAACGTAATCTAGTTCAAGCCGTTGAGGTCTTATCAAATACTGAATTCCAGTTCTATTATATCGGGTACCCAACGCGTCAATCGGGATTTTTCATTGTATCGTTGATACGGATAATTTACTCGTAGAGCATATTCTTGTGCGATTACCAGGCCACACAGAACGAGTCCCGGGGTCTTACCTTCATGTCTTTGACACGACATTCGGAGTTTTATCGTGTCAGGTGCGATCTAGGATTTTTGTATAATTTTTATCGACTGCCTTATTTGGCTGTTGGAATTGCTGAAGCTCATCAGTTTTTTGTTTTAATGATTTTATAGAATCTTCCGATGGGAGTAACCATTTGAGGATACAACAAAGTAAAACTCAAAGGTTTTTATTTCTTTTGACTTTATAATATTATTTCTATTGGGTGCGCGCCAACGCTCCTGATGGGAGTAGCCCCCGAGGCTATGTTTGGATGCCTATCTGGACATAGGCTCATAGTTTGTGTTAGTTTCATCAGGATAATGCTCTCAAAAATAGAGAAACCCTGATTTGTGTATAATAGATAATAAAAAATATAAGGTATGAAGAACTTATCTCTTATTTTATAATCTGAAGCCAAAGATACATGATTTGGCGGATTTTGCCTGGCTATTGGCCTTTATAACATTCTGGCTAAGAAGCCGGGCCGTTGGCCGTATTGTGATTTAAATTGCGAGAAAATATAAATTCTAAGCATAAAAGCGCCGTAGTTGTGCGACATTCCATAGATTGGAATATTGGAATCCTGTCTTCTTGTCTTGAAGTTGATATGCTCCTCCGAGGATAACTTCTGTAACAATATAAGGTCCTTCCCAAGGTGATTCCAGTTTACGGTGACCATCTTGTTTGAGGCGAAGAACTAGGTCTCCTACAATGAAGGACCTAGGATGCAATCGTCGGTTGTGGTAGTTGCGCAAGTTTTGCGGATATATAGTGGCCCTTTGCAAGGCAGTATCAGGTGCTTAATCAAGTGCATCAATGCCATCCTAAAGTGCTTCCCTCGATACTTCTTCGTTGTATTCAGCGACACATGGAGACTCGTGAGATACTTCGACTGGAAGGACGGCTTCAACGCCGTGGACCAGAAAGAAAGGTGTTTCTTGTGTTGAATTATTTGGAGTAGTATGAAAACTCCATAAAACAGATGGCAACCCATCAACCCATGCTCCTTTTGCTCTGTCGAGTGGTGCTAGTAGTCTCTTTTTGAGACCAGCAGTTACGAGGCCATTGAATTTTTCCACTTGCCCATTAGTTTGAGGGTGAGCAACTGAGGCATAGCTTACTTTTATACCCATCTCTTCACGGTACTCTTTGAACTCCTTGGAAGTAAAATTAGTCCCATTATCGGTGATGATGCTGTTTCGTACGCCAAATCAAAACAATATTGATTTGATAAAATTTACATCCGAAGTTCCATCTTGGCTGGTAACATGCATTGCTTCAATATATTTAGTAAATTTGTCGAATGCTACTAGTAGAAAGACGTGTCTCCCTGGTGATGATTTGTGAAGCTTTCCCACCATATCAAGTCCCCACTGGGCAAAGGGCCAAGCAAGAGGTATAGGATTTAATTCAGTAGCAGGTGCACTAGGTTTCGTTGCGAATCGCTGACATGCTTCACATGTTCTGACTATATCCTTTGCGTCTTCAGTAGAATCCCGCCCTGAATACTTTGGAAGCAATTGCCTGACTGCTAGCATGATGACCACACACTCCTTCATGTATGTCCTTGAGTATGTTTTTTCCTTCGTCGGGTGTGACACATTGCTGTAGTACACCCGAAATACTTCTTTTGTATAACTCACCCTTTATGATTCTAAAGGCTTTGGATCTTCTAGTGATTCATCGAGATTCCGTCACATATTCGGGGAGTTCTCCCCGAGTCCTATATGCTATGTATGGCTGCATCCATGTAGGATCTATTATCATGACTTCATCAATTTCTAGATCTTCTTTGAGGATTTCTTCTATATCTGCGCTTGTTGACGCACTCCTCGAGTTCTTTCGTTGCTTGATTTTTCTACCTGGCTTGGGTGCTACGACTTCAGAAACTCTTTTAGCCTTAATAGAACGCTCTGTTATCTCTTCCCAAAAAACCCTGGGTGGGATTGGTAGGCATAAGGATCCGATGTTTGCCAGATTATCGGCTTCCTCGTTGCTTGTTCTTCCTATGTGATATACTTCACATCCATCAAATTGGGCTTCCATAATGCTATATAGATCACGGTAGGCAATCATGTTGTCGCTGATAGCGTCGCATTTATTCATTGCCTGTTGTGCTACAAGATTGAAATCACCGAATATTTTGAGGCTAGTTGCACCACAAGCTTTGGCCATAGGCATACCGTGCAACAAGGCCTCATACTCAACTTCATTATTGGATACGTTTTCGAAGCTCATCCGAAGTATGTATCACATTTTATCGCCTTGTGTTGATACTAATATGACTCCTACCCCTGCTCCTTCCATTCTTCTTGATCCGTCAAAATACATTGTCCATGCACTAGAAAGGTCTAGCAGGCCCGCGCATTGTAGTTCGGTCCATTCAGTAATGAAATCAGGCAAAACTTGTGATTTGACTGCTTTGAGCTTCTCGTACATGATATCTCGAGGGGAAATCTCAATGCCCCATAGAGAGACAAGTCCTGTTGCTTCTGGATTATTGAAGATATTGGATAGAGGTGCTTCATTGACCACTATGATCAGGTGTTCCGAAAAATAGTGGCGCAACTTTCATGCTGTCATATATTCTAGTTTTTGATAATGCGGGTATCTTTGCTTGGATGGCGAAAGGACCTCGCTCAGAAAATAGACCGGTCTCTGAACACAGTGGCTTTTCCCTTCTTCGGGTCATTCTATGACCAGAACCGTGCTGACCACCTGATAAGTGGCAGCAATGTAAAGAAGTAATGGCTCTTTTTCTTGTGGAGACAGGACAACGAGAGATGTCGAAAGTGTTTTATTAAGGTGTTAAAAGGCACGTTGAGCCTCTTCTGTCCACTCGAATTTATCTAATTTCCTCATGAGGGCGTAGAATGGTAGTGCTTTTTGTCAACACCCGGATTTTTAATCCTAGATGCCTGTTATGCCATACCTCGCAATCCCAAGATTACCATTTTTGCGAGACATAACATAATTGGTACCACAGTGCATCATCCATTACAAACCATAATAAGGTCTTACAAATAAAGGATCTCATGATCCAGTCTTAATACAAATCAAGCAGCGGAAAAATAAACATAGTAGGGGCTCCATCTTTAGGGTCATAGGCAATGCTGACGATGGGAGATGATCCTAGTTGTCGTAGACCTCCTGCTGTCCATCATCCTGATAGTCCTCCTCATAGTCTAGCCACGGGAATAGCCAAGGACAAAGCCATGAGTACTCTTTAAGTACTCGCAAACTATCACTAACAAATAAGGTAGTTCTAGTAGAAACCTTAAGCTCTAGGTTTATTTGCAAAAAGCCAGGTTTATCTGATACTGAGTTTAGAAGTAAAGAAAACTAAGTTAGTGTTCTAAATCACTTAAGTGGGAACCTAATTTTCATGTCCACAATCCTATTGTGGTCAAGTCAAAGTCATAGTTCAATTCACAAGTCATTTTGAAAACATCTGACAACGGAACAGTATGGACACTCCAACTGTCCTTGACCATGGACGAGGCTATTCAAATAGTTTGACACTCTGCAGAGGTGGTACACTTTCACCACAAAATTCGATACATCCATCAGGGATAACCCTGAATCATCATACTTAGTATGTGGATAATCAATCATAACCTTTCAATTACACACTCTAGTATATGCACCTCCCCTATGAGCTTGGCCTCCCAGCCATGGCCATCTGCCATCCTGGGCACTGCATAGGTGGACATTCACACTCACGAGGTAGCCTCAGCTCAACCTCTTTCCGCGAGGGAACCCATACTAAGGCATATAAACTTCCAGTTAAGCCCTACCCAATTCGGGTATTGTGGTTGTACGGTAAAATTGGAATGGTATCGCATCCGAACCCAACCATCAATTTTTATAAAAGGGCTAAGGCCCATGCCTCAACATTTTCATCATCAAATCCTTTTGTGTTTCTCAACACATGTCAAAACATTTCAATAGAATGAATCCTCATTCCAAGGATTTCATAATCATTTTCACCAAGTATTCCCATCTAAAGTGATCAACTTTTATGCTTAGCACTAGCCACTAAAGTTGAGTGTATTCACTAATGAGGGTTGCTAATCAAGTGTAACTATCCAACTCTAGTTTGATGCCTTTTGATGACATCTAAGTATAACTACTTAGGCCTAGTTTTATACTCTTTATGGTATCTATACTATTTTTCCAATACTCACAAAGCACTAACTAAAAGTAAAGAACTTTGGTAAAGTAAAAGAATAAAGCTTGCAAGTAAAACTTGGGATTGGTATAATTAAAGTTGTATAACCAAGCATGCCTAATGCATCTTGCATAGGTTATGAAGTGGGCAAGTGTTAACTTGCATAGTTAACTTGTAGTGTTAGTCTTGCACATATATGAGGTTTGCAAGTGTTAGCTTGCCTTGAGTAGTGTAGTGGTTGAAGTTTTATTCTTCTTCTTCTTCTTGGTAGTACTCCTCCTCCTCGTATCTCGGGTCGGTACTATCGTCTATAAATGAATACGGGGTACACAATCACCAAACAATACTTAACTATTTCTATTTAGCAAACTAAGGTTCACACTAGATGATCTAGCATGATCACAATCATCACATGAAATAAATACTTAGTCTTATTTATCTTATTTTATAAAAGTAATTTCTACTCATTGAAAATACTTAAGATTTAATATTCTCGAATTAAAATATGGGATCATGTTCACACATGTCATCACCACATATTCTAATACTTGGGAATGGTATTTAAAGTGTTGGTCATATTTTATAAAGTTTGAGATTATCATTTAATAGAATTAAAGTGACTAGAAATGCCTATATAGCATTCTGTTGGTACTAGTCCAATGTCACTGCATGTAAACCTAAATATTTTTACATATTCAGATATATCTTGTCAAATGTGATTTTTGAGAGTTGGAATCAACTCAAAAGCATTTATGGTTGATTTTTGAAAAATGTGTGAATGTGGAAAAGTCTTTGTCTTGTTATTTTTGGTATAGGTGATCTATAATTTCAAATGGTTTAAATCCAACGGGCTTGAATAGATAATTGGAATACCTTTCTAACAAAATTGGAACCATGCAATTTGGTTCAGTGAATCTCTTTTAATTTATTTTTGAATCTACTAACAGAATCTGGTTTCAATTAAAATGGAAAAATCTTATTTGAATTGACGGGCTCTGCGCGGGAAAGCAAATGGGCCGACCCAATCTGCACAGCACGGCGTAGAGGTCTACTGATAGAGGGATCCCACTAGTCAGTGGCTCTATCTAACCGAAACGGTATCGTTAAATCTAGGCCGCGCGATTTGAACATGATCTAACGGCTGAGGTTCATCTCCTATGTCGAATAGCTCCGGTGAGAACTGAACCCTAACGATGACAGTGGGGGTCGTTTGAGGCTCACCAGGGCTCCAGCTAGGGTCGATGATGGGGCGAATGACGTTGTAGACGACGGCCGTTTGAATGGTGGTCGCGGCGGCTCCTAGGGCGGCTCCTAGCTCCGGTTCCTCTTCTCCTCTGCAGCAGCGGACTTCGGCCAAATTCCGGTGGGCTGGTGCTCTCCTTGCTCCGGGAAGAGGTGTAGGAGGTTCTGTGAGGAGCGGGGAGTGGGATGGTGTGGTGAATTGAGGCGGAGGTGGCCTCTATTTATACACCGGCGAGAGGGACATTGCGGCATGGGCTGGCTCCTCCGGTGATGGCGGTACAGCGAGCTATTGGCGTGGCTGAGGGTAGGGGGTGACGTGGTGCTTCCTGGCGGTCGTCACAGGCTTAAAGGCGCGGCACGGGGTGGTCGAGAATGGTCGGGCACAGGCGATGCTCTACGCGGGAGCAGCGGTGTTCGAGACGACGCATAGTGGCTACGGGTCGCGCGGCGGTGAGCGGGCATGTCTAGGAGTATCTAGGGTCATGGAGAGTGCGTGCACACGCGGTGAGGGCGAGGCGCGGCGTGTGCGCACTGGTCGGCTGTGGCGCTCTAGCGTGCTCTCGGCATGGCGCAAAGAAAATGGGCGCGACGATTCTGGGTGGTCCACGGCTGGCCTGCAATCTAGAGTTGGATAGGGGGTGGCGGTGGACGGTCGCCTGTCTACTGGTCATCATGGGAGAGGGCGACGCGGTCTGTGGCGAGCTGTCCATGGTCGACCGGTGCGGCGGGCTTCGGGCGGCACTTCACTGGCGCAACACAAAGGGGGAAGTGGTCTGCTGTGCTGCTAGGTGCTGGGGGAGACCAGGGGAGTGAAGAGGGGACAAATGGTCGAGTGATCACGACTCAGAATAGTAGAGTTAGACAGGGTTTGATTTGTGTCTGCAATGTGTTCGACCAAATGGCCGCATGAATTCAAATTTGAAATTTTTGAATGAAATTTGGTGAGTGTTCTGAGCACTTGCTTGAGGGTCTATGGTTGCTTGGAAAAGTCAAGGTGAATTGATTTGAGTGGTTTTTTGCAAAATGGTGATCTTAGTACATACACTTAATTCAATTTTGAATTGTCCTTTAAATATATTTGAATATAGTTTCCGTGAGTTTGTAAAGTGGGCTTGGGTTCACTTTTACTTGGTCTAGCAAGGGGTGAAAAGAAATGGAAATGTTTCTATTAGAAATTCTTTACTAGGAACTCGCAAAGTGGCCTAGTGGTTAATTTTGGTCAAAATGACCATTGGATCATATGCTTTATATTTGATTTCCTTTTCTTTGGATTTTGTTTGTAATTGGTCTAGATGATGTAGTATTCATCTTTAAACTATTTTTTATCATTTGTAGCAAACACACATGGCAATTTCACTCAATCATACACTAATGCAATTCACACATACATTCATAATCAATTTAGTAATAAAAGTTTTTGTTAACCCTAAACTTGGGTGTTTAGAACTTGATAATCTTGATTAATATTTTTGGGGTGTTACACTTTTTCTCCCAGACGGGCGATAAAACGGCTGAGTGCTACGACTCGCCCATCCAACTGCTGTATGCCTTGAGGATTTGTTGGTTTTTTCAATGTTAGGATTGCCTGTATTTTCTCGGGATTGGCTTCTATTCCTCTTGCCGAAACGAGATATTCGAGGAGGTGCCCTGCGGGGACCCCAAAGGAACACTTCGTCGGGTTGAGTTTGATGCAAAACTTGTCAAGGTTCTCGAATGTTTCTCAGAGGTCATTGATAACAGAAGACCCTTGCTATGTTGTGACTATAACATCATCGATGTAGACTTGTATATTTGTGCCAATTTGGCTTCCTAGGTAGTTTTGCATCATCCGTTGATATGTTGCCCCGTCATTTCTAAGGCCAAAGGGCATTGTTGTGTACCAGAACACACCATAGGGTGTGAATGCAGTTTTATCCTGATCTTCTTCCTTCACCCAAATCTGATGGTATCCGGAATATGCGTCTAAAAAGGAAAGATGTTTGCACCCCGTGGTTGCATCGATTATTTGATCGATTCGTGGTAGTTGGAAGTGATCCTTTGGACAATGTTTGTTCAACGTAGTGAAGTCAATGCACATCCGTAGCTCTTTGGAACGCTGATGACTGGATTCCTGCACCAACAACAGGGTTATTGCAGTACTTGTAGCAGCAAATATTTAAGAGTTTGTCCTGATGGGAGATCGATGAACGTAAACAACACGACCCCGCAACCATGTTGTCAATGCAGCCACGTTTCACACCCAAACCATGGTTTGGAAATAGCCTATTCTATAAGTTACTAGAACAGCGATAATTGAGAGACGTTTAAAATATCTAAAAACAAAGAACTTTTAACAAGAAAAAAATAAACTAAGACGGAAAGTAAACAGGAATATGAACTAAATTAAAGAGATTGTAGTTGTAGGATTGAATGGAATGAGAGAGGGCTTCTAGGCTTCGGTCTCACTAGTACTAGATGGGCAAATATATATGTGATCTATAAGAGATTCCTCAGACAAATAAACGTTCCCCATTTGATTACCGGGCTATCACTCTGTGTGCACTATGCATGATTCTCGCGCGTCACCACAAGGCAAAAGGCACTTCCGGACCAAAGGATCACATAAACTCATCTTAGATCACAATAAATTCTAACTTAGTGCACTAGATCATACCTCATCCTAGAATTGAATCAATCACTCACACATGTTTGAACATCAAAACATATATAAATATATAATGATATCACAACCGTGTTCAATCTTACAATTACTAAACACAAGAGAGAGGGAGATGGAGATGGAGATCGATGCGTGGTGGTGGTGATGTCTTCCTTCTCCTCCCCTTCTTCTTGCTTGGATGCCTTGATGGTGACGGTGTTGAGGGAGATCTAGATCTCAGAGGTGTGGTTGAGGCAGAGCTCCACCGCCGTGGAGATCGGATCGGTGGCGGCAGCAGGGTTTCACCCCTGAAGGGCTATGGTGTGGTGGCTCTCTCTTGGGTCCTCCCTCCTTTATATAGGCCTTGGGGGTGTCCTAGGGTTCCCCCATTACCGTCATATGACTTAGGTAAGGTTCTGAAGCTTCTCTGGGGCGAAATCCCGTCGTTTGTGACCTTTTTACCAACTATACGGCCAAACTATACGGCCGGAACTAAAAAGTTCCGGCCGTATAGTTGGTCATTGAACTTGTAGATCCTTTAGTATTTTGGTCGCCATCATACGAACTCCATTTTGGGTGTTCTTGGACTCGTTGAGTTCGTCTCGTCGAGTGATACAACCCCATGGTCTTGGATATTTATTTTGAGAAGTTGGAAAATTTCACTTTTCCAACCTCTCAAATGGCTAAGTCTGGTCCCTGCAGCTCCTCCATACTATGCTCTCTTTGTTCCTTTTTATCCATAATATTCACCAACACCTACACACATGTCATAGACAAGGAAAGTGATAAAATTCTACCTAAACTAATAAATGTGCAAAGCTCATATGAAAGAAAATGAGAACTAGAAGTCATGCATATAAGGCATAGCTATAGCTGGAAGAAACATGGTATGAGAGATAACTGTCACATTTTATATGGCTAAAAGAGGTGGTATTTCATAGCCATCAACTTTCCCAAGCTAGACCTTGCTCGTCCTCGAGCAGGAAGGGTCGATAATAAATTAATGGTTGTGAAATAGCTTATCATTGGAAATCAATGCCTTGTATCCTTATTTATTCTACAAGCTTGAAGAGAGAAAACATGTATTCATACAAGGCAACACAAGCTCAGTTATAAAGACCACTAAAGATTCATCAAAACTTATATGCTCCATGTCAACAGTGAATCTAACTTGCAGACAAACTTGTGATCCTCTTATTGCACCTTTTGTATAAATTTTCGTATCATTATTTTTTAATGAGGAAAAACTTAGTCACAAATAGATGTCAAGCATAAATAGGAATAAAGTTTATCCAATCATATCATCTAGTTAAGGCTCTCAAGTGCAAACATCAGTTATTGAGTTTCCGAAAGTTTATATCTTAGTAACGAGATTTATGCCAAAAGGAAATGCGAGAACATGTCAAAATAAGCATAGCCTTAGAGTGTCTCTTTTGGTTATCCACATCAATTAATCGTTGCTATCAAACATTCATTTTCTATTCTTTGTGTTTCTAAAACTCCAGTTCATCAGTAATGAGATCATGCCAAAACTTAGTGTGTTTAATCAGACTGTGCATGCTAAGAATGGATACTCGTGACTATTACCAAGGTTTCCCTTTTCAGTATAATGATTTATCATAACGGTTAGAGGAGTGTTCCCTCTTTTTCTTTTAACGCAGGCCCATGAGAATACCAATGCATACTGAAATATAGCATGTCTTCTACATATGTTGGGCAACTCATAGCTAAATTCCAAGAGTTTCCTCTTTTTGGACTATTCAAAGGCCAACAGAGTTGTTAGCATCCCATGTTGTGCGACAATGGTGCAGACACGCATAAAGAAATATCATACTTTAATCAACATGTCAAGATTTGGCATGCATCTCAATTACCGCTAAATATTAGTTTCTTCAAACAAATCCTTTCAAAGAGTACTCTGAAGTCAATCATCACATCTATGGTGTTGAGTATATTTAAGGCTAAACTCTTAAGACAATTAAACAACACCTTATTTAGCATAGAACTCAAAACTTCGAAATATCATTTCCAATTGATAACTCCTTACGTAAGCAAACTATCAAGTCTATTGTTTTGACATTATGGGGTCGAGCATAACCTATTTATTTAAGACAAAGATATTTAGTGACAACCAAAAAATTTCAAAAGATCTTGATCAAGTATTCATTCTTTCCAAGTATAGAGATTGTGGCAATGTTTCCTAGAGGATCACAAATAGTGTCACAAGCTTGATAAACAATTTGGCAAGATGCATACAAGCTATAAGTCAACTCCTATGGTGCCTATCATGAGAAAGTGTATCCCCATATGAATACAAAACTAGACTCACTTAAACAAGCATTCAAAAACAGTGGGATACATGATTGCATTAAACCTTCATTGGATACGAACATTGCACAAGACTCTACACATGCAGAAGTAACCTCCCCAAGCTTAGAACTTTGCAAGAACCAAACTTGAGTATATCACCAAAAGAAAAGAGAAAATACAGTTTCCAAAAGAGAGTGTGATAAGTGGTTACCTCCCCAAGCTTAGTTGAAAACAAGGGTGACACACTTTACCATTGAGGTACAAGTAACCTCTCTTTTGATGGATAGAGAACCTTTGCTTTAACGTATACTTCTTGATATAGCCTGGTGGATGCCTTCCTTGCGAACCTGCTTAGAAACTAAGAAGAAAATAAAACACTTTGTGTTTTTGAAGGCATTGGGATTAGCTTAATGTGATAAAAATACAAATCCCACCGAGTCGGTTCATCAACCTAAGCACCACGCTTAAGTCAACAAACTAGTTCTAGAAGATGCCTCTCCTAGATTGTGATGAGGTGCAAGCGAAACAGGATATGAGACACGAGTGTGCAACCCCTATGTGCTTATTAAAAGAGGTTCGAGTTGGAAGGTTTTACTAGACACTGATTGTCGAAGCATTGAATTGAAGCAACCAAGTGGCTCATGCGAGTGTTTGCATGGTTGGCACTACCATACACGTCGTCACACAAGGTTCAAGTCCCTGCAAAAATAACACACAAAATAAAATGCATCAGTTTGGTATATGAACATAGTTCATTTACCCACCGATAAAAAGATAGTAAAAAGAGAACATGAACTTCTATAGAGAATTACAGTCTAGGAGGTTTCTGAGGTAGAATTTTATTGCTTACATATGCTTGGCTTCTCTAGATCATGGGAGAAGCTCTCAGGTGGTGTTTCGAGGTTTTTAGAAGAAGAAAGAAGAAAGAATAAATTTTTGAGCAATGGTTACCTTCCAGTTGGCGTTTGAGGGGTTTCCTCATCTATACGGGCGCAACCATACGGCCGGACCAAAAAGGTCCCGCCGTATAGTTGGTCGTTAAACTTACTGTACCTTGGAAAAGATTTTTGACGAAGGCATCAATATCGATACGACCAGAACTATACTGGCTAGAATTTTTATTCCCGCCGTATAGTTGGTCGTTAAACCTTTAGTATCCTGGAATATAAATTTTACAAAGGCATCGATAACTATACGGCCAGAACTATACAACTAGAATTTTTATTCCCGTCGTATAGTTGGTCGTTAAACCTTCTGTACCTAAGAAAGAAAATTTGTCGATGGCAAAGATATCTATACGGCCAAACTATACGGCTGGATTTTTTATTCTCGCCGTATAGTTGGTCGTTAAACCTTCAGTAGACATAAAAAAAATTCTATTTCTTCAAGAATTGTTTCTTATCCTTTAACTTAGCGAAACTCCTTGTTTTGATAGTAAAATAACAACTTTAATTTTTGACCAACAACAATATGTATAAAACGGGATTTAAGTACAACCGAGTTATGCAACACACAATAATAATAAATTCTACCTTTTGAAAACTACAACAAGATAACTCTAATAGAAAATCATGCAAAGAATAAAAATGCCAATGTAACATGAATGCAACTAGACTCAAGACACAAAACTAAGAAAGACACCTAATGACTTTTGGGTTGCCTCTCGGGAAGCGCTTTCTTATAACCAAGTAGCTAGGATTTTATACTCCACATTTATTCAGCAATGGAGGTAGCTATAGGAGTAGTTTTGCTTACCTCCAACGAGTGTCTGCAGGATTTATATCATCGTTTGCTCTAAGACGTACCCGCTTGAGGTGCATCAATATCTTGTAAGTGTTCTCGTTGCCACGTGAGGATGGATGCACCAAGCATGGTAAATATGTATTCTTTCCTTCCTGCATAGAGGGTGTGAAAGATTTATTATGAAACTTTGAATCTTTACCTTGATTACTATTTTGAGGGTGTATCTCATAATGTCCTTTTGGATCCAGTAGCTTGGTCTCTGCCACTGGACTTTCCTGCACGTCATTAGTAAAACAGAAGTCATAGCAAATAGATATGGGAGGCACACATGGTTTCGTCTTTGGTTCATCATAATTGATTTCCCCAAAAAGAGTATTTAAACAAATACTACTAGAATCATCAAAAACTTCTTCAGGGCAATTATTAGGGATTGTAGAATAATTTAAGTCCTCATCATCACTAAAGTCAGAAGAATAGTAAAGATCAGGAATAGGTGGGGGATCAGGTTTGAGAGCGGCTTTCAATTTATTCCATTCCTTGATTTCTTTTTCTTCTTTCTTCTTGATGCATCTTTCATTTCTCCAATACTCTTCATAAAACCGTTTCACTTCATCTGCAGATGTCAGATGTGTGGGATATTCAACATGAGGCTTCTTATTTTTATTTTTCCTAGTTTTAGGCTTCATGGATTTACCCTTCTTTCCTGATTCAATGATGCAACAAGTGGAAGATATGGGAGTAATAGTAGAAGGTTGTTCTCCATCGTTAGTAGCAGTAGTTCTAATATGATTAAAATAATCAGCTATGAAAGGCATTGCTTTAAAAAGAACATCTCTAACTAAGGTATCATCATAAGGAATTTTCCTCTTCTATTTTCATCTTTAAGAAACTCATTGACCAAGTTCTCTAGATCAGTAGGGAGAGGTTTTTCTTCATGCACAATTTCACATTGCCTTTGATGAAAATTATTATGTATATCTCTTAAGAGTTGCCAAGCTTCTTTCAAAGTTTCTCCAAGGAATGCAGCATCACACATCATATCTATCTTATCCTTAGAAGAGTGATTTAAGCCTCCATAAAAGTGATTCAACAATAACCAATCAGGTAAATTATGATGTGGACAATCATGCATCAATTTTGAGAACCTACTATAAGCTTGTATTAAATCCTCATTATTGCTCTGCTTGAAATTCAGGATATGAAGCCTATGCTCATAAGTTTGCTTTTGTGAGAAATACGTACCGAGAAAAGCTTCGGAGATACCTTTCCATGAATTGAAGTGTCCCGTGAGATGCGATTTTAGCTAATCTTTAGCTTTTCCTTTCAACAAGAACCGAAACAGATATAACTTCAGCTTATCATTTGTCCATCCATTTGCCTTCACCGTAGAACATAATGAAGTAAATTTGTCAATATGCTCATATGGATCATTGTCCGGATCTCCTGCAAAATCTATTTCCCATGATCATATTTATCCACATAGGATTAATCTCATATCCATCCACATAAATAGTGGGCTGAACAATAAGAGCATGTAAATGATCAACACTCGGAGCACCATACTCCACAAGACTTTTAATTTCCATAGTTCCTATGTTTTTAAATTTCCTATAACTAAAATAAATAAGAAGACTACTAACAAAAGGTAAACTAATTTTTTTCTTTTCAAATAATCAAAAGCAATAAGATAAATATCAACAAACGGAAATAAACTATGTGCGAGTAGGAAGGTAATAACCGGACGCTTAGCTCCCCGGCAATGGCGTAAATTTGATGACTGGATTCCTGCACCAACAACAGAGTTATTGCAGTACTTGTAGCAGCAAATATTTAAGAGTTTGTCCCGATGGGAGATCGACAAACGGAAACAACACGACCCCGTAGCCATGTTGTCAATGCGGCCACGTTTTGCACCCAAACCGTGGTTTGGAAATAGCATATTCTATAAGTTACTAGAACAATGATAATTGAGATAGGTTTAAAATATCTAAAAACAAAGAACTTTTAACAAGAACAAAATAAACTAAGACGGAAAGTAAACAGGAATATGAACTGAATTAAAGAGATTGTAGTTGTAGGATTGAATGGAATGAGAGAGGGCTTCTAGGCTTCGGTCTCACTAGTACTAGGTGGGCAAATATATGCGTGATCTATAAGAGATTCCTCAGACAAATAAACGTTCCCCATTTGATTACCGAGCTGTCACTCTGTGTGCACTATGCATGATTCTCGCGCGTCACCACAAGGCAAAAGGCACTTCCAGACCAAACGATCACATAAACTCATCTTAGATCACAATAAATTCTAACTTAGCGCACTAGATCATACCTCAACCTAGAATTGAATCAATCACTCACATATGAATGAACAACAAAACATATATAAATATATAATGATATCACAACCATGTTCAATATTATAATTACTAAACAAAGGAGAGAGAGGGAGATGGAGATGATGATGGAGATGAAGATCGATGCGTGGTGGTGGTGATGTCTTCCTTCTCCTCCCCTTCTTCTTGCTTGGATGCCTTGATGGTGATGGTGTTGAGGGAGATCTAGATCTCGGAGGTGTGGTTGAGGAAGAGCTCCACCGCCGTGGAGATCGGATGGGTGGCGGCGGCAGGGTTCCGCCCCTGAAGGGCTATGGTGTGGTGGCTCTCTCTTGGGTCCTCCCTCCTTTATATAGGCCTTGGGGTGCCCTAGGGTTCCCCCAATACCATCATATGACTTAGGGAAGGTTTTGGAGCTTCTCTGGGGTGAAATCCCGTCGTTTGTGACCTTTTTACCAACTATACGGCCAAACTATACGGCAGGAACTTTTAGTTCCGGCCGTATAGTTGGTCATTGAACTTGTAGATCCTTTAGTATTTTGGTCGCCATTTCTTCATACGAACTCCATTTTGGGTGTTCTTGGACTCTTTGAGTTCGTCTCGTCGAGTGCTACAACCCCATGGTCTTGGATATTTATTTTGAGAAGTTGGAAAATTTTACTTTTCCAACCTCTCAAATGGCTAAGTCTGGTCCCTATAGCTCCTCCATACTATGCTCTCTTTGTTCCTTTTTATTCATAGTATTCACCAACACCTACACACATGTCAAGGACAAGGAAAGTGATAAAATTCTACCTAAACTAATAAATGTGCAAAGCTCATATGAAAGAAAATGAGAACTAGAAGTTATGCATATAAGGCATAGCTATAGCTAGAAGAAACATGGTATGAGAGATAACTGTCACATTTTATATGGCTAAAAGAGGTGGTATTTCACAACCATCATACGCATACTAGATTTGTGACCCACTCTTCTTTTTTTAATTCCTTGATAAATTTAGCATCGGTTAGGCGATGAAGCTCCTTTCCAATAGCCTTTCATTTTGGCTCCACGAAGCGACAAAGCGATTCTTTTACCGGCTTTGCCTTGGGATACAAGTTTAATGCATGCTTAGTGAGTTCCTTGGGAGTTCTTGCCATGTTAGAAGGTAACCATGCGAAAATCTCCCAGTGCTCACAGAGGAACTCGATGAGCATGCTTTCCTATGCGGGACCGAGATTGGAGGCCACAAAGGTTTTATTTTTAAGGTCAATAGGGTGGATCTATACTTCCTTTGTATCTTTTGTGGTATCAAAAGCCTGATCAGGATTGACACGCGTTATTGCTGAGGTTAAGCGGTTTCCGACATTTTTAGCTGCTCAAACTCAGTTGCCATCCCGAATGATTCAGAGATTTTGTTGAACTCTCGATCGCAATTGTCAGATCGACTGAAACTGCCTTTTACTATTATAACTCCCTTTGGTGCTGGCATTTTCATAACCAAATATGCATAATGTGGTACTACCATGAATCGTGCAAAAGCTGGGCGGCCAGGACTGCGTGATACTATGATGGTCATTCCATTACTTTGAACTCGACCTTTTCTCGCCTGATATTTTCCTTGGATCCAAAAACAATGTCAAGATATATTTTACCTAAGGGAATTTCGTCCTTACCTAGTACTATGCCATGGAAGGACATTTTTGTTTGTTCTAGATTAACTAAGGAGCAATTCATTGCTCTTAGTGTCTTGGCGTAAATCAAGTTGATGATGCTTCCTGCATCCATGAAGACTTTAGAGCTGAGTGTCCCGGTCGCGGTACTCAAAGTGGATGATCAGCTCTGTTGAATGTGATTTCCTGTTCCGACTAGTGGAGGTACTTGGGTGTAGCTGGTGGCGCCATCTCTGCCATGTTGACTTGACTTGTAATTAACTTTTGGATCCTGTTGGATGGGCGCCCTTTCTGAATCATTGAAATTTCTCCCTTTGACCTAGGGTATTCACTATTTTGGTTTGTTGTGTTTTGCGGCTACCGTGCTGGCGGGTGTGCCGACGGTGGTGGTGGTGCGCTGATGGCCGACGTGCCAGGCATAGTGGTGTATCCTCGGCTTACTGCTTTGGTTGCCTTCACGTTGCATAGTTTGCATCTTTAAAAATGTTCGACAACCTTTCATGAGATGGTTGGATCGTATTTTGCCTGTTGAGTCGACGTAAAAGTGCATATTACAGGGTCCCTCTAGCATTTGCATGGCGGACATTGGTGGGTCCCGGGCTCTTGGCTGATATCGCTGTGTTAATTGGTTTCCTCCGACATCATCCCTACAATTTTGGTGTCCACCGTTGTAATCGTCGCTTCTATGATTATCCTCTCCCGAGAAACTTGCTGCAACGTAACTTGGTCCCACATGTCCGTTGTTGTTCCTTCGTCTTCTATCACTGCTGCTTTTGTCTTTATCTTCTTCGAGTGAGTATGTTCGTTTGTTATGTAGTGCCTCCTCTCCATCAGCCCAACGATTTGCTATATCCATCAGCTGTGATTGTTTTTTTGGGTTTGACCCATTCTAGCTCTTTTATGAATTCCCGACGGTGGAGGCCGTCATTGAAGGCGTCAATTGCCCTTTCGGCGGATATGGCCTCGGCTGAGTTTTTGATGATATTCCATCGCTAAATGAAGGCTCTTATCTATTCTCCGGGTTTCTATTTGCACTCCCACAATTGCTCTAGAGATGCGGGTCGTTTGAATGTGGCGTGAAAATGTCGGATGCATTTGTCTTCAAGGTCATTCCAGCTGCTGATGGAACCTTCGGGTAGTTGTCTAATCCATGACTGTGCGGCGTTGGTTAGGTGTAGCTACAGGCTTTGCATTGCGGTGGTCGTAGAGCCGCCCTGTAACTTGACAATGGCCAAATAATCTACCAACCAAGCTTCGGGTTCCTGTAGTCCATCGTACTTCTGACGGTCATGTGGAAGTTTGAAGTCTTTGGGTACAGGGTTTTACAAACCCGCTGCGTAAAGCAGCTGGCTCCGCATAACTCATAGTCATCTTCACTGTCCCCATTGTAGTATCTTCGGCTACGGCTTTCATCCCTTGATCCATCGTTTCTGCGATGCGTGTTATCATTTCTTGCGCTGTTTCGTACCTTGGACCCTGAGAAGTGCACCCGATGTGGTGACCGAGATCTTCGGGTGTGCCCCACCTGCCGAGGGCTGCTGTGACAGTGTGGGGATTTGTCAGGTTGATGCGTGATTCCCTATTCTGCTTGTGCAAGAGTTGCTCCCACCATGCCGAGGTTCATTGGGGCTGAGTAATGGAGAGCCGCTCGTGGATCGTCGGGTGCGAGTTGAGTTCTAAGTAGATAGGTTTGTGTAGCCACAATTGTGGCTTGGGCTGTTTTCGCTGTGATGTGTCCTGTTGGGTCTACTGTCATAAACGACAGATCGAGGTCTCAAGTTAATTTGTTTCTTTCAGCTTCAAGGATGTTCTGCAGCCATGATGCTCCTCTTCTTGGTGGTGCTCCCCCAGTTACGCTCCCGACCCTCGGGTGGAGCTTAGCTGCGCTCGTCGTAGGCTGGATTCGTCAGCTAGCCTTTTTAGTCTGTCGAGTTGCCTTTGCATCCTTAGGATATCCCTTTTCTTATGATGGAGCAAATATTGGTAAGCTAGTAGATCTTCGCATGTGGCCTCAGCTGTCATTGGAACTACACCCGAAATTGCTTCCCTTGATTTTGGCCATGATTTAGCTGGTAGGCAGAGAGTTTTCCTCTTGCTGCTTTGTGGTTCTCCTCCTCCTGGGATTATGCAGTTGTTCATTGGGTCCCCCTTGTTCCCATGATTTCCTTCATTGCTGTGGTTTCATGCATTTCCATCTGACAGAATATCATCGGGGTTAAGAATAGGGTTACCATTAGAGTCACAATGTGTGGAGGGGTCCCTGATGATCACGCACACTTGGTGGTGTGTTATATATAATTTAGTGGCATCATCATCGGATCCAAAGGAGACACTGTATTAGGGGTCGGTGAAGTCCGGGAGTTCCTATTCTGGATAGATCTTGGCCATCCTAATTCCGAAGTCGATATTTTCGCCTCTTTCTACGGGATTTGTATTTATCGAGCTTGGTCATTGTGGTGTAATTGGCTGGGGGTCTGATCCAAGGGAGAAATCAGCGTAGAGACCATCAAGATCCCCTAGATCTATAGTGTTTTCATCATTTTCTTTGGCTTTCTCTGTCTGTACCATGGCTTTCACGGATGATCTGATAGATGATGCAGGTATTACTGTAGGCGCAGGCTTTTCGACCGACAGTACCGACGAGATCAGAGCCGTAAGGTATGGTACCTCAGAATTCTTCACCTGGAAGTGGAAGCTTCCGATGATGAGATCGGATCTACCGTTGAAATCGGCGGGTACCGAGACAGGGGTGGGTGGGCATGGTGCCGCTTCTTTTGAGTTGTTGCTTGATAGAAGGAGGTCCGCTGAATCCATGGCTCTAGCATTCAGAATTCCCACAGACGACGCTAATTGACGAGGGGTAACCTCGGCAATTCCCATGGTTATGGACTTAGGGTTTCGTGGAAAAGGGAACGTTGGGGATTTCGTCGGATGTCAGGCAAACAAGGGAGTTGAAGTCGCCTGATTATTGAGCTAAACTATTATAGATCGCTTGAGAGTTTTTGGTACTTCTCCGCGGGCTCCTCCCAGCCTATATATAATAGACTGGGTCCCAAATCCGTATGCGGATAGGTTACATATTTATGATTACAACACCAATACAATGTCGATTTCTATCTCCTTATATAGCAAAACTATGTCTTCCGTCGGATGCTTCCTGGGCCTTCTTCTTTGGTCTTCATGGGTCATGAGCCTTCATGTAGCTAGGGTAACCAAACATAAATACCTGAGTAATCATAAACATGTCACTCCCTCTCTCTCAAGTGTGGTTCCCAATGTTTCAAACTGCACACGGGGATAGCGACCTCTCTCTCTCGTTGTTGTTGCTTTGGCACGGTTCCTTGAAGGAGTTGTACATGCAAGAGATAACACCACTATGGCACACCGTTGTGCTGCAAGGGATTCCAGCCAGAAGATCTACTTCCTCCCTCTTAGAAGGGATTAGAGAACTAGAGGTTGTCATCATACAACGTATGTGTGCGAAACCACGGGGGTGCTGCCAATAGTGGCACTCGGACTGTCGTGCAAGACCAGACTGTTGCAAGGACCGGACTATCGTGGATGGACCAGGAGGTGACATGCGAGGAGCAACGCGACCTTCGGGTTGACTGCGAGTACAACTACATCAACCATGTTCCCCGTGGAACGATAACAATGTTCGGTCTACAAAGGTATGTTACCGATACACATGGTCATTACTGCATTACTCCTTGATAGATCTTGGGCATTAGGTGTGTTCTACGGTAGGGTTTTTTTGTTTTCCGCTGGGAACCCCTTCATGATTACATGATCAATCTCATCCAATCCCCATCCACCTCACATGCTGATGGCTCAATGCACGGCGCCCAGAAAAGTTCTTGGTGCGTGGTGTTGATATAGAGCTCGTTGGGAACCCCAAGAGGAAGGTATGATGAGCACAGCAGCAAGTTTCCCTCAGTTATGAAAGCAAGGTTTAATCGAACCAGTAGGAGCAAGGAAACACCTCAAAGGTGTTACTATCTGAGCTTTGGCAGGGCGCACTACCGGTGCTAGTAGCAACATGGAGACCTGCACAACACAACCATAGAACTTTGTGCCCAACTTGCGATGAGGTTGTCAATCTCACCATGTTTTGCGGAAAACAAAGGATTAAACGTATCAAATGGAAAGAAGTAAAAGTTTGCAGAAAGTAAACACAAAGTAGTAAAAGATTGTAGAGTGTATGTAAAAGACAAGGACCGGGATCCATAGTTCACTAGAGGTGGCTCTCCTTAAGATAGATAACATGCTGGGTGAACAAATTACAGCGGGCCAATTGACAAACACCGAGAAAGCAATACATGCATATACTAATCATCTTGACTCCTTTGAGACTTGATTGGGCATTACAACATTATACATAGACCGCCATCCAACTGCATCTATGACTAATAATCCACCCTCAGGTTATCATCCGAAGCCCCTCTAGTATTAAGTTGCAAGCAATAGATTATTGCTTTACGAACTGCGTGTAAAGTAAACAATACGATTGTTCTATGAACAAAGGATTGTTGTTTTCTCCCTAGTAGCAACAGAACATCTAGTACCTTAGAGATTTCTGTCACTTCCCTAGATTACCAGAGGCATGAACCCACTATCAAGCATAAATACTAACTCTTGGAGTTGCTAACATCTACTTGGCCAATATAGCTACTAACAACGGAAAGCATGCAAGATCTCAAATAACAAATACATGATAGAATAAATAATCAATCTGAAATAGCATCTCAATATCCATCGGATCCCCGCAAACACAACATGCAGAATTACAAATAGATGATCTTGATCATGAACGGTGCTCACAAGATCTAGACATGAAAGCACAAAGGAGGAGAACCAGCCATCTAGCTACTACATGGATCCGTAGTCCAAGGATGAACTACTCACGCATCACACCGGAGGCTTGCATGGTGATGAAGAAGGCCTCCAGGGTGAATTCTCCTCTCCGACAGGGTGCCAGGAAGAGCTTCAGATCCCTCCCGATCTAGGGATGGAGATGACAACGGCTATAGACTCTTTCGTGGATTTTTGATCGGGCACTTAGGGTTTTCGTCCCGAGGGCAATATATAGGCAGAAGGAGAGGCCGAGGGGGTGCCTGGGCTTGCCACACCACCCCCTGGCGCGGGCCAGGCCTGGCCGTGCGTCTAGGTGGTGTGACCGCCCTCTGGCCCTTCTCCGCCTCGTATTCTGGCACTTGATCACTTCCGGAAAAATAGGCACTTTGGCTTTTGTCCCGTCCAATTCTAAGAATATTCATTTTCTGACTTTCCTAGAACAAAAAATAGCAGAAAATAGGCAGCTGGCACTATGGCTCTTGTTAATAGGTTAGTCCAAGAAATCATATGAAAATTACTCCAAAGTTGGAACAAAACACAAGAAAGTGGATAAAACCAAACATGGAACATCAAAAATTATAGATACATTTGCAATGTATCACATGCCTACATGGAACTACGCACACATGATGATGGAGAGTAAGTACATGGTTGTTGGCGATGACGTTGGTGATGATGGTGATGAAGGTGGCGTTGAATTCCCCCTCTTTGGAGTGGAGAGCATGACCAATCTAGCTCCCAAAATGAAGATCATGGATGTGGCGGCACTCTGTTTCGCGAAAAGCTTCGTGCCTCTGGATACCTAGTTTTTAAAGGTATATAAGGGGGTACACGAAAGGAGGAGGCGAGATGATGCTCCAGGGGCCTAGGCGGCATGGAATGTAAGGGTGCATGCGCCACTAGGTCTCTTTTGCTCCTCTGGGATCCATTTGTGTGATTCTAAAGCTCCAGGGTCCTTGTTCCAGTCAAAAATTTGCGTGGTAGTTTTCTCCGATTTTATTTCCTGCGAAAACAGCCAGAAAGAAGACTTTTGCTAAAAACAACGTTAGATTCAGAAGTTTTATTCAAGTATGGTGGGATTCCGGAGCAAATCTATCATGGTGGTGTCACGGCAGATGTCATGGATAGGCTAAAGGTGGGGACTAAATGCACTAGAGGAATCCGGGGATGGATAGTGTGGTGATTCCACACACAAATGTTTGTATTTGATTCACTTCCACAGTTTACAAGTGCTCCTTGAGCTGTATTGGGGAGAGGAGGAAGATGGAACTCTCTTGCTCTCACCACCAGCTAGCCCTCATGAACACACTAGTAAAACTCAACCCACTCGAGATCAACCCTTTCTATAGAGGCCCTATCCCTCCTTATATAGGGGTAGCTAGGTCTCCAATTAGGGCACACGTGGAGGCATATTCTAGGGAATATGCCTCTTCCCAAATTAGTAAGCCGACCGGGTCACTTTTGCCCAGCGTCATCCATGTAGAGGCTGCGTGAGCTTTTGTGGCACCTCCGTCATCCGACATAGGCATCGTCACCCTTGTCGGCCACGCCTCGGTGGTCCTGGCCTCTGTCCGCTTCGCTCACGCTCCGCGTACAGTGGTCACCCTTTGTCCAGCGAGATACCTTCCTTCTCTTACAAGCTTGATATAACCCGGATCGCACCTAGCTGATCCGGCCACACCTGTGCCTGCATACGAGTTAGATACATCTTACCGACATACGAGATAAGTCGGCCGAGACCCAGTTAGGTGGACACTCCCTGGTCCGGGTTACCCCGTGATTCGGCCTGCCTTGAGGTGACTAGGCCAACACCTGCTTTGACCTTGCCGCACCTCGGCTAACTTGGCCTTTATACCCTGGCGTGACCCTACCTGGGGGTATCCCCCAACATTAGTCCCCGAAGCTGGTGCGGTCTTAACTGCCTTAGCCACTAAGGCCACAGCAGGTTCAATTTTACCGAGCCTTTTTCTCCTTTTCCGAGTTATCTCATAGTCCGGATTTCATAGGTTTACTTTCCCTTGGCACATTCCGAGTTTCACTCGCTGGCCGGGTCACCTCATACTCATCCGGGTCATTCTTCCTTCTCTTGTACGCTTCCCCACGTGGAGGCTAATCATTACTTTGCCTCATTTTAAGGGCCTACGCCATTAACCGCCGTAATTATTATCAGATATTACTGTAGCACACGTCACATCGTGTCTGCCTCCTCGTTAACTGTATCATAACGTCACGTCGTGGGATCTCCTGCGCCCTGTGGCCCTTCCTGTGGCTCGTCGCTGATTGGTTGACCCAGGTCATACACGGCCACACCGTGTGGCCCGTCCGCATAGCGCGATCCCACTACCCCTCAAGGGCGTGGTTAAATAGGGGTGGGGCGCGCCCCTTGGGTCTTTTACCCACTCTCGCGCCCCTCTGCCTCTTCTTCTTCTTCCTCCCTGCGATAGCGCCGCCACCACCGCACTTGCGTAGCTACGCCGTCGCTGCACCGTTTCCTCGCGCACCTGCGTCGCCGCCCCTCCCGCGCATCTCCTCCGCCACGGGTCCGCTCCAATCTAGGCCACTGCCCCCCACCGCCGTTAGGGCCAGTGAGGACAGTGACTTAGAGATGACAGAGGAAGAGCTCGCCGTCGTGGAGCAGGAAATGGAGGAGGACGCGGGGAACGCCGACCGCGGCGCTTGGGCTGGGTCCTGGGTATGCCAGGATGACCTTGACTGGCTGTACCGCACCCGGCATATGCCGGAGGGCGTCATCGCCCGCCTCGCCGCCGAGGAACTTGCCCCCTCACCCAATCCGGGTGAGTTCGTCGTATTCCTCTCCCACTTCCAACGTGGGTTCAGTCTCCCCATCAGCGACTTCTTCCAGGACTGGCTCAACACCTACGAGCTTCAGCGGCACCATCTTCTGGCTAACGCCATCACTTCACTCTCCGCCTTTGCTTCCACCATCGAGGGCTACACCGGATTATGGCCTACCAAGGAGCTCTGGATCTGGTTTTTTGGTCTCCGCCGGAATGTGATTCCGAATACAGAGCTTAATCCGGAGGACAAGCAGCTCACACAGTTCGGCGCAGCTTCTATCTCGCCTCGGAAACAGTCCATTTTCCCCCAAGTCATGGGGCTTGACTCCTGCAAGGGCTGGGCCCGAACCTTCTTTTATGTCAGAAATGGCACAACCGAAGATCTGATCCGGCTGCGTCCCTACGCTCCGGGTCCTCCTAATCCATATCTGTGGGACCAGATCCCCAAGAAGCCCACAGTCCTGGCGAAGCAAGTCAACAAACAGTTCCAGGAGCTGAAGGATCAAGGATTGTGCAACAAGGACGCAATGATTACCTTCGTCTGCAACCGGATCTCCCCCCTCCAGAAGCGCACGCATAAACTTTGCCATATGAGCTGGCGCCGTGACCCCAACCGAACCTCCTCATTCGAGTTGAGCAACACCGAAATTTATCGCCGGGTCAAGGCCCTCTTTATGACCAACGAGAACTTCTCCGCTGAGTGGGTGTGTGGGATTGAACACTTCTGCCGAGATAGGCTTCCTCCCGCGGTAAGTCTCGTGCCCCAATCTTTTTCCGAGTTGAATCGTATGTCGGTTTTTGTTGTAGGTCCGATCCCTTTGCCTTTTCTTTCCCTTAGATGTTTCTTCAGCAAACTATTGAGGATGGCACCGAGCCTTCTCTCAAATGGGCGCTTGATCGAGATGCCTTGGATGAGGAGGAGCCGGATCAGGAGATGTTCCTGCCGATGGCTGATGCGACCAAGCGACATGCCGGTAAATTCTCTTCCATTAGAGATTGGCTTGACGATGAAGATGATTCCGATGTTGGGGTGATGGAGGCATTTGACGCTATCCCTCTTTCTTATGCTTTTCTGGCATCAGCTAACCCCGGTGGACAGATCTATGAAGATCCTTCCCTTGCCACGGGTGAGCCAGTCCCGGTCGCATCAAAGAAAAGGGGGGCCGCATCTGCCTCTTCCTCCAGACCTTCTAAGCCAACCAAAACGCAAAAGAAGTCCGCAGAAAAAGCTGCCACCAAGTCCACGACCAAGGCCGTAGCCCGGAGAGCTCGCAAGCCAAAGGAGCCTTTGACCTCAGATGAGTAAGTCATTTCTCCCTTTGCTATTCATTTGTTCTTCCTTTGTAATAGTTTCTCATCATTCATCATCTGATTCGGCAGGGCCACGGTGGAGGTTCCTCAGAGTGGATCTGGCATTGCCTCGCTGCTCCGACATAGCCCTTCTCCCCCTCGTGGCAACGATTCACGCCCGTTGAGCCCCATTCAGGAGGGTTCAGCGGCTGCTCTAGGTTCTAGCCCACCTCATCAAGAGGAGGGCAACCTCGGAACGGGGGTAAGCGGTTCTGCTGAGGCTGCCGTTGCTCCTTCTTCGGCTCAGTCGCAACCAGCCACCACCGAGGTTCCTTCAACACCCCCGCCGAAACAAAAATCAGCACCAGCATCAGCTCCAACATCCGCAGCAACAGCACAAGCACCAGCAGCAGCACCAAGCCCGTCCGCCTCGTCTGAGCCTTCCAAGACTCGACGAGAGGGCACCAACAGCACTAAGGCAAGCACTAAGGCAGCTCCCAAGGGAAAATCTGCGGCTCAGACCTCCACCTCTCAGCAGCAACCGAAAGGCAAGAAAGTTCCTGACGCCACCAGGGCAGCGTCAATCGAAGCTGGACAGCGTACACTTGCGTCCATGCTTCCGAAGAAGACCCCACCGACGAAGGACACCTCTGCCGAGGCAGCTGATGTGCAACTCGTTTTGCACACCAGCCCCGCCGTTGCCCAGGTTTAAAGGAGGGAAGCCCATGCTAAGGGTCTAGTTGTGCCCCATATGCTCAGCGGCGAACGTTATCCTCCGACCTTGATCGAGTTCGTAAACAAATGGAACAAGGCGGAGTTTGTCCACAATGATGATCTCCCGGAGAAATTCGGGCCCGCCGAGTTTGCGCACAAATGAATACCGCTGCCAAGGCAATTAACCTTGCAGGTCGGATGATGGAGGTAGGTTACTTTGCCTTTTCCTTAACATGTAGTAGATATTAGTGATATAGCCATTAGTCCTCGAGCCTCCGGGGGAGTAACTTGTTACTCGGTCGGATGCTCCTTAGAGAACTAACGTAGTTCCTTAATAACTTCGAATATGCACACACTTAGAGTCGGGTTAAGTTCCACTTGGCCCGGATGTTGTACACTTCGAATATGCACACACCTAGACCCGGGTTAAGTTCCACTTGGCCCGGATTTTGTACACTTCGAATATGCACACACCTAGAGCCGGGTTAAGTCCCACTTGGCCCGGATCTTGTACACTTCGAATATGCACACACCTAGAGCCGGGTTAAGTTCCACTTGGCCTGGATTTTGTATACTTTGAATATGCACACACCTAGAGCCGGGTTAAGTCCCACTTGGCCCGGATCTTGTACACTTCGAATATGCACACACCTAGAGCCGAGTTACGTTCCACTTGGCCCGGATTTTGTACACTTCGAATATGCACACACCTAGAGTCGGGTTAAGTCCCACTTGGCCCGGATCTTGTATACTTCGAATATGCACACACCTAGAGCCGGGTTAAGTCCCACTTGGTCCGGATCTTGTACACTTCGAATATGCACACACCTAGAGACGGGTTAAGTTCCACTTGGCCTGGATTTTGTATACTTCAAATATGCACACACCTAGAGCCGGGTTAAGTTCCACTTGGCCCGGATTTTGTATACTTCGAATATGCACACACCTAGAGCCGGGTTAAGTTCCACTTGGCCTGGATTTTGTATACTTAGAATATGCACAAGACTAAGCTGTCCTTTTTTACTCTTTTCAGGTGACCACCAATCGTCGGAGCGCTGAGTTTCAACGTCTCTTGGATACTCACAAGATGCTGCGCGCGAAACATACTACGCTTCTCACCGAATACGAGAAAAGGGGTAAGTTTTCTCGTTGGCATTTTTCCATTTCCCTTCATCTTTTTTTGCCGAACTAATCCATCATTCGGATTGCGCAGCTGGGGCAGAGGCTGAAAATACCATTATGAGGAAAAACTTGGACCAAATAAAGGGTAAGTCATTTTTGCTTAGTCTTCCTCTACGCTCCATCTCCTTTTCTTCTTGGCTCGGCAAATATTCATACCTCGGCTTTTCCGGGTCAACAAACTATTTTAGCCTCTCTTGAAGATAGTGTGCCCGTGCCTGGCATGATGCTGCATTTTCTCGAACAAGCAGGGCAGCATAAGGCCGAACTCAAGAAGAAAGATGACGAGCTCGCCCTCCTCCGAACCAAAGATGATGAAATTGCCAAGCTTAAGGCAGACATGAAGAAGCTCAAGGCGCAGCACAAGTCCGAACTGGAGAAAGCAGGCCAATACTTTACTGAAGAGCGCGAGCGTATCAACCTTCAAATTGCTAAGGACCAAGAACTGCTTAAGGAGGCCGACGTTAAGCTTGAGTCGGCGAATGCTGAGCTTGCGCAACTCCGGGAGAGGCGTGACAAGTGCACCAAGGAGCTGATCCGGATCCACAGCCACATCTCTCGTAAGTTCTTTTTCTTCAGCTGGCATGAATCTCTCTGGGTCAACCTTCCTCACTTATTTCACTTGTCTTGTTTTTAGACAAATTTCTAGAGGGCAATGCCATTGCAACTACTGCTGTTGCCAAGTTCCGCCAGAAGAGGGGTACTCCAATTGTTCTTGGCGCTGCAGAGATTTCCTATGACATGGAGGACTTGCTGGTCAGCTTGTCTTCACGTGTCGAAATTTTGAAGAACTATGGCAAGGATATCCTGGATGTGGCAATCCGGATCTTCAATGCCTTTTGGCCTGATGAAGATACTCTGGAGGGTGCCGCTGCTCTTATCGCCAAGTTAATGGAGTGCGAAACCCAACTCGATCTTTGGAGGGAATCTGCCGGACGCGCCGGAGCTGGGATCGTTCTCCACTACGTGCTTACGTGGTATGAGAAGATCAACCTCAATCTCCTTGAGCGCATGCGCACCGGATCAAGGTGGTCTAATGACCCGGATTGGATAGCTAGGCGCAAGGCTTGCGCCCATAGCCTCATTTAATATGCCCCCATTCATCAATGGAACGAGGGATCAAGCTTCCTTGGTGCTGCCGACGACGAAAATGCCGAAGAAGATTCGGGTGATGATGAAGAGGACGAAGCCTCGGACGTCGAGGAAGAAGAAGATGATGTTGAAGCCGAGGCTGGAGTTCCACCTGTTGGGTCCGAGTTACCTCCCTCTGCTGCTCCTTGATTAGAGACACTTTGAATTTCATCAGATCCCCGGTATGCCAGGTGCAATTTTATTAAGCACATAAGTGATATTTTGCTACTAAGTTTTTGTGCCGGATTAACTTGGGCGTAGTCCCCAAGTTTCATTTTCTTGTTCCTATAATTTCTTGGCTCGGCTCGTGTCTACCTTGGTTTGGTTTTATGACTTACAAGCTCGAGCTTCAAAAATTGACTTAACAATACTTGGAAACTTTTAGGATTAGCTCAAAATAATTCAGCATAGTAAATATAAAGTAAGCCTAAGGTTAGTCCGAAAAACAAATGTCGGCTCGATTAAGTTCTTTTCGTTAGTCGTTGTTCATGTGCTACGCAATTCCAAACTTGTTCTCTTGCTTGCCATGAAGCCAAATCTTGTTGGACAGCAACAAGTCGAAGAGTTAGGTTTTTGGTGCTCGCACACTACTAATCCAGCTTAGGCAGAAGCAACTTACGCCAGCCGACGCATAAATAATAAATACAGAAAACAAATAATAAATATCATTAAGGCAGTCCCCGAGTTACTGCTCGAGGTGCCAAGATTTCATTGATAAGCTCATTGTTGGCATACATACCGACATATGAGTGACTCGGATACATACACTTCTTTGCTAAGTGTAGAAAGGACGAAGTAGAGCTATATTCCATGGACGCTTAGATTCCTCGCCGGACCTGTCCGCCTTGTTCTTCTCTTGTGGTTTTGCATCGATAAGATAATAAGAATCATTGTGCAATACTTTTCTTACAATGAAAGGCCCTTCCCATGGGGGGATAACTTATGCATGCCAGAAGTACGTTGTACCAACCGAAGTACCAGATCACCCTCCCGGAAAATTCGGGGGTTTACTTTTCGGCTATGATAGCGTCGGAGATTTTGCTGATATTGTGATGACATGATCACTCCTAATCAGCATGATCAACTTACATTATTTTTGGGGTGTGAAGAGTTATCAAGAAAAACCTCTTTGGTAGATATGAGTGCATTTGATATGAATAGCATCCTACATAGTTGTCATCTTTATTGTGTTGATAATTACCACACAAATACTTACATACAAAATATCCTAAAAGATGAGATCTTACCAAAATATGACATGACTAATATGTGTTTTGGTCTTATTGATGAAAAGGAGGAATCCTCCAAAGTTTCATCTATTGTCTCTAACAATGAACCAGTGTATATGGAGAAGCTTCCTTTCAAGCCTCTCCCTCCTAAAGACAAGAAGAAGAAGAGGAGTAAAAGGAGAGAGGAAATGGTATTTTCCCCTAAGCATGTTGCTCCTATTATAGTTTTTGATGAGTCTGAACTCGATGATGTTCCTATGCCTATTACCTATAGTAGTGATCATGATTGGGAAAAGAACACTACTTTTGATATTGAAAATCTCTTTGGTACCAATTCTAAAAATGATGATATTAATAATTACTGTACTATTAGTGCTATCCATGTTCCTTCCAATGATGATATGTTTACAAACGAACACACTTTGGAAGATAACTATTCTATTGCTTATGATGATACTATACCTCCAATATATGATGATTGCAATAATGAATATGATATTTTCAGTCCACCTACTATTGAGGAGAAAATTAATTATGATTACAATATGCCTCCTATATTTGATGACTATGGTGATGAGAATAATAATGATAGCTATTTTGTTGAATTTGCTCCCACTATAATTAATAAGAATGACTATGTTTATGTGGGGAGTATTAATTATTTTATGCATGTGGCTCATGATAAGAATGTTTCATGTGATTGTTATATTGTTAATTTTATTCATGATGCTAATGAAAGTTATTATGAGAGAGGGAAACATGGTTTTATGTGTCTCAATAATATTAAGTTTCCCCTCTTTATGTTGAAAATTTTGAAGTTGCACTTGTTTTGCTTTCCTATGCTTGTTGCTTTGTGCTTTCATGAATTGTTTCTTTACAAGATTATTTTGCATAGTAAGTGGGTTAGACTTAAATGTGTTTTGAATTTGCTTCTTGATGCTCTCTTTTACTTCAATTCATATTCCTTATGTGAGCATCTTCTCAAACTATCATGCCTAACTTAAAGGCGTTAAATAAAAGTACTTATTGGGAGATAACCCAAAAGTTTTAGATGAGTCTTGGAAGCTATTACCTTAGTAATAATCACTCCTTATCCTTTTTATTTGCTTTTTGTGCAAAGAGTAACCTCTAATGAGAGAGAAGTAATGATTGGAAAAGTTGCTGTCCCGAAACCGATTTTTGTGCTTCACTGTAAAAATTCGAGTAAAATATTTGTACGTTTTTTTGAGGTGTGAATGTTTGTGCTTCTGCCCCAGGTTGTTATCTAACTTTCGTTAGTTCAATACTTTGCAATTTGAGCAACAGAAGGTCTTCGAAAAAATTGGTTTTTACCTACTGGACTGTTTTGACAGATTTCTGCCATTATTTGCATTTGCTTCTTGTTGATTCCTTTTTGGGTTCTCTTTGGGAAATTGAGATTTTTGAAGGAAGTGCTACAGTAGCTTTTGTTTTAATGGAAGTTTTATTTGTGTTGAAACTGAAACAAAAGACTTATTATCTTGAGCACACTAATGTTGCTAATGAAGATTGTGTGAAGTTTTGTATTAAGGAAAAAATTTAGGTGTAAGGGAAGAATGATGTAATAAGATGAAGAATGGACAAAAGCGCAAGCTTGGGGATACCACCCGTGTCACCCCAAGAAATATTCAAGAATTACAAGCGTCAAAGCTTGGGGATACCCAAGGCATCCCCTTCTTCATCAATAAAAATTCCAGGTTTCTTCCAAACACTTCATTTTTATTGTTTCATGCACAGTTGTGTTGTTCTTGGAGCGTCTTTGTTTTTTTATTTTTGGTTTTCATTTGCTTGGTTTTCTTAGTTTTCTTGAATAAATTGGTTGGACCCCCTCTTTCATACATTGGTTTTCAAATAGTTTGGATTGGATTGGAAAAAGAGTAGGAAAGTTCATGCTTAAGTGGTAAAGAGAGCTTGTTTTTGACTGTGGCCTATGCTTTGTCATGCCATGCTTGATATTGTTTTGGTTTTATTCTTAGTGATCTTTGTTGTAGCATGACATGTTATAAACAATTGATATTGCTTAATGTGCCTTGGAAGAATCATGCGTTGTTTTAGCATATTAAATCATAGTATTGTGGTATTCTCCTTTGATGCTTTATGTGGGTTGACTTGGCGCATGCTCACACCATGTTATGACTATCCCAAGTCACCGTAGCCTTTATGATCCTTTAGTTTTCGACTTGTAATATCACTTTATGCTTTAATTAATGATTTTTTGTTGCTTTGCATGATTATGGCCATTATTGCTCTCTTTGTTGGTCGCTCCTAGTCTTTTGTTAACCTCCATTACCAAGTATGAGTTCCACTCATGCATCCAACTTCTAAAACCAAGTTATTCCAAAGAGTCCACCATACCAACCTATTAGCATTTGCTATTCCAAGTATATTCATGTTTTTATCTACCTTCCGAATTAAACTTGTTATGAGAAAACTAGTGATTAAAGCTCTCGTGAACTTGATGGCACACTTTACTTTTTTGCCCTTAATAAACTTGAACCATTGTGTCGTATATGTTGTATATGCTTGCACTTATATGTTGGGGATTAGCAGAACCATGTTGTCATGGGGAACGCTTTCAACATTGCACTTGTACTTTGTACCTAGTTGATATCATGCTCTTTTGTCTATGGATGTCATTGGTGTGAAATGAAAGGGGAGCTTGTAAGTCCATGGAGTTATGTATGCATGTTAGAGAAACACCTAGGCCGCCGTCTAATCCATGCTGTCATGGTGGAAACCTGCAGCGTAACCATAATGAGCTATCTATGAAGCATTCTTCTTATAAAAAAAGAGTCAGATGTTGAGAAAAAAGAGAAAAAGAAAAAAAGATATGAGAAAAGAGGAAAGAGAGAAAAAAAGCACCATTTTCCCATGGTAAATAAGAAGATTGCTGAGATCCTCGTTGTCTGCTTGCCTTGTTATTTTGATATGGGGATTCTTCCGTATCATCGGGCAAGGGGTACCCTTTTGGCAGTTCTCTATGATACACATGTACTTACTATGACAAGAACTTACCGGTAACTAAACTTGAGTAGCATGAGGAGCGGCCGTCGTATTTAAGGGACATGAGATTTCCAACTTATACTTTGTCAAGCATATACTCCATAGTTTGTTCACTTTAACCTTAATCACTTCAAGATGCTTATGATAGGGGCAATGAGAGCTGAAAGCTAATAAGCACCATAATTTTTGGAAGCTCTTTATGAGACTTGAATCCATGCTTCCTTCTACGAAGGCCTTTCTTTTACTTTTATGTTGAGTCTCCATCTTCTATCTTTATGAACCTATTGATAGAGCATAGTGGCCATTCTTAGTTTAATGTGTATTGACCCAAGACTTGTTGATTGATGCATAACTTTGATATTGCTTGTCCTTAAACTATTTGTATCTAGTCACCCTTAAGAACTTTGAAGGTGTCCTATGCATTTATGTTTTTGTTGGGGGGATACCCCCGGGTAGGGTCACACTGGGGTATAGAGGCCGAGTTAGCCGAGGTATGGCAAGGTCAAAGCGAGAGCTGGCCGGGTCACCTCAAGGCAGGCCGACTTACAAAGTAACCTGGACGGGAGGATATCCGCCTAACCGCGCCCCGGCCGATGTATATCGTATGTCGGTAGGTTCTTTATAACTTGTCTGTAGGTACCCACGGGGCCGGATCAATCAGGCTTGAGCCGGGTTATACCAGGCTTGCAAGAGAAGGAAGGTATCTCGCTGGTCAAAAGGTGGTCTCTATGCGCTGGAGCGTGAGCGAAGTGGACAGAGGGAGGGACCAGATGGGCGTGGCCGACAAAGGTGACGCAGCCTATGTCGGCTGACGCTGGCGCCATAGAGGGTTACGTAGCCTCTGCATGGATTACGAAGGGAAAAGGAGACCCAGTCAGTTTGCTATTTTGGGAGAGGCATATTCCTAGGAATATGCCTCCATGTATGCCCTAACTGGCAACCTAGCCTCCCCTTTATAAGGAGCGCTAGGGCCTCTGTAGAAAGGGCTGGCGGGTGAGTAGTTTGTTCATTGGGTGAAAGTAGTGGTGAGAGTAAGAGAGCTTCTTCTTCCTCCTCTCCCCAATACAGCTCGAGGAGCCTCAGAAAACTCAGTGGATTTGGAGAATACAAAGCATCTGAGTGTGGAATCACCACACTATCCCTCCCTGGATTCCTCTAGTGCATATTGGCCCCACCTTTAGCCTATCCATGGCATCTGCCGTGACACCACCACGATAGTTTTGTTACTCATTGAGGGACAAGCGGAATGCCACTATCCTATGTTTTCTATATGTGAAACAAACAAACGTCTTTCAATGCATTGTTATTCAAAAATCTTTTGTTTGTACCTTTTCATGTTACAAGATAGTTGCTATGTATTATTGTTAGAACTATATCTTTCATGCTATGTTAAAGTACTATGATCCCAGCTATCAATGTTTTACAAATACTTTGATCAAGTTTGTGATGGTGCATGTCACCTCAAAAATTATTCTTTCTTTTTATCACTTACCTACTCGAGGACGAGCAGGAGTTAAGCTTGGGGATGTTGATACATTGCAAACGTATCTATAATTTTTGATGTTCCATGCTTGTTTTATATCTACTTTCTTATGTTTTGTCCACACTTTGGAGTATTTCTATATGCTTTCTTGGACTAACCTATTAAGAAGATGCCACAATGCCAGCTGCCTGTTTTCTGCTGTTTTTGGTTCCAGAAAGTCAGAAAATGAATATTCTCGGAATTGGACGGGACAAAAGCCAATACGCCTATTTCCCCGGAGCAACACAGAAACACGAAGTAGAGACGAAGTAGGGCACGAGGGTGGGCACACCATATGGTGGCGCGAGCTAGCCCTGGCCGCGCCACCAGGTGGTGTGGGCCCCTGGCACTCCACCGACCTTGCCCTTTCGCCTATAAGAAGCCTCTGATGCGAAAACCCTAAATTGAACAGCCTCTAGCCACGAAAAGTTCCACAGCGCCGCTGCCACCGAAGGGGAGATTCGGGGGACAGAAAGCCTCTGTTCCGTCACCCTTCCGGGATGGGGAAGTGCCCCCGGAGCCATCTCCATCGATCTCCACCACCATCTCCATCGCCGATGCTGATTCCCATGATGAGGAGGGAGTAGTTCTTCGTCGAGGCTAAGGGTTCTACCGGTAGCTATGTGTTCATCTCTCTCTCTATGCGTGATCATATTGTGATCATGAGCTTTGTAATCAAGTAGATCTACCGTGTCGGGACGGGGAAGTGCCCCCGGAGCCATCTCCATCGATCTCCACCACCATCTCCATCGCCATTGCTGATTTCCATGATGAGGAGGGAGTAGTTCTCTCTTGAGGCTAAGGGTTCTACCGGTAGCTATGTGTTCATCTCTCTCTATACATGATCTTATTGAGATCATGAGCTTGTAATCTATAGATCTACCTTGCTACTCAAGTGCTTTAATAGATCTTTGCTCTCCCCATGTTTGTGAAAGTGACAGCATGCACACCATGGTGGCACTTAGGCTAGAGATTACAAATACTTGTTATGAGTTATATTTGGAGTTGGATGTTTCTATGAAATTGTGGTGTTTGTTGGAACCATCTAGAAATCAAGGTGATAGTGTGGGGTTATCTAGATGGGGAAAATGAACTTTGAGGTGTGCTGTTGTAGCCCTACCATGGATTAGAGTGTCCGACCGAAGAGTAGTTCAGAGTAGTATCATAAAGAGATGATATTTATATGAGAGTGTTCACTAGTGAAAGTATGATCCCTAGGCCTTGCTTCTAAGCATTGAAACTTTGTTTGCAACTAGATCTGTTACATGTTTGCTTGCTGCCATCTTTATTTCAGTTTGCCTTTAGTCTCTTCCTCGCCATCAAGCTATTTTCTGGCACCGTTGTCTTATATCCATACCACTTGTATTTTACTATCTCTTCGCCAAACTAGTGCACCTATACACCTGACAAGTGTATTGGGTGTGTTGGGGACACAAGATACTTCTTGTATCTTGATTGCACGGTTGCTTGAGAGGGGATACCTTTGACCACTTCCTCCCTGAGTTCGATAAACCTTGGGTAATCCACTTAAGGGAAAACTTGCTGCTGTTCTACAAACCTCTGCACTTGGAGGCCCAACAACTGCCTACAAGAATAGAAGTGCATAGACATCAGTCGTGCTGTCTTCTTTGCTGACAATCGGTGCGTCTAAGTCGACAGTGCCAGGGTACCCATGGTGCAGGCCGGCAGCATATACTATGCGGACCTATCCGAGATTAGATCTTACGACTTTGAGGCTCTTGCGTGGGAAGAGGAGCCAAACGTTGTTTATTGGTATGGAGTAGGAGGATTATGGATCAATGACCGGCCTTTCGAACTCAATCAATTGCTAGTGGAGTATTGTAGAATCATCGAGCATTCTAAGTTGCAGATGGTGCCGCCTTATGGCGAGGATGGTACCACCCACTACGATTACTACGACGGCTATCCATCAGATTGATGGATTGTGTGGGTATTTCTCCTGATGTATTCTCTTCAGGTCAACTTTTTGTGTTCACTTTGTTGAGTGAACGTCTATGAATTTTAAAAGTTCTATGGTGCCCGTGTAATACAATGGATGTTCTCCCTGTTCTGGTAGATCGTGTGTTGTACCTCTTACAATTTCACTATTTTTTCATGTGTGTGTTGTAATTCTGATAGATGCTTAGTTTGTAACAATCCTCAAACAACTTACAACTGCAAATTACATTAGATTATTACAATCCTAATTAAACTTGATAGTAATAAAATAAAGCATAAAAGTTGCATCAGAGTCCAGACAACTAAAAAAACACCATAACTGGTGTTTCAGAAAAGGTCTCTATGGAGCTTGCATCTTGAGACATGTAACGATTGGCTTCCCATGAGAGGTGTAGATGCGATTATTAAGTATGTTCTACGTTAAAGCTTGCCTGTTTTTCAATTCATATAAGTCTTTGTCTGCTATGGTGATTACTGAATCTGTTTTGTTGGCTTCTTGCTCAACAATATCACGAGCATCTTGGAGGGATCCTCAAATTATCTTTCAGCTGAAAAAAGAGGATCAGTCGAAGCAGTGTGCCATGAGCAATAGGTATTGTCACTGCTACTGTGTGAAACAAAATCTAAACTTGGAGAAGCGGGTCTTTGTTTGGAATTCAGAGGGTCATTTGCAGTCTGAAACAAACACAAAACAAGTTATAACATCATTACCATGCAATAACACCACCATGAATTTTAAATGTGTCAATGCGGTAATATATAAGGAAGGAAGTAATTGGTGGCTCATACATCTATTTCTTCTTGAATAAGTGGACCAGCTGGCGCCATGGAGCGATGCGAGCATGTGCTGCTCTGTGAAATGACTGCTCTACTTGAACATGGATGAGACCAAGACAAAACAAGTTGCTTAAACAACAGACTTGGGAAACAAACTACACGTTCATTTTGAATAACAATGCGAGCAATCAACCAAAGTACCTGATGCATACTTGTCAAACTAGAATGTGCAGAACATGAATAAAATGAATATTAAAACTAAGCCATTATGTTTCTCATATATAAACTAGCCAGGAACTACACAACGAAATCTGCCACTGATTTAATCATAGACAAAAAAGAGTAACTCAGCCAACAAAAGCACATCAATTGTGAGTCTCGAATATGCTAGCCAGATAATTTCAGATAAACAATGAATCAAGCAATCATACATTAAATTATTCATGAATAGCCAGATAATTTCAACGATTCGGCGACCTGAGAAAAACAAACTAAACCATCAAGTGCCTCATATTAAAATAGTCAGTTCATGTAACTATGATACACAGTAGAAACAAGAGTGAGATGAAGTGCACGGAGTTCCTTATGATACATGGGTGGATCTTATCGCTAGTGTGGCCTTGTTCTTATTATCAGATAACTCAGATACAATACACCCGGCCTCTCCATATCTAGGAAATTGAACTAAGCACATGGAACAAAAGCAGACCATAGTGTGGCTAAAATGTTTGACGCTATTTTTTGGCAAAAAATATGAAAACGAGAAAGACAAATGGTAAATTTAAGCAAACAAAAATGTGGCAAGGACCAAACTTCGGGTGGGGGCCTTACGGTAGGTGTTACACGAGATCTACGGTGGCTCGTGTGGATGAGCGGAGTTTATACTCCATTGTTGCTCCTCTGCATAAAGATAAGGCCAACTATAAATACAAATATGTTCCAACATGATATACGTTGGAATGAAGTGAAACAAAAGGGATGGGGTCTTACGATATTATAGGAGCCATTCACTCTATGATATTGTGTGCAAACTGAGGCTGCTCCTTGCATAATAACAGCAAACAGTTTGAGCCGCAGGTTAAGAGGAATCAAATCGACAGTACATAATGGTCAAATAGTATGACGTGTGTAAATGTGTAGTATAGGATAGAAGGACAACAACATGATGGAAATACTATAGTTCGTAAATTGGTGAATGAGAGAGATATTATATAATCATATCTCATATGGACAGGTACAACAGAGAATGTAAAAAAATATGTTAAGTGACTAATAATTCACAAAGAAATAGTACAGTACATAAAAACAGTTCAATGCATGGAGTTTAACGTAACCACAACAGGTTAATTTAGTACATAACAGGTGTATATCAAGTAAAGAACATGTTAGTTAGGAAATGTAGAACGAATACAGTATATTGCCAACAAACAAATCACACAAGGAGATATGGTTTTACCTCTGTCTGGGTGGCATCTAGGCCTCCTCCGCATCCTCACGGGTCACGTCGAGGTCGCCGAAGGTGATATGGTTGTATTGGGTGTCGATGACGGGGACGCAGATCTTGAGCGGGCGAGGATACGAGCAGAACACTGGACCATGGCATCCGTGGAGCAGATCCTAGGCGGTCGATGAAGTGCTCAATGCGCCGGACAAGAGGGTTCGTTGAGGAGATCAGGTGTGCGGGTACGCTGGCTAAAGTGCAGCGGGGATGTTCCGGCGGGTGACGTATTCCTGGAGGAGAGAGAGGGGGTTTAGGTACTGCTAGCACTATACTGTGAAAATTACGAGTGAAGCCCCACACCCATCGAATTTAATAGGGGTCGAATGGGAATTTCGAAGTATCTGAAATTTTGGGGCATGAACTATGTTCGGATGCGCGCGATCATTTTCAAAAGGTGTTCAAAATTTTCATGATGCAAAATCTTAGCTAGAAGTCAAACCACTCGTCAAAACTCTTTGTGGTTTCTAATATATTAATTAACAGCTCGATGAGTACCTCCAAAAGATTTTTTATAAAACTTAAAAGCAACCTACAATTTATTACTTGTAGTTCAAGTTTGACCTAATTTCATTAAATTCAAGAGCAATCTATTGCACTTAGTTGTAGCTCAAGTTTGACCTAATTTCATTAAACTATCAAGACACAAAATCTTGGCAAGAAGATGAACCTGTCGTCAAAACTCTCTTTTGGTTTCTGATAATATATTAATTGACCCCCACGCCCCCTCCGATGGGTACCTCTAAGAGCTTTTCCTTAAAACTTTCAAAGCAACCTACACAGTTTACTTGTAATAGTTCAAATTTTACCTATTATATTTTTTCTGCTTTACCTATTATAATTTTATATAGTGATGATATGCCAGATGTCTATTATCTGAGTCTCACGTGCACGACACGTGTAATTTACTAGTACTTGTAGTTTCAAATTTGACCTAATTTCGATAAATCGACATAAAGTCATTCTAATGGGCAGAGTTAGATGGGAAGTTGGAAAACTCATAAAACATGGGAATCGTTGGTACAAGATGTTGGTCCAATATATATGTATTAAACCTGGCTTGTGGCATTCAGATCCAATATTCTTCCGACTTTTCTTTAGGAAAAAGAATAACCTCGCTCGTATTCTTCAGTCAAAAAATATAGAATTGAATGTTCTTTCATGATAGTTGGAAACTCACACCGATGACACTGTTTACTACAAGAAGATGTACCGATGATCTACCTATGAAAATACATTTAATTCAAAAGCAATCTATGGCGTTTACTTGCAGGTAGCTCAAGTTTGACATAATTTCGTTAAATTATCAAGATGCAAAGTCTTACAGGAAGTTGAACCGACTGTCAGAACTCTCGTTGGTTTCTAGTATATTAATTTTGAACCTTCGATGTGTACGCCCAAAAGGTTTTTCGTAAATCTATCAAAGCAAAACCTACAATTTACTTGTAGTTTCAAATTTGACCTAATTCTGAGATATTAACATAAAGTCATTCAAATGGGCGGGGTTAGCTAGGAAGCTTGAAAACTCATAAAACATCGGAATCGCAAGTAAAACATGTTGTCAATCAACTATATATGTCTGTCAACTTGGCTTGTGGCATCCACATACAATATTATTTGGACTTCTCTTTACAGAAAATAACAACTAGCCTCGCTCGTCTTCACTCGGAAAATGTAGAATTGAATGTTCTTTCCTGATAGTTGGAAACTCACACTGACGACATTGTTTACTACAACAAGGTGCATTGATCCACCTCTGAAAATACATTTAATTCAAGAGCAATCTATCGCGCTTACTTGTAGCTCAAGTTTGACCTAATTTCGTTAAATTGTCAAGATGCAAAATCTTAGCAAGAAGTTGAACCTATCGTCAAAACTCTTGGTGTTTTATGATATATTAATTGTGACCCCTCGATGGGTACCTCCAAAATATTTTCCATAAAACTTTCAAAGCAACCTGCAATTTACTTGTAGTTTCAAATTTGACCTAATTTTGATAAATCGATATAATGTCATTCGGTCAAATGGGCAGAGTTAGCTAGAAAGTTTGAAAACTCATAAATAAAACATGGGAATCGTTGGTTCAACATGTTGGTCCACTATATATGTCAGCAAACTTGGCTTCTGGCATTCAGATCCAATATTCTTCGGACATTTCTTTACGGAAAAGAACAACCTCGCTCGTCATCACTCGGAAAATTGAGAATAATTGAATGTTCTTTCTTGATATAGTTCGAAAATCTCACCGTACCAATGGCACTATTTACTACAATAAAATGCACCCATCTACCTCTCTAAAAAGTTATATATATTTTAACAGCAATCTATTACGCTTACTTGTAGCTCAAGTTTGACCCAATTTCATTAAATAGTGTCATGTGATGCAAAATCTTAGCAAGAAGTCAAACCTGTTGTCAAAACTCTCGGTTGTTTCTCATATATTGATTGTGACACCCCCCTGATCGGTACGGTACCTCCAAAAGCTTTTTCGTAAAACTTTTAGAGCAATCTACAATTTAGTTATAGTTCAAGTTTGACCTAATTTCGATAAACCGACATGTTTTTTGACACCTTTACCGTAGGGGAAGCCCCTACGGTGTAATTTTATATAATAAAAGGAAGCAGTACAACTAGCTAAAGGAATGGAAGAGTTGCATCAAGGAGGGAGATAGATTTTAAAGAAACACATCACAACTAAACAAAAATGGAGATAATCCAGTCAACAAGTGGTTGCACGTAATCCACCTTCACTTTCTGTTTATGAAGAATTAAGTCACTTTGAAATCCCACCTTCCATCTATTAAATGAGCACGGTATATTCCTGAAAATGAAATCATTTCGTATCTTTCAAATGTTCCCTGTCACACAAGCAAACACCTCCAAAAAGCAAGGACCAGCAAAGGCTATCTTTGTAGAAACAAACCCTGTAGAGAGTGTACTTGTAGAGAGTGTACCGGATAGATCCCATTGGATATTAACAAGATCCCAACACCGTGAAGCAAATTCATAGTGGAAGAAGAGGTGATCCCTGGTTTCTAGATCAGCTGAGGCACATAACACACATTCAGGCCCCGTCTCTGTATGCCAATTTTTCCGTAACATCATATCTCGAGTATTTAGTCTGTCCATCATAAGTAACCAGGTAAACACCTTTAACTTCGGCAGGGCTTTGGACTTCCAAATCGATTCGAGGGCAGCATCTCTAGGCAGCTGACTAAACATGAATTTGTAGTATTTAGACGGTGCATAATTCTCACCCCAAACAAAGGAACGACGATCAGGTATATTGGCTACCAAAGGCGTCTCTATAAGCAGCCTAGAGACAACTTGCAATTCCCTATTAAGCTTCTACCGACAACGCTAAAGCAAAGCATGATCTCAAATCATCAACTTGAGCTAGATCAGAGATAGAAAGATCCTCGTTCAACACATAAGAATAAAGCCGAGGATACTTATCAGAAAGAAGAGCTCCTTCCACCCAAAAGTCTTTCCAAAAAAGGATCGAAGTCCCACTGCCAACATGACAATGAGAAATACTCCTATATTCTCCAACGAGGCTGAAGATGTCCCTCCACCAGAACGAACCATGGTGTGTTTGAGCATGTGGCACTCAATCGCCATATAATGACCAAAACAAAGAAACCCACGGCACATTTGCCTTGGAGTAAAACTTGTGAAGTTGTTTTAATAGGAGAGGCTTGTTTTGAAGTGCCAAATTTAACACACTGAGACCTCCTTGTTGTGTTGGCCTACACACCAACGACCAAGCTGCAAGCGCGTTAACAAATGTGGAGTCCTCCCCCTTTGCCCAAAGACAGTACCGCTATGCTCGATTGAAAATATTGATGATGGTTTTCTAAACTTTGAGGGAACACATGTAGAAAGTAGGAAGGGTTGATAGAACAGATCTTACAAATTCCAGTCGGCCTCCATATCCAAGAAAATGAACACTAGCATTTAACCGACGTTCCACGAGACCCACTAGTGGGGATAAATCCTGAATAGTGGGTTTGGTAATCCCCAGCGACAAACCCAAATAGGGGAAAGTCAACTTGCCAGTCGCACAATCAAATGTTTCAGCCAATAATGATAAGTGCTCCTCTGACACATTGATTGGCATTAGAGATGACTTGGCATAGTTCACTCTTAGACCAGTAGCTTGGGCAAAATCTTCCAGAAGATCTTTTGGAGCAGCTAGCTGAACCATACTTGCTTGAAGAATGAGTAAAGTGTCATTCGTGTATTGGACAATAGGAAAGTCTGTGTTCGGTATGTTTAAGGGTGCCTGCAGACCTCCTTGATGAAAAAGATCATTCACCATAGCTTGTAGAAGCTCACAAACTCCAACAAATAGAAGGGGCGAGAGTGGATTGCCTTGTCGTACCCCACGACGACAGAAGAATTTTTTCCTGGGTACTCCGTTTAATAAGATCGCCTTGACTTTAGCCATTTTAACCATCTGTTGTCGAAACCCAAGCATTCAAACACCTCAAAACTTGCTTCGTGTTCAACTGTGTCGAAAGCCTTCACAAAGTCCAGCTTTAGAATCACCGATTCCACCCCAACTTGTTTACATTGATGTATGTATTCATACGCCCAGCCAACACAATCCTGTATATTCCTAGATTTAAGAAAACCATACTGGTTAATATGAACCATCTGCAGAATCTTATGTTGCAGCCTATTAGCGAGCAGTTTAGTGATGAGCTTCAGACATATATTTAGCAGCGAAATCGGTCGGAAATCAGCTGGACTTTCCGGGGAGAGGATTTTAGGTATCAATGTAATAAAAGAGTCATTGATACTCTGTAAGTTTACTGTCCCCTCCCAAAACTCGTGCATAGGTCGATATAAATCATATTTTACTACTGGCCAACAAACTTTAAGAAAAACTCCAGAAAAACCATTTGGCCCTGGCGATTTATCTTCGGGCCTATGAGACACCACCTGGTCGATCTCCTCAGTAGAACGGGGCAGAAAGGGCTTCTAATCCCTCAACAGGGGTGAAGAACCGAGAGAAATCAAAAGTGGAGTTGATAGGAAGAGACACACCCAATCTGCTGCGAAAAGCATTCCATAGGAGCCCAGCTTTCTCATGTGATCAGAAGTTATTCACCCATCCTCACGATTTAGGGAAGATATCAGATTTTTTCTATATCGAATAGTCGCCATGGAGTGGAAAAAAGAAGTGATTTCATCTCCTAAACGAGCCCAATGAGCCATGCATCTCTTCCTCCAGTAATCTTGTTTACAAAGAAGCAAATGTTGTAGTCGACTTTTAACGATATTTCGGAAGTTCCATTCTGAAATGTGTAGCACCCTTTGTTCTTCAAAACTATCTAAGCGAAGTATCACTTCATTGCAGTTCTGAACCAGAAGATTTAACACCGAGAAGCTCGTACTCCATTGCCGCAAACCTTTACGCTGCCGCTTAAACTTAGCAGAAATGCACTTAGCACTGTCCCTAGGGCAATGTACTTCCCAAATAGATTTAACCTTATCAAGAAAACCAGGAAGACGAATCCAATGACTCTCAAACCGAAACACCTTGGCTTTAGGGATGTCTGTGCCAATTGAGACAACACAGGGCACATGATCCAAAGTCGGTCCGGCTAGGGGAGTAACCAAAGTATTCAGAAATTTCAAAGTCCATGCGGTGGACGTGAAAAACCAATCCAGCTGAACGAGAAGTGGGTCAGCTTGCATATTGCTCCACGTAAATGACCTCCCTTTTATCGGCAACTGAATAAGCCCAAGGTAACTAATAATCTCATTAAAAGTCGCAATGTCTGCCAAATTAGCCCCCTCTCTGTTACGGTTTTCCACAAATCTGTAAAAGTTAAAATCACCTAAGAGGAGCCAAAGTGCATCATCAGCAATGTCAAGGTGGAAAAGCCAAGCAACGAAATTCTCTCTCGCAATACCATAGCATGGACCACAAATATTGACAAGGGTGAAAGTTTCAGCTGAAATATTAGAGGTGAAGTTCACGGCCAGACCAAAACTTTCTTCCAGAAAAACTAACACAGAGAATAAGTTACTGATCCACAAAATCAAAAGACCCTCTGAGGCTCCAACAGAAGGAATGTATGCGAACTTGTCAAATCATCGAGGGGCAAACCCACGAATGAAACTAGAATCAAAATCTATTTTCTTAGTCTCCTGAATGCACACAATTGCAGTATTACTTTCCTCTATTTTGTTACGGATAGAAGGCCATTTTTCAGGATCATTAATGCCACGGATATTCCAACATAAGATGTTCCACACACGGTCACGATTCATCACAAACATAGCGGATAAAAGTCTAAACAGGAAGGTAAATATATTTATTACCAAGCAGTGTGCAGCAGTTACTCTGTATGATCCATCATCAGAAGCTCGACCGTGAGCTCAGCTGGGTCGATTTGACAGTCCTCCACCCCAATTCGCTGCATTTCTTGAATCTGCAAAATTTCAGGAGGGCAAGCTTTGGGCACCTTCGAATTTTTGCACCTTCGAATTTTTGCGACGAGTTGGCTGATATGGGAGGGCCATCTCCTTATAGCCTTATTTGTTACTGCCCGTACTACGCTTGACTTGAGACTCCTCTGTAGGTGTTTCAGCCTTGATTGGTACTCTGTTTGACACCTTGCTTGATATCTTGCTAGCCTTCCCTTTTCCTTTAGCACCAACAGCTGACTGAACTTCTGCATCGACCGAGTTAATGTTCGAATTTGGTGAGTTTTGGGCTATTACCCATTAGACAAATTTTGAAATTCTCTTTGGCCCATTTGTGCATTGCAACATATGGCTGTGCACGTGGTGTCAAGTTTAGTCTCATACTGCTAGTTGAGTGAGAGTTACACCTCCTTATATACTAGGCTGTTCCACCGCTCACTAAGGTGTGAGAAGAAGAGCAGCTCTCGCGCACTCCTCCTCCGACGCCGCCTGCCTCGCCTCGCCTCGTCACGACGCGCGTTCCGCGGGTTGCGGGAATCTTGCCGAGCCGAGCTTTATTTTTGCTAGTTGGGAAAATTAATCTTGGATTAATTACGAGTAATTAACAGACGCATTAATGAGTCAGTCGTTTCCAATATTAATGGGACGTGAGCTGTTACCGACTCGGACGTGGGCTGAGTCCCACGGTCTCCCTGACTTGCTCTATATAAACGCTTGCGCTAAACCTAATCGGGATCGCTTACAACACGCGTCTCCTTCCAGTCTATTGCGCCGCCGCCTTCGTCTTTCCCATCCCGGCTTATGGCGTGCACCACAGATCGGGACAGTAGGCCTCCGGAACCCCGCCTCTTGTGAAACTGTATGGGTGAGGGGCGATCAGGTTTTTAGGGAGCGCTTCTACGCGATTACTGGCTTCCACAACGTCTTCTGACGACGAGTTCCCGGACGGCGACTTCTTCCAGGACATCACCGACCTCTTCGACAACCTCAACATGAGCGACGACGCTGCTACCGCTGCAGCGACTGCTGCTGCTAACGCTGCGGCTGCTGCTGCCGCTGCTCTACCGTACGGAATATTGAACTTCTTATTTCAGATTTTGCTAGAGTTCCTTATTCTAGCGTTCGGTGTAGATGTGATAGGTTTATCTTATTTAGATGTAATATGTTTATCTACTTTCTTGATCTGTATGATTAGTTTTGGTACTATCTGTATGATCATGTTTTATCAGTTTATTATTCGGATTAAATCATATGGATTATTGCTTATATTTTCAACAATCCAAAAACCTGATTATAGGCAACTGAATTCCACTGGTGTAGTCGCGGCTACTAGGCCTCCTTCGTTTGATGGTATGCACTATAAGAGATGGCGCGCGAGAGCAATTCTATGGTTTAAAAACCTAAACTGCTATAACGCCACTCTTGGCAAACCTGAAGGAGATCTTTCTGCTGAGCAGGAAGCGGCCTTTAAGAAAGCCGATAATATGTTTATGGCGGCTCTGTTCAGTATTCTTGGGGACAACATTGTTGACCCATATATGTCATTGACAATGGCAAAGACGCGTGGGATGCGCTCGAGGCCAAGTTTGGGGTCTCGGACGCTGGCACTGAGTTGTATGTCATGGAGCAATTCTATGACTACAAGATGGTTGATGAGCGCTCCGTCGTTGAGCAAACTCATGAGATACAATCACTTGCCAAAGAACTCGAGCAGTTCAAGTGTACCTTACCGGACAAGTTTGTGGCCGGAGGCATTATTGCCAAGCTTCCTCCCATGTGGAGGAACTTTGCTACTTCTCTGAAACATAAGAGACAAGAGTTTTTCGTTACAGATCTTATTGAGTCTCTTCATGTGGAAGAGAAGGCGAGAGCAAAGGACACACATGCTCGAGTACTTGACGGAACTTCTAGTGCCAATTTGGTACAGAAGAAAAACTTCCAATCCCACAAGTTCAAGAATAAGAACAAGTCTGATGGCAAAGGAAAGTTTGATGGCAAGAACAAGGCCACTCACTCCACCAACTTTAAGAGGAAAAATGATAAGAAGAAAGGCTCTTGCCACGTCTGTGGTGATCCTGATCGTTGGGCTCCTAGCTGCCCTAATCGTTTTGACAAGCGGCAACATGGGAACAATGGCAAGACCGCTAATGTTGTTATTAGCGATACTGAGATGAAGGACGTTGGGTACAGTATTTTATCTACTATCCTTTCAGTATGTCATTCTCCTGATTGGTGGATTGACACGGGTGCTAATACACATGTATGTTCTGATATATCCATGTTCTCTTCTTATTAGGTCGCAAGGACTTCCTCCGTGCTGATGGGAAACGGCTCACGTGCTTCTGTTCATGGTGTTGGTACGGTAAATCTGAAGTTTACTTCGGGGAAGACTGTACAGCTGGAGAATGTGCAGCACGTTCCGTCCATCAATAAGAATCTCGCCAGTGGATCGCTCCTATGTCGAGATGGTTTTAAGTTGGTGTTTGAGTCCAATAAAGTTGTAATCTCTAAGTATGTACAATTTGTTGGAAAGGGTTGTGAGTGTGGAGGTCTGTTCCGCTTATCTTTGTCAGACTCATGTACTAAAGTTATTAATCATGTTTGCAATGATAATGAGTCCAATATTTGGCATTCACAACTTTGTCATATTAACTTTGGTTGCATGACGCGGCTAGCCAATATGAGTTTAATTCCGAAATTTACCACTGTCAAAGGTTCTAAGTGCCAAGTTTGTGTGCAAGCAAAGCAACCCCGCAAGTCTCATACGGCTGCAGAACCGAGAAACTTAGCACCTCTAGAACTTATACATTCAGATCTTTGTGAGATGAATGGTGTGTTGACACGAGGTGGAAAAAGATACTTTATGACGTTCATTGATGACTCCACTAGATACTGCTATGTTTATCTTCTGAAATCTAAAGATGAGGCTTTGAGTTACTTCAAAAACTATAAAGTTGAAGCAGAAAACCAACTTGATCTTAAAATCAAGCGGTTAAGGTCGGATCGTGGTGGAGAGTACTTTTCACATGAATTTGATATATTCTGTACGGAACATGGTATTATCCATGAGAGGACATCTTCCTACTCACCTCAGTCAAATGGGGTGGCCGAAAGAAAGAACCGCACTCTAACTGATTTGGTTAACGCCATGTTAGATACATCGGGTCTTTCCAAGGAATGGTGGGGGGAGGCGCTAATGACTGCGTGTCATGTCCTAAACCGTGTTCCCGTAAAGGATAAAACCATGACTCCATTTGAGGAATGGGAAAAGAAAAGGCTTAAACTCTCTTACTTACGAACTTGGGGATGTTTGGCGAAAGTCAATATTCCAATACCCAAGAAGCGAAAGCTTGGACCAAAAACCTTGGATTGTGTTTTTCTGGGATATGCTTTTCATAGCATTGGCTATAGATTTTTGATAGTAAAATCTGAGGTATCCGACATGCATGTTGGTACGATTATGGAGTCGAATGATGCGACTTTCTTTGAGGACATCTTTCCTATGAAAGGTATGTCTAGCTCATCAACTCAGGAGATGACTAGTTCATCTAGTTAGGAATTTGTTATAATTCCTGAACCCACTATGTCGATAGAACACTATGATGATCCTGTGGAGGACGACAGTGAAGCTCCTAAAAGGAGCAAGAGACAAAGGACTGCAAAGTCATTTGGTGATGATTTCATTGTGTACCTTGTGGATGATACTCCCACCTCTATTTCAGAAGCTTACGCATCTCAAGATGCTGACTACTGGAAAGAAGCTGTCCGTAGTGAGATGGATTCCATCTTAGCTAATGGAACTTGGGAGGTCACTGATCGTCCTTATGGGTGCAAACTTGTAGGATGTAAGTGGGTGTTCAAGAAAAAGCTTAGACCTGATGGTACTATTGAAAAGTACAAGGCACGTCTTGTGGCCAAGGGTTATACCCAAAAAGAAGGTGAAGACTTCTTCGATACCTACTCACTTGTAGCCAGATTGACCACTATTCGAGTACTACTATCCTTGGCAGCCTCACATGGTCTTCTTGTTCATCAAATGGACGTTAAGACAGCTTTTCTAAATGGAGAGCTAGATGAGGAAATTTATATGGAGCAACCTGATGGATTTGTAGTAGATGGTCAAGAAGGAAAGGTGTGCAAGTTAGTGAAGTCTTTATATGGTCTTAAGCAAGCTCCTAAGCAGTGGCACGCAAAGTTTGAAAGAACTTTAACCGCCGAAGGCTTTGTTGTAAACGAAGCTGATAAGTGTGTGTACTATCGCCATGGTGGGGGCGAGGGAGTTATTATGTGTCTCTATGTTGACGACATATTGATATTTGGGACTAACCTCGATGTTATTGAGGAGGTCAAAGAGTTCCTATCTCGCTGCTTTGAGATGAAGGACTTGGGAGTGGCCGATGTAATCTTAAACATCAAGCTACTGAAGGATGACAATGGTGGGATTACACTGCTTCAGTCCCACTATGTGGAAAAGATATTGAGCCGCTTTGGGTATAGCGACTACAAGTCTTCTCCAACGCCTTATGATCCGAGTGTGCTACTTCGAAAGAACCGAAGGAATGCTAAAGATCAATTGAGATATTCTCAAATTATTGGCTCCCTCATGTATTTAGCCAGCGCTACGAGGCCTGACATCTCTTTTGCTGTAAGCAAACTGAGTCGATTTGTGTTAAATCCTGGAGATGATCATTGGCATGCTCTTGAGAGAGTTTTGCGCTATTTGAAAGGCACTACGAGTTATGGTATTCACTATACTAGGTATCCACGGGTACTTGAGGGTTATAGTGATTCAAACTAGATATCTAATGCTGATGAGATTAAGGCCACAAGTGGTTATTTGTTTACACTTGGTGGTGGCGCTGTTTCCTGAAAGTCTTTCAAGCAGACCATCTTAACGAGGTCAACTATGGAAGCAGAACTCACAGCATTAGACACAGCCACTGTTGAGGCAGAGTGGCTTCGTGAGCTTTTGATGGACTTACCTGTGGTTGAAAAACCTATACCCGCCATCCCGATGAACTATGATAATCAAACTGTGATCATCAAAGTAAACAGTTCTAAGGATAATATGAAGTCATCAAGGCATGTGAAGAGGAGATTGAAATCTGTCAGGAAACTGAGAAACTCCGGAGTTATTGCGTTGGATTATATCCAAACATCTAAGAACTCGGCAGATCCCTTCACAAAGGGTTTATCACGTAATGTGATAGATTATGCATCAAGGGAGATGGGTTTGAGACCCACACAATGAGTTGTTCGCAGTGGCAACCCACTCTATGTGATCGGAGATCCCGTGAATTAGAGCTGGGAGACAAGCTGTTGATCAGCTGAGAGGAGAGTATGCCCATATTATATTTACATCTCCATAAAAGATGCAATACTCTCTTATTCTGCATGGCAGGTTGATATTTATCTTAATGTGTTCCAAGTGGTTTTTCTAAATAGAGATGTTGTCCTGCAGAACATCTATTGAGGAACACACCTATATGAGTATGACTGTTAAACGTCGCAGTCCATGAGAGTTGGGTGCTCTCTAATAAACTCATGAAAGGCCTTGGAGTATGACGCATAAGCTCCAAACCGTGGGGAAGCCCTACGGCAGCCCTGTACCGGTCTAGATTTTGTGTGAAACTAGTGTGCAGAAAACTTGTAGTTCAAGGCATAGTCCACTATTCAAGTTGCTCGCTAGTGTAGCATGAAGTTTAATGTGGAAGTTCAACTTAACAGTCTCCACTACACACCGGTATATAAAACAATATTCTGGAATGGAAATGAGGTGATGTGCCAATTAGACTTTGTGGGAGATTGTTGGAATTTGGTGAGTTTTGGGCTATTGGCCCATTAGACAAATTCTGAAATTCTCTTTGGCCCATTTGTGCATGGCAGCATATGGCTGTGCACGTGGTGTCAAAGTTTAGTCCCATACTGCTAGTTGAGGGAGAGTTACACCTCCTTATATACTAGGCTGTTCCACCACTCACTAAGTGTGAGAAGAAGAGCAGCTATCGCGCACTCCTCCTCCGACGCCGCCTGCCTCACCTCGCCACGCCTCGCCTCGTCACGACGCGCGCGCGCGCCGCGGATTGCGGGAATCTCGCCGAGCCGAGCTTTATTTTTGCTAGTTGGGAAAATTAATCTTGGATTAATTATGAGTAATTAACGGACGCGTTAGTGAGTCAGCCGTTTCCAATCTTAATGGGACGTGGTCTGTTACCGACTCGGACGTGGGCTGAGTCTCACGGTCTCCCTGACTTGCTCTATATAAATGCTTGCGCTAAACCTAATCGGGATCGCTTACAACACGCGTCTCCTTCCAGTGTATTGCGCCGCTGCCTTCTTCTTCCCCATCCCGGCTTGTGGCGTGCACCGCAGATCGGGACAGTAGGCCTCCGGAATCCTGCCTCTTGTGAACCTATACAGGTGAGGGGCGATCAAGTTTTTGGGGAGCGCTTCTGCGCGACTACTGGCTTCGACAACGTCTTCCGACGACGAGTTCCCGGACGGCGACTTCTTCCCTGACGTCACCGACCTCTTCGACAACCTCAACATGAGCGACGACGCTGCTACCGCTGCAGCTACTGCTGCTGCTAACGCCGCGGCTGCTGCTGCCGCTGCTCTACCGTACATGATACTGAACTTCTTATTTCAGATTCTGTTAGAGTTTCTTATTCTAGCGTTCGGTGTAGATGTGATATGTTTATCTTATTTAGATGTAATCTATTCATCTACTTTGTTGATCTGCATGATTAGTTTTGGTAATATCTGTATGATCATGTTTTATCAGTTTATTATTCGAATTAAATCATATTGATTATTGCTTATATTTTCAACAGTTAACTGAAGCAAGCGACACTGAGGAAAATCCACTACAAGACTGCTCAGAATCCGCAGAGATCTGTAGTCCAAACTCCAAATAATCTGCAGATATGAAGTCCAAGTTTTGTAGGTCCAGTCCAACATCACATGGAGCAGCATCGAGAGAGGGCAGCCTCAACATCAAAGTATCATGCAGAATCACAGGATCCACCAGCACCACACCCACGTCATTGTGTTGTCCATCCCAAGAGAGTTCACCCTTGTCATTCAAAAAAATGCCAGCCAATGCATCAGCCCAAGACCTTTTGTGTGGAGACATCAGATTGTTCAAAGCAATTCTTGCCGCCACATCAACAATAAGCCCATCTGACCGAACTTGTTCCAACACTGCTGCAAAGAAGAGGTCTCTGAACTGAATACCAAACTTAGTGCCAATATCAGTGTCATCAAACGGGTTCAGAAGAAAATTGTCCAAACTGTCAGCTTCTGACATCTCCAACCTGACATTTCCAGCCTCCATTATAAAAAGTGTGCGATTATAGATCAGGTTGTGGAAAAAAAAGAACATGTGTGCAAACTCACCGACAGAGAACTGAAAATCTGCTATCTGCACCATGGTTACAGAACTAGCTAAAGTAGCAGCCTGCATATTCATATAATACTCGGTTTGGTAATTAAGAGGAGAGTTGAGGTAAGCCCATGCTTCCTGCTGAAGAGGCGGGTCGCCGACCACCAAGAGCGCTGTCTGGGGCCGATTTGCCGGACCTTGCACGATGGTCACCGGCCAAGGTAAGAAGCGGAACGGCACCGCTTCCGATGGAGCGACGGCGGATGAGGGTGGAGGTGGAGATGGAGCCGGGGGGGGGGGGGGGGGGGGGGGGGGGGAGTGGATTAGCAGTCAGAACCAGAGGAGCCGTCGAGGCCACACACGACTCATGGGCAGTTGTCACAGAGAGAGAAGATGGATGTGTTAGCTGATCAATCACCGCCTTAGTGCCCTTTTTTAACCAAATTTTTTCCCCTAAAACAGTAGTATTACCATAACGAGAAGGACCCCTGTCCAATGTTGTTGACTCAGGCATACAGCCCAAAGGATTGGAGACCTCGTAGTCCAAAAAAGCCCCATTCTTGGCACAAGCAGAAGGCTGCGCATAGGCAACATTTGAAGAACTCCCCAAAAGAAAAGAACGATCTGAGGAAAAAGACGAGACACCCATCGATTGGTTTTCATGAAACATATGCGGTAGCCTCTCAGAACTCATATCAAACCTGTTATTCTCGTCAGAGGATCTGTTTGAGCCTTTTGGAACCCAAATTTTAGAGGTAGTACAACGTCTGGAGGAGTAACCGTACACACTACAAAGATTGCATAGCATCTTGGGACACAAATCAATATCGTGGCCAAGGAGATGACAGAATTTGCAAGTCTGTCTCAAGGGGCATTTTTTGACCTTGTGACCTCTGCCATAGCAGCCCAGACACTTAATATCATTTGTGCACTTATATTTCTTAAATGTCCCAATTCTAAGACACCGAGAACAGCACCTCATAAGTCCGGATAAAGATTTATCAGATGACACGGTTAGAGGGTCAGACCGCTGACCCATAGGCCCAGGAGAACAAGCTGCACTAACGTGATCTTTTGACGTGCATTTGGTGCATCGCCCCAACAGATACAGAGACTTGCTTTTAGAAGGGAGCCCAAAGAAATTCAAAGCCTCCGCCAAATCCTCCTCGGAATAATTCTCCTGACGTAAATCCAGGGCGCCTTCCAACCAAAATGGGTCCAAGAAATTAAAGCCAGCGCTGCAATTATTCCAAAAAGATTGCCCCGCAAATTTAGGGGTGTAGTTATTCACTTTCTTCTCTGGGCAAAATTCAAACTGCAGTTTACCAAAGCTGATAGTCCCCGACGAGGAAGACGAACAAGGTACCGGAAGATGACGGTGAGACATCACCGGAGTTGCTTCGAAAGAGCCAAACATAAAACTCCAATGATCAGGAATATGCGCAGTGTGAACCAAAGGAGCGACAGAATTAGTCCACAAAACTGGACCAGATTCAAAAGCCTCCCCACATGAGCTCATCTTCAAAAAATCCAGATTGGAACGCACAGCCAGAGATTTCCTAGGACCAGGCGATGCATCATAGAACGAATCAAGCCAAACAGCCGCAGTTCTATCCAAAATCTTACTTAGATCGCCACGATACAAAGAAAAATGACATATAAAGTCTGGCCACACTCTATCCTTCATATGATAAATGAAATGTCCGACCCCATTAGAAGCCACTGAAAATCTGAACCGACAATCGCTCAGCTTGAACACATGGAAGGCTTCATGATTACCACCAAGGCAGCATAGGAGCGCTAGAGCAACAGAATCTTCCGAGAGAGGAAAAGAGGCATAGGAAAAGGAGGCCACCAAGAAGAATTCCTTTGCCGAAGGAGAGGGTGAGAAGTGAACCGAGGAGCCAAACCGATGACGCACCTTCTGATCCGCGAGGGCCTGCCCCGATGAGAAATCCCAATGCAAAAGACCGAGATCCATGATTAACGGTGAAGGTGGGAGGAGGGGTGGGAGAGGATAGAGCCATCATTACAAGAGGCATATAAATCGACACGTAGTCATTCAAGTGGACAGAGTTAATTAGCTAGAGAGTTTGAAAACTTAAAAAATATATGGGAATCGTAAGTAAAACACGTTGGTCCACTTAATATGTCTAGAAGCTTGGCATATGGCATTGAGATCTATATTCTTCGAGCTTCCTTTACGGAAAAGAACCATCTCGTCATCACTCGGAAAACTGAGAATTTTATTTCCTGATAGTTGGAAACTCATACTTATGATACTGTTTACTACAAGAAGATGCACCCATCTACCTCCGAAAATACATTTAATTCAAGAGCAATCTATCGCGCTTACTTGTAGCTAAAGTTTGACCTAATTTCGTCAATCGACAAAAGTCACTGAAGTGTGCGAAGTTAGCTAGGAAGTTTGAAAAATCCTAGTACTAAAAACTTGGGTATTACGTATAAGAAACCGTGGTCCAGTTTGTTTGATAATTGTGGTGGTTGCATTTTCTTTTAACTGTGGTAGGTCTTGTAGGAGCGAGGTGCTTGAGAGTTAACACGGTCGGTGGAAGTACAAGTTACATCAAGGACCTCATAAAAATGAAAATTAGACCCAAGTCCATGCATTTAGCACAAGGATCCTGAAACTAAGCAATGAAGTGTGTGTTTTGAGGTTTGCGCATACTAGCGTTCATCGTGCTAAAGACTATCAGTAGAATCTTTGTAGATGCTAAGAATGGAAAAGAAGATCCAACGGTTAGCAATGTTTGGATTTGCCGGTCTTGATTCAACGGTCAATGTTCAAAGTTATCCGTACACTATACAATGGTATGGTATGGTATTGTAAGAGATAAGACAAGATAAAGATAAGATAAGAAGTACTGCCAATGGCCGATCTTTTGAGTAACCTTCCTTCCCAATGTTTGGGAAGCAAGTGAAAATTTTGAAAACCGAAAAAGTTTGAATTTTTTTGCCACCAAGGACCAAAGTGGTTTCCTTCCTATGTACTCCTCGTCCCTACTCCACACCAAGGCGGCTGCCGAACACGCTAGAGACAAGAGCCCCCGTACCAAGGCACACATGCGAAGCACCACGCTATGGACGAGGGAGAGATCTGCTGGGCCGGTGCGCGAGGGGAAAGGGTAGGGGAGAGGGATGATGGATGGTGAGAGGCAGCAAAGGAGAGAGAAAACACACAATTTGTTTTGCATGCATAGGTCCTGAAATTTGCTAGTACTAGTATAGTGTAGTACACTATAAGCCCGCAGGAGTACCTCGTGTTAGAAACCCATCATAACTTTGCTCTGACATGGAATCGCCTTCAACTTCTCTTCGCTGCTGCCTAATGAGTGCATATTTGCCTCATGTTTTACATTATTATTGTGCACTGTAGATGTAGGATCTTGGTATTTTACGGTGCTCGCGTGCACATTTTATGTCAGTTTTCACCAGGATCAGGACAGATGATGGATCCAATGGATACAATTACCGGAGTAGTTGTACTGTGGAGAAAAGGAGTCAAAAACAACGTAAATCGCTTATTTGGGAAATATTAATAATACCAGAAGAAAATCAGAAGCGAACAAGGGAGCCAAAAGGTTCAACGACCAACTATACGGGCGGAGCAAATATTCCGGCCATATAGCTCCAGCCTTATAGTTGGCGCCGCCTCCGCCTTGTCAAATAATTTCACCCCATGCAATTGGTTCGAGGAGATGACATGCAGAACACCCAGAAATCGCTGAAACCTCACCTAAGGAAGGCATCTGGAGAGGATACTCATCCACAAGGGATCTATCTTCGCCCTGCACAGATCCGGAGAGGCTAAGGCATCGACCTTCATCATCCACTGCTGCATCACCACCATATCCATCCATCTCATCTACCTCTTGTCTAGATCTTATTGTAATTCTTTACTCGTTGTGGATTTATACAAGTACTATTCATTTATGATTGTTTCCATTACCATTGCTATGATGTTGATTGCCTCCATGTCTGAGTAGATCGCTAGTTCTCCGGGAGATGGAGAAACCCTAGCATATAACTGAGATGAGATAGAGATTATTATATTATACATCATTATGTGTATGTGTTAATTGTCTTCATCTTGATATTGGGAGTCGTGCACCTCCTCAATATTTGCCTCCTATGGGGACTCGATGAAGGGGATTACTTGTTGGTAGACGAAGGGATGATAGAACTTACTGTGACTATAAAGCCGTTGTCATTCCTTAAGTACTAACTTGGGGAATCAAGGAGAACTCACAAAGCCATGTCCAAGCCATGGGAGAAGTCCCTTAATAGCACAGTAATGCGATGGTCGTCGGTTATTGTCTGCTGTGGTTATGAGGATGATGTGTGCAGCGGTTGCTGGCTATTCGTCCATATATGGAGATCCTCCCACATACATACACATTATGAGAATATTCGTTATAATACTCTCTATTAATTATCCTAAATTGCTAGTGGTGGATGCACTAATCCCTGAGAATGCCTTTTCCCTATTGTAGTTCCAAAGTTCTACTACACACGTGATTCCTACTTTTTTGCATTGATGCTTTACTTTAAATTATCTTGTTCAACCAAAAACCCAAAAACAACTTTACTTATCTTGCATCTTAGATTTATTTCATAAGTACTTCGTTTAGTTATAGTTAAAAGCATTTTAGTCTTTTGCCTACTGATCCCTGTGGGATCGATATCTTTATTTTGAAACTAGCTACAAACGATCTGTGCATTTGCAGGCATCAAGCTATTTTCTGGCACCGTTGCTGGGGAGCTTAGTCATATAAGTCACTTTACTTTTAGTTATTTACTTTTGATTGTACTAATTTTTTACTTGAGTTGTAGGACCGCAACAATGGAAAACACTCAACATTTAAATCAGCTTGAGGCAGTGAGGAAAATGGGTTCGCCCATGGACGCTTTTATAACTATCAACAAAAGCATAAATCCGGATGGAGTCAAGATCCATCCTTTATTATTTGAGTTATTACATTCTAAGAAATTTGCAGGAACCAATGAAGAAAGTCCATATGGACATTTACAATTCTTTGAAGATATTCTTAGTTCCTTTATTTTCAATGACTGTAATCTTGATATGGTTAAAATCTATTTGTTTAGACAAGCTCTCTCTAATAATGTTTGTGACTGGTACAGATCTTTTTATGCAGAAGCACCAAGGACTTGGGAGGAATTGACAACCAAGTTCCTATGAAAATATTATTCTGAAATCAAAGCTCACAGGATGAGAGGTATTATTAGCAGTTTCAAAAATAATCCTAGTGAGGGCTTATATGAAGGATATCTAAGGTACTAAAGCTACCTAGACAATTGCCCCCATCACCGTTTACCTGATTGGTTAATCACCCATACCTTTTATGGAGGGCTAAATATTGAAAATAGGATGAATCTAGACACTACTTCGAATGGCAGTTTTCTATCTTATACCTACGATGAGGCTTGGAATCTAATAATAAAAATGAAAGAAGCAACTGAAAATTTTAAAGATAAGGAAAAATTACAAATAATTTTTCTGAATATACTTGCATTAACGATTTCCTTGCAGATGAGAGGACAAACATAATGATTAAAACCCTCAGTATTGATTCTTACTCAGTAAAGAAAATTATTGAGAATTATGCAGGGCATTTGCAGGTACCACCAGCATGGGAACCTCGTAAACCTCTCGAAGAAAAGAAATGTGCAATAGCTCTAATGGAAGACTTCTCCTTGATACCTATCCAAGGGATCTTTGTGTTGGGAATATGCCCTAGAGACAATCATGTATGATGTTATTTCCAATGTATTCATAAAGTTATTGTCCATGTATGAACTACTGATATATATCATTGAATATGTGATTCGATTGTGGAACTATATATTCATGTTGTTTATACTAATTGTCCTTGGTCGTTAAGGTTGTGTTGGACACACAACTTAGACCAATGTGAAAGTCGGCAGATGACTCGGTTCCACTTGTTATGGGCATGGAGATGCTATTCCGACTTACACGGATTCGACTAAAGAGTTTAGTGAGTCGGACTGACCCATATTGAGATGCAACGAACAAGTCGTCATTTGCATGTCTCAATCAATGTAATCCTTAGACCTGAGGTTATTGCATAGTCTGAGTTGAGGATCACAGACTTAGGTTCTGTCAAACGTTGTTCCGTCACTGGGCAGTTATAAAGGTGGAGTTCGGGTCGACTGAGAATCAAGCTGCGTGATATGAATAACTTAGACAGGATTTTTCCCCTCCATCTAGAGAGATATTCTCTGGGCCCTCTCAGAAGATATGATTCGGAAAGCATGGCCATGCGTGACTCGGTTAAGTGTTAACCGATGCGACCGACTAAGAGTTAGTCGGATGAATCACTTATCTTGGATCGAGAAAGAGAGTCGGACTATTTAAGGGATGACGATCATTCGCCTATAGTTCGACAAGGTATATCGTGAGGCAAAAGGGACTTAGACGAAAGTCGCATTGGAAGGTATATCGTCATGACTCTTTGGTACTTGGGAGTTGGCACGTTCTGCTAGGAGCCGCTACCAACTGATCGGTCACGAGTGAGACTCGGATCGTGTCCATGTCACCATGAGCCTGTCGGGTCACACACTTAAGAGCAGGAGCGTATTTGGGTTGGACCCAAAAAGGGAAACGGACAGAGTCAGTGAGTTGGACTCGCAGTGACTAATATAGGCCTTTTAATGAATGGGCCACAAGTGAGTGGAGCCCACTTTCACTCCCTATATAAGCTGGGGCGCGGGTGCTTAGAGCACGCGGCTAGGTCACTCCATGTGTTGGAAACCCTAGCTCCAGTCTAGTCCAGTCCTGTCGCCGCCGTACCGGACCTAGCAGTCCATCACCGGCACTCCTCCTCATACGTGTGGATACTGGCGGAGGTGCTGTACATTCAGCACTTCGACGATCGTGGATCGGAACGGATCGTGAGGACTGCACTGCATCAAGCGACGTGCTTCATCGATTCCGCAACCGCGCGACTAGTGGTAATTCTCGTGGCCTACTACCTCAGCTAGATCTTGGGATCACAGCGTAGGAAAAGTTTTGTTTTTCTCTGTGTGGCCCAACACTTTGAAAAAAGACAAAGAGAGGAAGAACAAATAAAGAAGAGACCGAACAAACTAGAAAGGAATTCTGAAGCTACAAACATAAATAATGTTATAATGAAGGATCTTATGGAAACACAAATAGTGGAATACGAAGTGGTTATGTTAGACCGTGAAACCTTGGAATTCATCCAAGTTAAGGTTTGAGGTAACGAAACTTCAAAGCCTATGACCCCTATATATATTGTGGAGAAACTTTCTTATATGGAATTTGTGAACCAATTTCCACCATAAATATTATGCCGTCGTCACTTTATGAAGAACTTAACTACAACCTAAATAATCCAGATGTTGAACCGGTAGACACTATTATTAAATTGTCTAATAGAACCAATATAAAACTGGAAGGGGTAATCAGAAATATCTATGTCTTTATTGGCTCACTCATGTACCCCCTTGATTTTCATATTGTTGATATGCCTCGAGATACTTTTTGTCCTATTCTTTTAGGAAGGCCTTTTATTTCCATCACCAAAGCTCGAGTGGATAATCATAAGGAAACCATTTCACTAAAGTTTTGAGAAGAGGAAATGACATTCCACTTCACGAAACTAAAGAAGAGGCCATATGAAGTGGAGGATATTAAGGAAGAAAAGACGATTGCCGAGCTTGCGGCAATTTATTTCAGTACTCCACAAGATGAATTAGAAATGAGCTTGATTAATGGGAAGAAGAACCAGATGATGAGAAGAAAGAAGACATGGGTGATTACCTTGATTCAATTCTAGAAGCACAAAATCCACATGACTATGAAGAGTTGGTAAGAACAGGAGATGAAGAACCTCCACCAATAGAATTGAAAAAACTTTCAGACAGTATGAGGTATGAGTTTTTAGATAATGAAAATAAATGTCCTGTTATTATTAGCAAGAACCTACCAGAAAATGAAACAAATAAACTCATTTCATTTTTGGTTAAGCATCATGAAGCCTTTGGATATACATTGAGTGATATTAAAGTAATAGATCCATCTATTGTAACACATAAGATTACCATGCTTGATGATTGATACGTTGCTAACGTATCTATAATTTTTGATGTTCCATGCTTGTTTTATATCTACTTTCTTGTGTTTTATCCACACTTTGGAGTATTTCTATACACTTTCTTGGACTAACCTATTAACAAGATGCCACAGTGCCAGTTGCGTGTTTTCTTCTGTTTTTGGTTCCAGGAAAGTCAAAAAATCAATATTCTCGGAATTGGACCGGACAAATGCCAAAGTCAATATTTCACCGAGGGGGACACGGAGCCAGAAGACGAAATGGAGAGGGGCCAGGGCTAGCCACACCACCTGGTGGCGCGGGCCAGGCCAGGTCACGCCAGGGGGTGGTATGGGCCCCTCCGGCCTCCACCGACCTTGCCCTTTCTCCTATAAGAAGCCTCCGATGCAGAAACCCTAAATCGTCAAGCCTCCAGCCACAAAAAGTTCTGCAGCACCACCACCACCGAAGGGGAGATTCGGGGGACAGAAAGTCTCTGTTCCGGCACCCTGCCAGAACGGGGAAGTGCCCCCGGAGTCATCTCCATCGATCTCCACCACCATCTCCATCGCTGTTGCTGATTCCCATGATGATGAGGGAGTAGTTCTTTCTCGAGGCTAAGGGTTCTACCGGTAGCTATGTGTTCATCTCTCCCTATGCATGATCATATTGTGATCATGAGCTTTGTAATCAAGTAGATCTACCTTGCTACTCAAGTGCTTTAATAGATCTCTGCTCTCCCCATGTGTGTGAAAGTGACAGCGTGCACACCATGGTGGCACTTAGGCTAGATATTACAAATACTTGTTATGAGTTATATTTGGAGTTGGATGTCTTTATGAAATTGTGGTGTTTGTTGGAACCATCTAGTGCTCAAGGTGACAGTGTGGGGTTATCTAGATGGGAAAGGCTTACTTTGAGGTGTGCTGTTATAGCCCTACCATGGATTAGAGTGTCCAACCATAGAGTAGTTCAGAGTAGTATCATGAAGATAATATATTTATATGAGAGTGTTCACTAGTGAAAGTATGATCCCTAGGCCTTGTTTCTAAACATTGAAACACCGTTTGCAATTAGATATGTTACATGTTTGCTTGCTTCCATCTTTATTTCAGTTTGCCTTTAGTCTCTTTCACGCCATCAAGCTATTTGCTGGCACTGTTACCACTTATAATTATCCATACCACTTGTATTTTACTATATCTTCGTCGAATTAGTGCACCTATACACCTGACAAGTGTATTGGGTGTGTTGGGGACACAAGAGACTTCTTGTATCTAGATTGCAAGGTTGCTTGAGAGGGATACCTTTGACCACTTCCTCCCTGAGTTCGATAAACCTTGGATAATCCACTTAAGGGAAAACTTGCTTCTGTTCTACAAACCTCTGCACTTGGAGGCCCAACAACTATCTACAAGAATAGAAGTGCGTAGACATCAAGCTATTTTCTGGCGTCGTCGCCAGGGAGGTAAGGTAAAAAGTACTCACATCCTCCGATGTGAGTGCTCGAAGTTATTTCCTTTAGATTCTGCAATTTAGTCTTTTTGTTTCTTGTTTTCACTAGTTAGGCTTAATGGAAAACAACAACAAAATTAGAGAGCTTTATAGTATTTATCTTGAGTTAGGACATGAAGTGTTCGAAGAGAAAATTAAAAAACCTATGGAACTTTATTTGCGTGCTAATAGCAATGTTATTAGTGTGAATTCTTTGAACACCATTATTGCTAATGCTAAGGAATAGTCTAAGCTTGGGGAAGCTAGTTTTTATGAAAATGATCTTTTTAGTCCCCCAAGCATGGAGGAGAAAATTTACTTTGATGATACTATGCCTCCAATATATGATGATTACAATGATGAGTATGATATTTTCAGTCCACCTACTATTGAGGAGAAAATTAATTATGATTACAATATGCCTCCTATATTTGATGATTATGGTGATGAGAATAATAATGATAGCTATTTTGTTGAATTTGCTCCCACCATAATTAATAAGAATGACTATGTTTATGTGGAGAGTATTAATTCTTTTATGCATGTGGCTCATGATAAGAATGTTTTATATGATAGTTATATTGTTAATTCTATTCATGATGCTACTAAAAGTTATTATGAGAGAGGGAAACATGGTTTTATGCATCTCAATAATATTAAGTTTCCCCTCTTTATGTTGAAAGTCTTGAAGTTGCACTTGTTTTGCTTTCCTATTCTTGTTGCTTTATGCTTTCATGACTTGTTTCCTTACAAGATTCCTATGCATAGGAAGTGGGTTAGACTTAAATGTGTTTTGAATTTGCTTCTTGATGCTCTCTTTTACTTCAATTCATATTTCCTATGTGAGCATCTTCTCAAACTATCATGCCTAACTTAAAGGCGTTAATGAAAAGTACTTATTGGGAGACAACCCAAAAGTTTTAGATGAGTCTTGGAAATTATTACGTCAGTAATAACCGCTCCTTATCCTTTTTATTTGCTTTTTGTGCCAAGAGTAACCTCTAATGGGAGAGAAGTAATGATTGGGAAAGTTGTTGTCCTGAAACAGATTTCTGTGCTTCACCATAAAAATTCGTGTAAAATCTCTCTACGACCTTTTGAGGCGTGAATTTTTGTGCTTCTGTCCCAGGTTGTTATCTAACTTTTGTTTGTTCAAAACTTTTTGATTTGAGCAACATAAGGTCTTTAAAAAAATTGGTTTTTACTTGCTGGTCTGTTTTGATAGATTTGTGTCATTATTTGCATTTGCTTCTTGTTGGTTCCTTTTGAGTTCTTTTGGGGAATTAAGCTTTTTGAGGGAAGTGCTACAGTAGCTTTTGTTTTAATGGAAGTTTTATTGGTGTTGAAACTAAACCCAAAGACTTATTATCTTGAGTGCACTAATGTTGCTAATAAAGATTGTGTGAAGTTTTGTATGAAGGAAAATTTTCAGGTGTATGGAAGGAGTGATGTAATGAGATGAAGAATGGACTAAAGCTTAAGCTTGGGGATGCCACACGTATCACCCCAAGAAATATCCAAGAAGTACAAGCGTCAAAGCTTGGGGATGCCCAAGGCATCCCCTTCTTCATCAATAAAAATCTCAGGTTTCTTCCAAACACTTCATTTTTATTGTTTCATGCACAGTTGTGTTATTCTTGGAGCGTCTTTGTTTTCATTTTTGGTTTTCGTTTGCTTGGTTTGCTTAGTTTGCTTGAATAAGTTTGTTGGATCCCAACACACTTCTTTTGGAGAGAGACACACCCCGTTATTCATTGCCTAGAACACTCTAGTTTTCATTCTTATTGTTTTGTGAGTGTTCTCTTTTGCTAGCACTGTGTTTAGCCTTAGTTTTCTTGTGCTTTCAGCTTATAACTTTTAGTTCTTCTTTTTGGATTTGTGAGACAAGCTCACTGATCTTTATTGATTATTATCTTTGTGAGTTGTTTCAAATAAGTCGATTGGTGTTGGAAAAGAGTAGGAAAGTTCATGCTTTAGTGGTACAAAAGGGAGCTTGTTTTGACTGTGGCTTAGACTTTATCATGTCATGCTAGATGTTGTTTTGGCCTTATGCTTAGTGATTATTGATGTAGCATGACTTGTTCCAAACAATTGAGATTGCTTAATGTGCCTTGAAAGAATCATGCGTTGTTTTAGCATATTAAAGCATAATATTGTGGTATTCTCCTTTGATGCTTTGTTTGGGTTGACTTGGCGCATGCTCACACCACGTTAAGACTATACCAAGTCACCATAGCCTCTATGATCCTTTAGTTTTCGACTTGTAATATCACTTTATGCTTTAATTAATGATGTTTTTTCGCTTTGCATGATTATGGCCATTATTGCTCTCTTAGTTGGTTGCTCCTAGTCTTTTGCTAGCCTCCGTGACCAATTATGAGTTCCACTCATGCATCCAACTCCTAAAACCAAGTTATTCCAAAGAGTCCACCATACCTACCTATTAGCATTTGCTATTCCAAGTATATTCATGTTTTTATCTACCTTCCGAATTAAACTTGTTATGAGAAAACTAGTGATTAAAGCTCTCACTAACTTGATGGCACACTTTACTTTTCTTGCCCTTAATAAACTTGAACCATTGTGTCATGTATGTTGTATATGCTTGCACTTATATGTTGGGGATTAGCAGAACCATGCTGTCATGGGGAACACTTTCAACATTGCACTTGTACTTTGTACCTAGTTGATATCATGCTCTTTTGTCTATGGATGTCGTCGGTGTGAAATGAAAGGGGAGCTTGTAAGTCCATGGAGTTATGTATGTGTGTTAGAGAAACGCCTAGGCCGCCAGTCTAATCCATGTTGTCATGGTGGAAACCTGCAGCGTAACCATAATGAGCTGTCTATGAAGCATTCTTCTTATAAAAAAAGAGTCATATGTTGAGAAAAAAGAGAAAAAGAAAAAAAAGATATGAGAAAAGAGGAAAGAGAGAAAAAGGCACCATTTTCCCATGGTAAATAAGATTGCTGAGATGCTCGTTGTCTGCTTGCCTTGTCATTTTGATATGGGGATTCTTCCGTTCATCGGGCAAGGGGTACCCTGTTGGCGGTTCTCTATTGTGGCGCCCGCAAAAACCACTACTAGAAAATCGCGTTGTTTTTGTGCATTGCAACATCATGACCGCATGCTCATGTCATCATGCCACATTGCATTTGAGCATCGTCATGTCATCATGCATATGTCTGTCTAAAACTATTTTGTAAAAGCCTACTTTGTTTTCTAAATATTCCCCGTCTAAATTTCAAATCAAAACTCCGGTCTTTTCCGGGTCTTTTATTTGTCTAAAAACTATTTATAAAAGTCTATTTTAAATGAAAACAAAAGTTTACTATTTTGGGAGGCAGCCAGCCAGGCCCGAAAGCCCGGCCGGCCACCTCCAAACCCTAAATCTAATCTACCTAGACCTATCTAAACCAAACCCTACCCTAACCTCCCTCACCCTAACCTAATCTACCCTAGCTAACCAGCCAGCCAGCCGCGCGCGCAGCTCCACCTCGCCAGCCCCTCCACCACCCAGCCACCTCACTTCGTTCATTCACAGCGCGCCACATCACCCAGCCTGGCCCCACCCCACCCTGCACGTCTCCCTGGCGCCACCTGCCCTTTTCCCTATCCCACCTGGGCGCGGTCCCCAACTCCACCGACCAGACCCACCCCGCCCCGCGTGGACACGCTCCACACCGCCCTGCACGCAACCCTCCTCCCACTCCCCATCCCCACGCGCCTGCCACCGGGCCCCACCTCCCATCCTCCTGTCGCTCGCCCTCCATCCTCACGCCCCCGTTCTTCTCGCTCATCCCCCCGCCTACCAACCCCGCCGCCATCTCCTCCCCTCCGTCTCCTCCGCCCGAGCGCCTCGCTCTCCTCGGCCTCCGCCGCCACTAGGCCTTCCCGCGCCTCCTCCCTCCTCGCCTCACGGCCACCGACCCCGGCCGCCTTTTCCCTGCCGGCCTCGCTCCGCCGCCATAGGACCCCCGTCTCGCCGCCGACCTCTGCGCCGGTCGCCCTCCTCTCCGGAGCCGGCCTCGCCAAGATCTTCCCCGCTGCCTAGCGTCGGTCGGCCTCGCCCCTCCCTCCTCAACAAGCCCGGCCGTCGCCGCCGCCAAGACCGCCGGCCGCCTCGAGACCAGCCTCGCCACCACGGACGACCACCCCCTCGAGCGTCCTTCTTCGCGGCCAAGCACGGCCCCACACGCGGATGACCTCGCCCGGGGTCTTCCTCGTCCCCATCCCGCGCCAACCGCCCTCCACCGGAGCCCCAACGCCGCTCACCTCGGGCTGCGGCGGAGCCCTGCTCCGGCGCCCTCTCGGAGCTGCTCAAGCCGCGTGCTCCGCTGACAACCCGCACAGGCGCCGCCGCCTCTCTCCTCTGCTAGTCGTCCCTGCCACGGACGCTATCCTCGTGCCCCTGTCCGCTTGTTCCCTGGTGATTGTGTGCAGGTGAAGTGGTAGTAGGTGATGTACTACCAGTACTAGTCTGGTACGAACTGTAGCCTCAAGTGCCCAATTGTGACTGCCGGTGATGTGAATCTTGTTTGTGAATGACATATGTGACCGTCTTGTGTCGTGGTGAAGAGATGTTGCTAGCTAAGGCCACCTTGCGGACCCAGAAGACCCCGATCTCGGAGTTTGAAAGCCGACCCCTCTAGTTTGTCATCTTCTCCTTCATGGGTCCGAAGACCGAACCCCGCGGCGTGCCAAGTTCTCCTCCCGGAAGCATTGATGCCCGTGTGACAAGACCTACCTCCCGTGTCCGAGACCGATCCCGCTGTCCCCGTCGAACCCCGAAGACTGATCCCGTCGAACACCCTCGGGACCCCAAGATCGCCAAACGCCAATGTGTGAACCCATTTTTCCGAGACCCTGTTTTATAAATGACATATAACTTGCTGCATATTAAATTGTTCATGATTGCATACATCTTTGTGTGGTTTGGGGTATTCTATCGATTCATCTAATAAATAAATATGGAGACTATATGAAAGCTTTTCTAGTCTTATATTGTCTTCATTTAAATTGGTGTAGCGAACCGATGCCATGTTTCGCCCTGTTAATAGAACATTTAAATTGCGGGGGTTCTAAATAACATGAACTGCGCAATTAATTGTCGGGACCCCGGTTCCGCTTAATACTACCTAATTGCACCGCATCTGCATAATATCATAATCATGCCGGATCTTCTTCCGTAGTATTAAATATTGCATCCGGTGTTTCTTCTAGTGTTTGCTTCTTCGCAGATTAGGCCGATGAGTTGATGCGAGTATCGACAAGTTCTTCGGATACGATCCGTCGACAGTGTTTTCCCAGGCGAGCATCTCTTCCCCTTCTACTTATTTTGCATTTATAGTCTTTATTTCCTCCTGTTGATCTATTGCTATCTGTGTCCGATACTTTAGTTTCCGAACACCAGTTATATCCCGTGCAGCCTCTATATTGCCTTGGACACCTCCTGTTACCTGTGTTTTGGTAGATAGCTGGCCTTGCGAGTCATTGTTGCGGGCTCAGGTGTGATCTCGTGTTGACAAGTGCCCCAGTTGTTGGAATGCTGGCAGATGGTTATCGGTGGAGCTGCTTAATGGTGGAGATGATCATGACTTTATATACAACTATAAAAATGCTAGATATAACTAATGCAGAGGCATCGGTGGGCAATAGATGTTATTTGGTTCTTCCACGCTCACTTGTGTCCCGTAGGACCCCGAGTACTTGATACCTGTTCCTTGATTTTTCGCACTATCCACATCCGGGAGGCCTTATGGACCCCCCTGAGCCAGAGCTTGATTCATTTCTATTTCTTGGGGCCACAAAGTAGTTGGGGCTTTATTACTATCCTGTACTTATGCCATGCTTTATTGCTTTATTTAAGATTGTGCGTGGAGCACCTGTACTGTTTTGGATCGTGGAATGTTTTCGCGGTATCGACAAGCCCAGTCACACTTTCGGGTTCCCAGTCATTTAGATCCATTGACACAAACCCTGGGTCCGTTCTGGAGCCGGCCAACTTCGTTGCGGGTAGCTTAGTGGGGTGGCCCCCTGAAATATTTATGAATCCTGTGATCGCTTTGTCGTGAATGCCTCGTTGGGTTTTGAGTTGGTTTTTTCGAGGTTGATCGAGTGTGTGTTGCTATTTGTGCACCCCTGCAGGGTAAAACTTTCTAAAAGCCGTGTCCGCGGTTATGGACGACTTGGAGCACAGTATCTCGATCATAGACAAGCATAACTAAAGTAGTGCTATAAATTTGACTTAATATGTGACTAGTAAACATATGCAACTATAACGGAATGGATATTAAAAATGCCAACAACTGGTGGATCTGTGGTGATCTGAGTCATACTATACCTGTCTAGTAAGTATTGCAACTCCAATGGAATGTGATAAAAGTGCCAACAACTGCTGGGTTTTGGGATTCCTCAGGACAATTATATCTGAATAGTAAATGTTCCAACTACAATGGAATGGTAATTAAACTGCCCACTACTTATGCTTTAGGATGACTCATGCTGTCTATGTCTGATTAGTAATTGCCACAACTAAAACGGAATGAGTAAAATTGCCAACTGTGTGAGTTCCTTGGTCCGACTTCCTCGTTTGGTCTCGAGGGGGGGAAATACCAGGATGGGTTTGTTTGGTGTTAGTATCAGGTGGTTCCGAATAGGTCTTTCTTATCTCTCTCTAATAGCCGATAGTTGTATCGAGTCTCTATAGGATGTTTAGTGTCGCTGCGCTGCCGCCTCAGCCCACCATACCTATGTAGGCGAGAGCCGCCGAATTCTAGCCTCGCCGTGTACTGGCCTCAGTACTGACGCTCCTCTTTTTCCTTTGCCCTTTGTCGGCACCCCTTTTGTTTTAGCAGGTTTGAGATCGATGTCGTTAGCAGGGTTACCCTTCCGGCTTGTCCTGGGCAGGGTTATGGATGCCATTGGTTATTCTTCAGGGCTCTTAGCCCCATTTGCATCTTGTCCGTAGTCGGACGCCCTATCGGTTTCCAGGTGATTTGGATCTTGTATTGTATATCTGTATTCTTGACTGGTGGAGTCGTGTTGTATACATGTCTGTTCTGTGGGTCCCATCGAGGACTGTTGTGTAATGGTATTACTTCGTTTTCCACCCGCACGAAAGTGCTTGGTGGGCGTCCTTGAATCATTTCTATGCGGGTTTGGCGGAAAGGGCTAAAACTTGCATAGGGCCGATTTGAGGGTGTTACAGAGTGGTATCAGAGCCCAGCAGTTGCGATACCCCACAAGTCTAGCCTGTAGGATAACCTAGCTAACGGCCGAAGTAGAGTGTCAAAACTATTTTGGAAAAATCGGTTGGATAGATCTGATTAGGTCTGCTTTTACTCCTTACCCTCTGCTATTCTCCTCTTACCTCTGCGTGTTTTGAATCTGCTCTCTTCTCTTCTCTTCGAGTCTAGGATTTCTTGTGGTTGGGTTTCCGTCGTACCTTCAGGGTTTCGCTTCCTTCTTTGGTAACGGTGCTTGTACATCCGGTCTTCGTGCTATCTGAGGAATCCTTCATCTGCTGGACTTTTCTTTGTTCCTTGTTTGTACCTTCCGGTGTTTTCCGACGCGACGACATCATCTACGCCAGATCCGATGCAGAGCCTGCATCACTCCTTTGTTCCAAACCTTGATTGTCGAGATCTTCAGTCTGACTCCGAGAATGGTTACACGCTTTTCTACTGATTGTGCGGAGTAATAGTTTGGGTGCGTGATGGATTGGCCCCCATGCCGACTACTCACTCTATTTGCTCGTGTAGAGTGAAGTGGATGAGAATGCATCGGTTCTCTCTTTCTATCGAAGTTAGAGGTGGCTTTATCTGTGGATACCTTTACCTTCGTCCTTTGTTTCTCGGAGTGTTCTCTCGATGATCACGGACAATGACCTCTTGTTAGTGGTGTCGTGAGGATCTACATGAAGCGTGAAGATTCAGATCGCCGACCTTCTTCCCAGTACTATGAGGCGGATCTCGAGGGCGAGATCCATTGTTAGTGGTGTCGAATTGTGGTGCCCCGCAAAAACCACTACTAGAACATCGCGTTGTTTTTGTGCATTGCAACATCATGACCACATGCTCATGTCATCATGCCACATTGCATTTGAGCATCGTCATGTCATCATGCATATGTCTGTCTAAAACTATTTTCTAAAAGCCTACTTTGTTTTCTAAATATTCCCCGTCTTAATTTCAAATCAAAACTCTGGTCTTTTCCGGGTCTTTTATTTGTCTAAAAACTATTTATAAAAGTCTATTTTAAATGAAAACAAAAGTTTATATTATTTTGGGAGGCAGCCAGCCAGGCCCAAAAGCCCGGTTGGCCACCTCCAAACCCTAAATCTAATCTACCTAGACCTGTCTAAACCAAACCCTACCCTAACCTCCCTCACCCTAACCTAATCTACCCTAGCTAACCAGCCAGCCAGCCGCACGCGCATCTCCACCTCGCCAGCCCCTCCACCACCCAGCCACCTCACTTCGTCCATTCGCAGCGCGCCACATCACCCAGCCTGGCCCCACCCCACCCTGCACGTCTCCCCTGGCGCCACCTGCCCTTTTCCCCATCCCACCTGGGCGCGGCCCCCAACTCCACCGACCAGACCCACCCCGCCCCGCGCGGACACGCTCCACACCCCCCTGCACGCAACCCTCCTCCCACTCCCCATCCCCACGCCCCTGCCACCGAGCCCCACCTCCCATCCTCCTATCGCTCGCCCTCCATCCTCACGCCCCTGTTCTTCTCGCTCATCCCCCCGCCTACCAACCCCGCCACCATCTCCTCCCCTCTGTCTCCTCCGCCCGAGCGCCCCGCTCTCCTCGGCCTCCGCCGCCACTAGGCCTTCCGCACCTCCTCCCTCCTCGCTTCACGGCCACCGACCCCGGCCGCCTTTTCCCCGCCGGCCTCGCTCCGCCGCCATAGGAGCCCCGTCTCGCCGCCGACCTCTGCGCCGGTCGCCCTCCTCTCCGGAGCCGGCCTCGCCGAGATCTTCCCCGCCGCCTCGCGTCGGTCGGCCTCGCCCCTCCCTCCTCAGCAAGCCCGGCCGTCGTCCGGTGTCTTCCTCGTCCCCGTCCCGCGCCAACCGCCCTCCAGCGGAGCCCCAACGCCGCTCACCTCGGGCTGCGGCCGAGCCCTGCTCCGGCGCCCTCTCGGAGCTGCTCAAGCCGCGTGCTCTGCCGACGACCCGCACAGGCGCCGCCGCCTCTCTCCTCTGCTAGCCATCCCTGCCATGGACGCTGTCCTCGTGCCCCTGTCCGCTCGTTCCCTGGTGGTTGTGTGCAGGTGAAGTGGTGGTAGGTGATGTACTACCAGTACTAGTCTGGTACAAACTGCAGCCTCAAGTGCCCAATTGTGACTGCCGGTGATGTGAATCTTGTTTGTGAATTACAGATGTGACCGTCTTGTGTCGTGGTGAAGAGATGCTGCTAGCTAAGGCCACCTTGCGGACCCAGAAGACCCCGATCTCGGAGTTTGAAATCCGACCCCTCTAGTCTGTCATGTTCTCCTTCATGGGTCCGAAGACCGAACCCCGTGGCGCGCCAAGTTCTCCTCCCGGAAGCATTGACGCCCGTGCGACAAGACCTACCTCCCGTGTCCGAGACCGATACCGCTGTCCCCGTCGAACCCCGAAGACCGATCCCATCGAACACCCTCGGGACCCCAAGATCGCCAAACGCCAATGTGTGAACCCCTTTTTCCGAGACCCTGTTTTATAAATGACATATAACTTGCTGCATATTAAATTGTTCATGATTGCATACATCTTTGTGTGGTTTGGGGTATTCTATCGATTCATCTAATAAATAAATATGGAGACTATATGAAAGCTTTTCTAGTCTTATATTGTCTTCATTTAAATTGGTGTAGCGAACCGATGCTATGTTTCGCCCTGTTAATACAACATTTAAATTGCGGGGGTTCTAAATAACTTGAACCGCGCAATTAATTGTCGGGACCCCGGTTCCGCTTAATACTACCTAATTGCACCGCATCTGCATCATATCATAATCATGCCGGATCTTCTGCCGTAGTATTAAATATTGCATCCGGTGTTTCTTCTAGTGTTTGCTTCTTCGCGGATTAGGCCGATGAGTTGATGCGAGTATCGACAAGTTCTCTGGATATGATCCGTCGACAGTGTTTTCCCAGGCGAGCATCTCTTCCCCTTCTACCTATTTTGCATTTATAGTCTTTATTTCCTCCTGTTGATCTATTGCTATCCGTGTCGCGATGCTTTAGTTTCCGAACACCAGTTATATCCCATGCAGCCTCTATATTTCCTTGGACACCTCCTATTACCTGTGTTTTGGTAGATAGCTAGCCTTGCGAGTCGTAGTTGCGTGCTCAGGTGCGATCTCGTGTTGACAAGTGCCCCAGTTGTTGGAATGTTGGCAGATGGTTATCGGTGGAGCTGCTTAATGGTGGAGATGATCATGACTTTAAATACAACTATAAAAATGCTAGATATAACTAATGCAGAGGCATCGGTGGGCAATAGATGTTATTTGGTTCTTCCACGCTCACTTGTGTCCCGTAGGACCCCGAGTACTTGATACATGTTCCTTGATTTTTCGCACTATCCACATCCGGGAGGCCTTATGGACCCCCCTGAGCCAGAGCTTGATTCATTTCTATTTCTTGGGGCCACAAAGTAGTTTGGGGCTTTATTACTATCCTATACTTATGCCATGCTTTACTGCTTTATTTAAGATTGTGTGTGGAGCACCTGTACTATTTTGGATCGTGGAATGTTTTCGCGGTATCGACAAGCCCAGTCACACTTTCGGGTTCCCAGTCGTTTAAAACCATTGACACAAACCCTGGGTCCGTTCCGGAGCAGGCCAACTTCGTTGCGGGTAGCTTAGTGAGGTGGCCCCCTGAAATATTTATGAATCCTGTGATCGCTTTGTCGTGAATTCCTCGTTGGGTTTTGAGTTGGTTTTTCCGAGGTTGATCGAGTGTGTGTTCTATTTGTGCACCCCTGCAGGGTAAAACTTTCTGAAAGCCGTGTCCACGGTTATGGACGACTTGGAGCACAGTATCTCGATCATAGACAAGCATAACTAAAGTAGTGCTATAAATTTGACTTAATATGTGACTAGTAAACAGATGCAACTATAACGGAATGGATATTAAAAATGCCAACAACTGGTGGATCTGTGGTGATCTGAGTCATACTATACTTGTCTAGTAAGTATTGCAACTCTAATGGAATGTGATAAAAGTGCCAACAACTGCTGGGTTTTGGGATTCCTCAGGACAATTATATCTGAATAGTAAATGTTCCAACTACAATGGAATGGTAATTAAACTGCCCACTACTTATGCTTCAGGATGACTCATGCTGTCTATGTCTGATTAGTAATTGCCACAACTAAAACAGAATGAGTAAAATTGCCAACTGTGTGAGTTCCTTTGTCCGACTTCCTCGTTTGGTCTCGAGGGGGGGAAATACCAGGATGGGTTTGTTTGGTGTTAGTATCAGGTGGTTCCGAATAGGTCTTTCTTATCTCTCTCTAATAGACGATAGTTGTATCGAGTCTCTATAGGATGTTTAGTGCCGCTGCGCTGTCGCCTCAGCCCACCATACCTATGTAGGCGAGAGCCGCCGAATTCTAGCCTCGCCGTGCACTGGCCTCAGTACTGACGCTCCTCTTTTTCCTTTGCCCTTTGTCGGCACCCCTTTTGTTTTAGCAAGTTTGAGATCGATGTCGTTAGCAGGGTTACCCTTCCGGCTTGGCCTGGGCAGGGTTATGGACGCCATTGGTTATTCTTTAGGGATCTTAGCCCCATTTGCATCTTGTCCGTAGTCAGACGCCCTATCGGTTTCAAGGTGATTTGGATCTTGTATTGTATATCTGTATTCTTGACTCGTGGAGTTGTGTTGTATACATGTCTGTTCTGTGGGTCCCATCGAGGACTGTTGTGTAATGGTATTACTTTGTTTTCCACCCGCACGAAAGTGCATGGTGGGCGTCCTTGAATCGTTTCTATGCGGGTTTGGCGGATAGGGCTAAAACTTGCATAGGGCCAATTTGAGGGTGTTACATCTATGATACACATGTACTTACTATGACAAGAACTTACCGGTAACTAAACTTGAGTTGCATGAGGTGCGACCCTCGTATTCAAGGGACATGAGATTTCCAACTTATACTTTGTCAAGCATATACTCCATAATTTGTTCACTTTAACCTTAATCACTTCAAGATGCTTATGATAGGGGCAATGAAAGCTGAAAGCTAATAAGTACCATAATTTTTGGAAGCTCTTTATGAAACTTGAATCTCTGCTTCCTTCTATGAAGGCCTTTCTTTTACTTTTATGTTGAGTCTCCACCTTCTATCTTTGTGCACCTATTGAGAGAGCATAGTGGCCATTCTTAGTTCTATGTGCATTGTCCCAAGACTTGTTGATTGATGCATAACTTTGATATTGCGTGTTCTTAAACTATTTGTATCTAGTCACTCTTATGAACTTTGAAGGTGTCTGTTGCATCTATGTTTGCTATTCTATGAGGGACAAGCTGAATGCCACTATGCTATGTTTTCTTTATGTGAAACAAACAAACATCTTGCAAAGCATTGTTATTCATCAATCTTTTGTTTGTGCCTTTTCATGTTACAACATAGTTGCTATGTATTATTGTTAGAACTTTGTCTTTCATGCTATGTTGAGGTTCTATGATCCCAGCTATCAATGTTTTACAAATACTTTGATCAAGTTTTTGATGGTGCATGTCACCTAAAAAATTAGTCTTTCTTTTTATCAGTTACCTACTCGAGGACGAGCATGAGTTAAGCTTGGGGATGTTGATACGTTGCTAACGTATCTATAATTTTTGATGTTCCATGCTTGTTTTATATCTACTTTCTTGTGTTTTGTCCACACTTTGGAGTATTTCTATACACTTCCTTGGACTAACCTATTAACAAGATGCCACAGTGCCAGTTGCCTATTTTCTTCTGTTTTTGGTTCCAGGAAAGTAAGAAAATCAATATTCTCGGAATTGGACCGGACAAAAGCCAAAGTAAATATTTCACCGAGGGAGACACGGAGCCAAAAGACAAGACGGAGAGGGGCCAGGGGCTGGCCACACCACCTGGTGGCGCGGGCCAGGCCAGGTCACGCCAGGGGGTGGTGTGGGCCCCTCCGGCCTCCACCGACCCCTCCCTTTCACCTACAAGAAGCCTCTGATGCAGAAACCCTAAATCGTCAAGCCTCCAGCCACAAAAAGTTCCGCAGCGCCACCGCCACCGAAAGGGAGATTCGGGGGACAGAAAGTCTCTGTTCCAGCACGCTGTCGGGATGGGGAAGTGCCCCCGGAGTCATCTCCATCGATCTCCACCACCATCTCCATTGCCGTTGCTGATTCCCATGATGATGAGGGAGTAGTTCTTTCTCAATGCTAATGGTTCTACTCATAGCTATGTGTTCATGTCTCTCTCTATGCATGATCATATTGTGATCATGAGCTTTGTAATCAAGTAGATCTACCTTGCTACTCAAGTGCTTTAATAGATCTCTGCTCTCCCCATGTGTGTGAAAGTGACAGCGTGCACACCATGGTGGCACTTAGGCTAGAGATTACAAATACTTGTTATGAGTTATATGTGGAGTTGGATGTCTTTATGAAATTGTGGTGTTTGTTGGAACCATCTAGTTCTCAAGGTGACAGTGTGGGGTTATCTAGATGGGAAAGGCTTACTTTGAGGTGTGCTGTTATAGCCCTACCATGGATTAGAGTGTCCAACCAGAGAGTAGTTCAGAGTAGTATCATGAAGATAATATATTTATATGAGAGTGTTCACTAGTGAAAGTATGATCCCTAGGCCTTGTTTCTAAACATTGAAACACCGTTTGCAATTAGATATGTTACATGTTTGCTTGCTTCCATCTTTATTTCAGTTTGCCTTTAGTCTCTTTCACGGCATCAAGCTATTTTATGGCATCGTTACCACTTATAATTATCCATACCACTTGTATTTTACTATCTCTTTGCTGAACTAGTGCACCTATACACCTGACAAGTGTATTGGATGTGTTGGGTACACAAGAGACTTCTTGTATATTGATTGCAGGGTTGCTTGAGAGGGATACCTTTGACCACTTCCTCCCTGAGATCGATAAACCTTGGGTAATACACTTAAGGGAAAACTTGGTGTTGTTCTAGAAACCTCTACACTTGGAGGGCCAACAACTGTCTACAAGAATAGAAGTGCGTAGACATCAATGATGCTGAACCCGTAGTAGATATGCAAACAAGGCTTAATCGTAAGATGAAGGAAGTAGTAAGAAAGGAAGTTATACGCTTGATGCTGGCATAATATATCCTATTTCTCATAGTAAGTGGGTTAGCCCAGCTCATTGCATACCAAGACAAGGTGGTCTTGATGCTGCTATGAATGAGGAAGGTGAGCTAGTTCTTGTGCGACCAATTGTAGGATATCGTATGTGTATTGATTTTAAGAAGCTAAACCGTGAAACACAAAAGAATCATAAACCTATACCATTCATGGATAAGATTTAAAAAAAATTAGTAATAATTACTATTTTTGTTTTCTTGATGGTTATTCTAGATATTCTCAAATTGCCATACAGTCGGAAGATCAAGAGAAAACAACTTTCACTTGTCCTTATGGGATGTATGCTTATAGATTAATTCCATTTGGCTTATGTAATACAGCATCAACTTTTCAGGAATGTGTTCTAAAGATCTTTTTTTATTTTTTTGAGAAGACCATGGAAGTCCTAACAAATGATTTTGTCATTTGTGCAACAACTTTTGATAATTGCCTCTATAATCTGACCAAAGTTTTGCAGGGATGCATGCAATCAAACTTGGTTTTGAATTGGGAACAATGTTGTTTCATGGAAAGAGAAGGTAAAGTTTTTGGGTATAAAGTTTCCAAGAAGGGAATATAAATAAATAAAACTAATGTAAATTCTATAAAAATCTCCCCATACCTCAGGACATTAAAAACTTTAAAATGTTTCTGGGACATGCAGGTTTTTATAAGCGGTTTATAAAAGATTTTGCCAAGCTAGCTATGCCCCTAACAAATCTTCTCGATAAAGAAACTCCATTCTACTTAGATCATGACTGCATTACAGCTTTTGAGAACCTTAAGGATAAACTAGTTTCAGCACCTATCATGCAATCTCCAAAGTGGTATGAACCTTTTGAAATTATGTGTGATGCTAGTAATTATGCTTTAGGGGCTGTTTTAGGTCAGCGAGATGGATAGAATTTGAATGTTATTTATTACGCTAGTAGACCTCTTAATAAGATTCAGAAACATTATGCTACTACAGAAAAAAGTTTCTAGCTATAATTTTTGCTTGCGACAAACTTAGATCATACATAATTAATTCTAAGGTAATAATTCATACAGATCACCAAGCTTTGCGTCACCTCCTTGTGAAAAAGGATGCTAAGCCCAGGTTGATTAGGTGGATTTTATTACTACAAGAATACGATTTGCAAATAGTGGATAGGAGGGGTAAGGATAATCCTGTAGCAGATCATGTCTCTAGGATGGAGGGAATAATTAATGACCCCATACCTATTAATGAATCATTTCCGGGAGAATATCTAGCAAAATTAGAAATTGTTGATCCATGGTATGCAGATTATGCTAACTATCTAGCAACGAAATTTATACCTCCCGGTATGTCAGGAAATCAAAGAATGAAATTCTTTAATGATCTTAAATATTACTTTTGGGATGATCCATATTTATATCGTCATGGGCTTGATGGAATGATTCGGAAGTGTGTTCCTAACCATGAAATGAATGCGATATTGAAAGCTTGTCGTGAAAGTCCATATGGAGGGCATCATGCAGGAAAAAGAACTACTGCCAAGGTACTTCAATCCAGATTCTATTGGCCTACACTGCTCAAGGATGCACACATGTATGTGTATTGCGATGCTTGCCAGAGAAGGGGTAATATAGGTAGGCAACAAGAAATGGCAGTGAATTATAGTCTCATAATTGAACCCTTTGATGTATGGGGAATGGATTATATGGGACCATTTATAGAGTCTAATGGTTATACTGATATTCTTGTTGCTGTTGACTATGTTACTAAATGGGTTGAAGTTATCCCAACAAATCATGCAGATGCAGCTACCTCAGTGAGGATGATCAAGGATGTCATATTCCCTAGGTTTGGAGTTCCTAGATTTTTAATTACTAACGGTGGTTCTCATTTTATGAAAGGGACTTTCAGGAAAATCCTTAGCAAGTATGGAGTAACCAACCGTGTCGCATCACCATATCATCCCCAAACAAGTGATCAAGTGGAACTCTCTAATAGAGAGCTAAAGACCATACTAGAGAAGACGGTGGACAAATCAAGGAAAGATTGGTCATACAAGTTAAATGACACTCTATGGGCATACCATACTGCGTTAAAAATCTAGTGGGTATGACACCTTATAAGATGGTGTATGGTAAGGCATGCCATTTACCATTAGATCTAGAACTCCAAGCTTTTTGGGCAATCAAGAATTTAAATTATGATCTCAAAGCTGCAGGAGAAAAGCGTTTATTAGATATGCATGCTTTAGATGAGTTTAGAAGTGAAGCCTATGAGAATGCTAGATTGTTTAAGGAAAAAGTTAAAAGATGGCATGCTAGTAAAATTGAGAATAAGACTTTCAAAAGTGGAGAGTGTTGCTCTATAATTCTCGTCTTAAGTTGTTTCCAAGAAAACTCAGATCAAAGTGGGAAGGTCCATATGTAGTGGAAGAAGCTTATCCGTCAGGAGTAGTTAAGCTCAAAGGAAAAAACACCCATTCTTGCGTGCGTAGTAAATGGACAATGCTTGAAGCATTATTGGGTAAAAGAAGATATAAATGCAATCACTATAGAGTTGAGCACCCCTGAAGAAGTGATAAAGCAAAGATATACGAAGAACGGCAATTTCAAGAAGGATGGACTCAAGACGGAATGAGCGGCACCACGGTCAAGATATTGACTATAAAAGAGCGCTTCATGGGAGGCAACCTATGTGAAATAAAGGTTTGAGTAAGTTTTTAAATTTTCAGTTAAAATATAGTTTGGCTATTATATTAAAAGATGCACAATTCAAAGAGGAAGGAAGAATTGATGATGCCAAAATAGGTCGAAAATCTAAGCTAATATTTCTCTGTCAAAACTCGATATTTCGTTAAGTTTCAGATTAATAAAGAATTCTTAGAGAAGCAGAAATTTTTTGGTGGACACAGAAGGTTTAACGACCAACTATATGGCGGGAATAAAAATTCCGACCGTATAGTTCCGGTCGTATAGTTGTTGCAACATCAACACTTCCGTCCACAAAAGGTACTGAGAGTTTAACGACCAACTATATGGCCAGAATAAAAATTCCGCCCGTATAGTCGTGGTCGTATAGTTGTCAACACCTTTGACAAAATAATATCTGGGGTAATGAGAGTTTAACGACTAACTATATGGCCGGAATTAAAAATTATGCCAATATAGTCGCGGTCGTATAGTTGTCGGCCCTTCTCCAACATTTCTTGCGTATGATACAGAGAGTTTAACGACCAACTATATGTCTAGAATTAAAAACTCCGCCCGTATAGTTTCGGCTGTATAGTTAAGTTCCACCATAGATTTAATCTATAGTCGGTTCACAACTATACGGCGGGAGCTATACGGGCTGCGCCCATATAGTTGCTCGTTACGCAAGGTGGCTAGGGTTTTTGACCCCTCCTTTTAAAGCTGATCGCATCTAATCTTTTTCATTAAGTTTTCACAGAGCCACAGCCTCTAGCCTCGAAAGATCTCCGTCGTCCCTATACAGGCCCCTTTTAACAACATCCACACAGCGAAGCCATACAGCCCTTCCATGTCAACAAGATCTAGAAGAGGAAGCAAGAGAAGCCCATGAAAAGGATCGAAGAGGCATAACCAAAAGGATCATTGTCATCATCCGGCTCGAAGATCAAGCCTTTCCCAAATTGGAAGGGCATGTTCCCACAAAGGATGGAGATGATGAGACAAGTTGAGTGGGGAAGGAACAAGGATGAGTACCTCCCTAATCCTTATCGTTACAACATAGGATCCTATCATAAATCTCCTCTTGGTCCATCACCTCTTAAACCTATGAAGGTGCGACAAGATGAGATTCATGATAAGATCTATGAATTGGAAAAGGCTTCTAAGGCATGAGTTGAAACAATTGGAGAAGGGATTGACTCCTACTGGATGATGAGCAAAGACCTTGAGAAAAAGGTTGATGACATTGATGGTAGAGTTGGTTTCTTAATTAAAACTATTTTTGAGTTGACAGATGAGAAGAAATTTCTCAAAAGAAAATGTTGAAGCTCCAATACGACATGGCCGAGCTCAACATTCGCTTTACAAGCATAGTTAAAGAGGGCAACATGAAAGAAGAAGGTGATGCTCTTTCTACCCAATAGGAAGAATAGGTACAAGCAAGGAGTTAATTGATCCAACCTGGCTTGATTCCAAGCTTGGGGAGATCTTTAAAGACCTTGTAATCGTTTGAAACTCATGGCTTGTGGATATATATGTTGGTACAACATGTTGGTCAGAGTTAGCTGGGAAGTTTGAAAACTCATAAAACATGGGAATCATTGGTACAACATGTTGGTCCAATATATATGTATATAAACTTGGCTTGTGGAATTCAGATACAATATTCTTCGTACTTTTCTTTAGGAAAAAGAACAACCTCGCTCGTATTCTTCACTCGTAAAATGTAGAATTGAATGTTATTTCGTGATAGTTAGAAACAAACACTAACAACACTGTTTATTACAAGAAGATGCACCGATGATCTACCTATGAAAAGACATTTAATTCAAGAGCAATATATGGTGTTTACTTGTAGCTAGCTCAAGTTTAACCTAATTTTGTTAAATTTTAAAGATGCAAAGTCTTAGCAAGAAGTTGAACCTATCATCGAAACTTTCACTGGTTTCTGATATATTAATTTTGACCCCTCGATGGGTACCTCCAAAAGCTTTTTCGTAAATCTATCTAAGTAAAATCTACAATTTACTCGTAGTTTCAAATTTGACCTAATTACGAGATATCGATATAAAGTCATTCAAATGGGCGGGGTTAGCTAGGAAGCTTGAAAACTCATAAAACATGGGAATCGCAAGTACAACATGTTGTGGATCTACTATATATGTCTGTCAACTTGGCTTGTGGCATCCACATCCAATATTCTTTGGACTTCTCTTTACAGAAAAGAACAACTAGCCTCGCTCGTCTTCACTCGGAAAATGTAGAATTGAATGTTAAGAACCTAGCAAGGGTTAAGAACGTAGCAAGGGTTAAGAAGGTACGATTGAGTATGAGCGTACTCGGCAAGTTCACTAAAAAGGAGTGTATGATGCACTATCTCTACAGCCACAGACCAAATGTCGTAAGCAATGTAGGTTTTCGTAAACATTTCTTCAAAGGTTGCTTTTATTCTGAAAACTATGTCTCACAGCCTTCACAGGATGACCAGAACTTTCATGGAGTTCCTTTCCTGCCGTGTTCGTAGCTCCTTCCTAGAACAGGGAGTTACATGTCACAGTTCTTACAATCTGCAGAGGTGCGTTACTTTTCTCATGAGAGACCTTAGCTTTGTTGCACATCCGAGTTGCATTCTCGTCCACACTTCCTTGGTGTGGGGCCTAGTCTAAGATCCAAGCAAATCACTGCCCCTCTCTGCGACCCCACATGAAGACACGACCTCCCCAAGCAGATATACCTCCGTTAACCCCCCATATAGGTAGATATAACCCTAGCAACCCCTTGGGGACTCTAGTGCGTGGATCATGTCCCTGGCAACCCCATATAGGCAGATATACCTCTGACAGCCCCTCATGTAAAGTCTAGACACCAATATCATGGGGAACTAGGAGTCCCACCCATCTGCTGATTGAGGTGAATTGCTATCTGCTAATTATGATGGGACTTATTATGTTAAGTTGTTAAGAGATAAAGGACTTATTATAAGATTGTTGTTTGAAGTGGCAAGATGAATAACTTTTGAAGAAAATATTTCTTTTACAGGATTAAACATTTTTTATGGTTAATCGAATGTGATCGTACATAAGCTTGGATTTGAGATGCCTTATGACTTAATTTGGATCATACATAAGTTAACTATAAAAACATAAATATTCTTTAGGCATTATGCATGACTTGGTGTACCAAAGTTAATTTTAAAACAGAAGTAGATCTAGGGTGTGATGTGTTCAACATTATTAATAAGTTTTAAGTTTTGTAATAAGTATGTTTAAGACTGTGAGATCATTCACTTTCTATATAAGTGAATGATGAGCTTAAATGGGATTTGTTACTATGAGATAGATTTAACTTATTAAAGAAAGAAAATTTGGCTAATATCACTTAATGTGTTGACTTTTCAAAGTCATGTTAAGCATGGTTGAGTTAAGAGGTAAAAATCATTTACTTTTATCATAAATGATTGATGTTTAAAACTTAGTTAAAATTGTTGGTGTACTTGGATTTAAGGTTTTAAAAGAGTTTTTATTGGGTTAATAGTTTTTATTTAAGTTTTGCATAGATCCAAGTTATGGTCTTGGAACTAGTATTTGAATATAAAATATTTAATGTTTTATATCAAGTTGTGATTATTTTTTCATTTTAAGAAATATTTCTAAAGAATTTATGAAATAGGTATTTTATAAAATAGATAAAGATTTATTAGTTTAAATCTTAAAAACTTTTGTACTAACATATGTAGTATTGTTTTAGTAAAATATATTTATTGAAGATCTTAAAAATGAATTTTACTTAATTTTAGGTAATATCCTTATTTTTATAAAATTCAACAAAGTATTAAATGTTTTTAAATATTTGCTTCAAGTTTTATTGGTAAAAAATTAAGTTAGTACTTTAATCAAATAGTAGTTTTATTTTCATATGCAAAAATGATTTTTATTCATTTTTAGGACTTTTTGTGAATTTATGAAATTTCACTTAGTATTTAAGGGTGTTAATATTTATTTGCATTTTATTAAACTTAAATAAGTAAAATTATATTTTTCTTAGGTAGATATTATTTTTGTGGTCTTGTTGATATATTATATATATTTTTATGACTTTTCTATATTTTTCTAGGGTTGAAATAATCTTACGGGTATTTTGGGTAATTTGTATTTTATTTCTTACTTTATTTTTTTATATTTCTTATCCTATTTAATCTCGGCCGTTTGGTTGGGCACATGGGCCAACCTAGCCCATCTAATCCTGGCTCGGGGTCACTTTGTCCCCGACCCACTCCCTCACCCCACGCATGCCACACTCGATCCTCTCGTTCCCCTCTCTGCTCGCATGATGCGTCATCGCCAGCGTCGCTCCAGCTGGTCGCCGGCCAAATCCAGCACTGCCACCTTCCGACGAGGCCCCGACTCGATCTCCTCCATCAACTCTCGTCGCCTCGATGTCGCTCTGCTTACCCGTTCACGCCTTCATGAAACTCTCGCCCCCATGGCTTAGGTCGCCGGTGCTGAGTATGGGGCGACCCGGCATCCCCTGGTCCTTACTACCACCGATGCGCGCCTCCAAGTCGAGGACCGCCTCCTGCTGCTCCCTCACGGTGACCTCAACCCCGATGTCGGCGGGACGATAGCAGGTTGATGCAACCACGGCGTCCTACGCCGCCGTCTCGCATCCCTGCTATGGTGGAGATGATGGTGTGGTGGTGCAGGTGATGGTGTTGCTGACGGAATAGCGAGGGTCATGGCAACTACTCCAAGCTTGGCACTAGTGGGACGGTGCTATAAATGCAACCCTGGTGTCAGCTGCGACATCCGTCACTTTGCCATGCCTCCGCTCCAGGTGCTCAGCACCCACTGTACGCTTTAATCTCTTTTGTGATCAGCCTTCGTGCTGATGGCTCTAATCCATAGTTGTGCTTCGACTATCTGCTGTCGGTGTATGTTGCTGATCTGTTGCTAGCTAAGGCTCCTCAATTTGGATGAATAAATCATTCTTGGCACATGTATTAATTCTATCAAAATAAATTTGTGCTGGTCTGAATTTGCTGGTTACTAAAATTGTGCTTTAATGATGATCAGTATCATGTATCAGCAGATCAATTGCTGAAAATTACATGATTTCTAGTGGTTTTACTAGGAAGATGATTTTAAATGGTTATCCACTTCTTACAACTAGACCAATGGTTCGTGGTGTTTGTTACTGAGAAAATGATATGAACACATGTTTCATTTATGATTGGTTTAGTTAAGGTAAATGGTGGCATCTACTAGTATGGTCCTACTATTGTGAGGCCTCCTTGGAGTATACATAGTAGCTTGATCACACATAGCATGACCTGCTGCCATTTAGGCTGGTTGTGATTTGCTTTTGGTTGTGTTCTTGAGTTTTTAGTGATCCTATGATCATATAGATGTATGGAATAAAACTACAGGTCAAGTCTATGCTTCCTAGCTTGTATATTTACTATTATAGGGTCAAATAGTCAAGTTCTTGGTATCGTTAAAGTATTCCTCTATTGGTGAAATAAAAATGGATACAAGACATATTGACATGATAACCTGGAAATGTTCTCTTTTCCTTTAATAAAACTGATATGTGCATACGGAATAAGAACAGATATATCCAATGCTTGAGCTTATGATTAGGATTACTCTTTCGGGTGGTACCATTTTCTAGAAATATGATATGGAATTGTTTCTAATTCCTTGCAGCACAACAAAAGATGCTCTTGGCCAAATGGATAACTACTTGGGTGTAATTGGGGGTATTTTACACGTTGGTTTACTGAGTTTTTGATTCGGTGATGATCAAAGATATTTCCTGATCAGTCTGTTATTGAAATTAAATGATTCCTAGAAAGATCTTCCTAGGAAGATGATTTAATTTAACTACTGATGATTTGCAGACGATAAATGATGGATTTGATTTTCTGGGTGAGATATACATGGTAATCTGAACCTATGGTCCAAAAATGATCATAGCCCCCTATGGAGCATATTTGTATCTCTTTAAAATGATTCCTAGTTTATGAATTAGGAAAATGATTTGACCTCTGGTTTGGTTGATTGCAGCCGGTTGACTGGGTGGATATTATAGTTAGCTGAAAATTATGGTCTTTTACCACATAGGAATTGGCTACTGTCGTGCCTCCCTAGAGTGTGCATAGTGGATAATTCCCAGGTTACAATAGTTGCTATTGTTCTTTAAGAGCTTTCTTGGCTTATGATACATAAGTCAAGTCCCTAATTTTTTTATTATTGCTGGTATCTGTTGCCCTTGCTGCTGTTGTGGTGCCTCCATACCTGGAGTGTGCACAACAGTGGCTAGGTAGCATGGTCTGCTTCTTGAAAAAATTATCCAAGCCAAGGATGCAACAGGCTGAGGCATATATTCCTACTAAGAACAGATGCTTTATGTGTCATGAATCTCTATGATGAGCCTTGCATACCACCTTTATGCAAACTGAGAGTAATCCTCCCCAACCATACCCTTTGTACTTAAACTGAATATAAACAATGATGCAATTTATCTTAGATGTTAACCTGCTAAGAAGAGTAGACAAATGGATGGATCTGGGTATGTTTATAGTTAGCTTAATGATCCGCTTCTTCTAGTACTCCTGAATTGTCCTTCTTATGAACCTGATCTTATTATACTCCCTTTAGCTCCTGCCTGATCTTGATCACCTCCTTCGCCTAGCTCATGGATGGCTCCACTTAGCAACCAGAGTTAGAGATGTGATGGTGGTCTAGGTGAGTAATCTTGTGGTGTGGGGAGAACAGTTTGTTCTTGAGGTGTGTTAAATACAAGGGGAATAAGAAGATGGTGCGCTGTGACAATGGAGGAAATATTGTGTAAACGAGATGGAAGAGATGGACTTGTTTTGTTGGCTATACGGCTGATGGCTTCCTTCTATCCTGCCCCTATGCTTGCCTTGTGCTGTTGACAACACAGAAGCTGCATGTGTTTGATGGCTTGTGGTTGATGAGCTTGTTGGGGAACCCCAAGAGGAAGGTATAATGAGCACAGAAGTAAGTTTCCCTCAGTTATGAAACCAAGGTTATCGAACCAGTAGGAGCAAGGAAACACCCAAAGGTGTAGCTAGCTGAGCCTTGGCATGGTGCACTACCGGTGCCAGCAACAACATGGAGACCTGCACAACACAACCATAGAACTTTGTCCCCAACTTGCGATGAGGTTTTCAATCTCACCGGTTTTGCTGAAAACAAAGGATTAAACGTATCGAATGGAAGAAAGTAATAGTTTGCAGAAAGTAAATACAAAGCAGTAAACGGTTGTAGATTGATGGTAAAAGAACGGACCGGGGTCTATAGTTCACTAGAGGTTGCTCTCCTTAAGATAGATGACATGTTGGGTGAACAAATTACAGCGGGGAAATTGACAAACATCGAGAAAGCATATACTAATCATCTTGACTCCTTTGATACTTGATTGGGTATTACAATATTATACATAGACCGCCATCCAACTACATCTATGACTAATAATCCACCTCTAGGTTATCATCCGAACCCCCTCCAGTATTAAGTTGCAAGCAACATATTATTGCATTACGAATTGCGTGTAAAGTAAACAATACGATTGTTCTATGAACAAAGGATTGTTGTTTTCTCCCTAGTAGCAACAGCACATCTAGTACCTTAGAGATTCCTGTCACTTCCCCAGATTACCAGAGGCATGAACCCACTATTGAGCATAAATACTAACTCTTGGAGTTGCTAGCATCTACTTGGCCAAGATAGCTACTAACAACGGAAAGCATGCAAGATCACAAATAACAAAGACATGATAGAATCAATAATCAATCTGAAATAGCATCTCAATATCCATCGGATCCCCGCAAACACAACATGCAGAATTACAAATAGATGATCTTGATCATGAACAGAGCTCACAAGATCTAAACATGATAGCACAAAGGAGGAGAACCGGCCATCTAGCTACTACATGGACCCGTAGTCCAGAGATGAACTACTCATGCATCACACCGGAGGCTTGCATGATGATGAAGAAGGCCTCCAGGGTGAAATCCCCTCTGCGGTAGGGTGCCGGGAAGAGCTTCATATCCTTCTAGGTCTAGGGATGGAGATGACGGCGGCTACAGTCTTTCGTGGATTTTTGATTGGGTACTTAGGGTTTCTATATCGGAGGCAATATATAGTCGGAAGGGAAGGCCGAGGGGGTGCTGGAGGCGGCCACACCACCCCCTGGCATGGGCCAGGCCTGGCCACGCGGCCAGGTGGTGTGGCGGCCCCCTGGACCCTCTCCGTCTCGTATTCTGGCTCCGTGTGTGCCTCGGTGAAAAACTGACTTTGGCTTTTGTCCCGTCCAATTCCGAGAATATTCATTTTCTGACTTTCCTGGAACCAAAAATAGCAGAAAACAGGCAGCTGGCACTGTGGCTCTTGTTAATAGGTTAGTCCAAGAAATCATATGAAAAGTACTCCAATGTGTGGAGAAAACATAAGAAAGTAGATAAAACCAAGCATGGAACATCAAAAATTATAGATACATTTGCAATGTATCAGTGGTGTGTAAGCTGCTTGCTGTTGGGACCCATGGGCGCAACTTTCCACCCTTTTGGATCCATTCTATGTGGATGAGACCAAGTGAAACTAGATATTTTGCTGGGATTACTACTTTGACTTTTACTTTTTACTAAATTGGTGAGATTTTTTCCCTCTTAAGCCCATGATGTTGAACTGAGGCCAACTACTGATATGAACAAATACTACATTGGTTTTTTAATACCACTCAATGATTAGGATAGGCAATGCATTTCATTGCTAAACCTAAGAGTATTCTAACCCCAATAACGCCTTCCATTACTCTTATTTGCTTTCTTTCTCTGTTTCTTTTTCAGGAAATGAAGATCAAAGTGAAGAAAAGACCAAGACATAGTGTAGATTAGATAAAATTAATTACTAGGCTTTCACTTCATCATTTTTGTAATTACTCTTTTTATTTCTTAGTTAATTGTACTGACAATGTAATATTATATTCATATATCAATAAAGAGTACTACTTCTTTGTATTTGTTTGGATTACTTTAATGTATTCAATTTCCTTAATTTCATTTACTTAATTGTAATTTACTTTTATTCTTTTATTGTAAATGAACAATAATACTATATGTATATTTGTAATAATAAAGATTATTATTGTAATAATTTCATTTCCAATTCTTTTTTTAGATTCAATTTTATCAATTGAATAATCAAATTTGAATTGTCTTCCCCTCAAACACAAAATATACAGGATAGGTCATGCCGAAATCTATCGCACTTGCTTGGATGCTTTCATCAGAACAAGAGAGGTCTCTATCTCTCTACAACTTCTTTAGTTTTGCATGAAAATTTCTTGGATTTTCTTATTCATGAATGCAATGCACAAACATGTGTCCTATCTATTTCGAGGTGCTAATCCTGGGATGTTACAGACTCTCCTCCTTAAAATAAACTTCATCCCCAAAGTTCGCACTCTCTTACGTTTCGGAATTGGAATTGACTTGTGTTGGTCATGACATTGCTCAACTCCATCGTAATCTCAAATGGGAATAATTGTAGTATCCCATATCCAGATCCTTTCCTTGAACTCTCATCATACTTGACAATCTCCAACATGTTGTCTCCAATACCCCAAAGTTCCTTTTACTATCATCCCTTAGGGATATGTCCTTATTATAAAATCCTTAAATTGGGGTCTCTTTTTTAGTTCATTTCCCTTATTAGGTATTCTAATCCAACTCCTTTAATTGATCATCGAGCTTCCTTATTATACTATGTAAGGTCTAGGGAGTCTCACTAAAACAGAGTTTTTAAATTCTATTAGACAATAGTTGTGGCCAAAAGATTGAATTTTTGGTTTGTCATGGTATGGTTTATACCGGTAGCCTTTCTGAAGATTAGTTTTGAATACATTTAGTCCATACTTATTGGGGTTTCTTGTTGCTCTACATATATACAATTGGATATGCTCTATTCCTCTTAAGGACCACTTAAGAGTAGTTTCCTTAAGAACTAGTCCATTAGGTTTAATATATTATACCTCATTATATCTTTCATCCATACATACTCTTAAGAGTACTCTTATACAGATGACTTCTTATAACCTTATGAGAATAAGGCTTATTCTCATCCTGACTCGGTACTTTTTCTCCAACCTTTAGTTGGCAAATTAGTTAACATCACATTCGTGTTATTGCATACTCTCCCCTTGGGGTTTCCTAATGGCCTTTAAATTACATGTATAAACATACTTGACTCCATAATTAGGATCTCGGTCTCTGTCTAACTTATACCTTACCTATATAAGGTCTCACAAAAGAATCTACAGTATACCCACACAGTTGTGGATCTCCGAAACGAATCTTCCAACATTACTTGTCTTACTTTTATCTTCTTAGACATTATTTCTCACTAGTAAACCCGATTTCACGAAATGTCTCGAAAGACGTTCCCTTGAATCTTATACTTATTTATGTCGCTCCTAACTTAGGCCAAGATTTATGTTCTTTAAATCATACAAAGATAACCTAATTAGATAAACCAATAGGGCACCAGCTATAAATACTAGGTGCGGATCCTCTTAGGTGTATCGATTACCCTATGGATTTTCGACTTAGCTCTGGCATTCTCTCTGAGTTGTCAGAGCTTGAATACCAGTCTTGTTCCAAGACTTCTTCTTTGCACTGATTCATGATACTTCCATGGTCTTGGGACAACTACTCCATTAGCTTCTTCGCAACATCACCTATTTTGAGTGAACTTATGTTCATTTCTTCATGTTGCTCCACACCTTTTCTACACTAATATTCCTTCTTGTTGCCAACTAATAATAAGTTGGGATTGATCCATCCCTCAAAGTAGTATTGATACACCTTATATTTAGCTTCCTTCTGCATGCAAGTCTTCATCTTGATCTTCGAAACTCGTCACTCCCTTACATGAATTCCCTTATCTATCTAGGTCTACAACATCAAGTAATAACTTGATAATGCAACATGCATTTGCACATCAAGTCAAACTTAATGCACAGATCTAGTCAATCAAGAAGATCCAAGAAAAACCAAGAAATCCAAATGTGGTACATATAACTCACATCATTCTAAGCCCGTAATATAGTAGTTGAGTAAAACATCTCCAAAATGCAGGCTTAGTTGTGTAGTATATGACACCTCCTAGTACAGGTTTACTTTATGATACTTAGCACTTAGAAGTCAAACTACTCTTTGTCTCAAAATTTACCCAAATTTCTCAATTCAATAGGATAATTTTGAGCAAAGTGGTCTCACTTTGATTTTGACTAACTCTTACCTTTCTCTCAGGACTACTAAAGACTACCAATTTTCCATTCTATCATAAACTATCCTCACAGGATCTCTCAAAACTACTAACAACATTGTAGTTACTACCTTAATCCAAAAATTATCGTAATATTATGTGACCTATGCCTTATATCATAGACCTACACTGTTCTTTACTTACAGCTATTACAATATTATTTGCTAAGTACTGGTCCTAATTACACACTTATCATGGTCTCGGAGCTAATCTCACCATGATAACTCCTCTTTTTTATCTTGTTGTTGTTGATTCTAACCAAATCCTACTTCATCATGTAGAATTCTCAAATGAATTCCACATGATTTACTTCCAATTGTAGCTATACATACTCTAATGGTCTATCCTATGTGGTATAGTGGTATCAGCTAGTGGTAAGATTCTTCTACTTCACAGGATTCTAAATGTAGACTCCGTCGCTAATACTACTCCACATTATATGCTGAACTGAGTCGTAATCTTCTTTGATATTTAACTTACTTAGGATATCTTAGTGGTGGTATATCTATTTAAAACTATATTAAAATGATATTCCTCTAGAGAAGATGGATAACTAATCTTTAAGAAAGATGATAAAAACATCCAAGTTAAGGGTGACAAGGTTTATCCTCAAGTGGATATCCATCACAAGTCTTGGTTTAGATAAGATAACTCCTATAGTCACTAACCTACAGATCTCCAAAAAGGGTTTTAACCGAAGGACAAAGCATATGCTCTGATACCAGCTGCGATGACCCAGCATACCACTTCATGATGTAGTACACTATAGTCGTTGACATAACACTAATGAAACACCATTCACTAGTATTACATCCCTTAGAGTTGTACAATAGAAACACAAAAGGTTCAAGACATGACTATAGATTACAACTCGACTCTTTACATAAGATCTAGAGGACACTCTAGGTTAAAGAGAGAGAAAGAAAATTCTTACAAAGAAAAACGAGAAATAATAACTCAGAACTATCTAGCTAATAAGACTAGCATCTAAACTATTTGGCTGGCAATTGATACTAATGCAATGCTCTACAGAAGTAGGTTTTATGGCTAGAGTGTCTACTCCTATCTAATCAGGATCTTCGTCTTCACTTTGGTTGATGTATATGTTAACTTCATTAACTTTATTGAAGGACGTGAGCTGCTGATGATGGTTTCTTGAGCAGAAATTGATGTTGACTTCGTCTTCAAAGGCTTAGAACCTAGCAAGGGTTAAGAAGGTACGATTGAGTACGAGCGTACTTAGCAAGTTCACTAAAAAGGAGTGTATGATGCACTATCTCTACAGCCACAGACCAAAGGTCATAGGCAATGTAGGTTTTCGTAAACATTTCTTCAAAGGTTGCTTTTATTCTGAAAACTATGTCTGACAGCCTTCATAGGTTGAACAGAACTTTCATGGAGTTCCTTTCCAGCCGCGTTCATAGCTCCTTCCCGGAACAGGAAGTAACATGTCATAGTTCTTACACTCTGCAGAGGTGTGTTACTTTTCCCATGAGAGACCTTAGCTTTGTTCCACATCCGAGTTGCATTCTTGTCCACACTTCCTTGGTGTGGGGCCAAGTCTAAGATCCAAGCCAATCACTGCCCCTCTCCGCGACCCCACATGAAGACACGACCTCCCCAAGCAGATATACCTCCGTTAACCCCCATATAGGTAGATATAACCCTAGCAACCCCTTGGAGACTCCAGTGAGCAGATCAGTTCCCTAGCAACCCCCATATAGGCAGATATACCTCTGACAGCCCCTCACGGAAAGTCTAGACACCAATATCGCGGGGAACTAGGAGTCCCACCCATCTGTTGAGTCCCCGCAAGGAAGCTACAGCCTCACAATAAGGTCATCCGTCCATGCGAAAGAAAGAAGATCCAACTGACTTCTCCGTCCCATTCCAAATATCATTGTTAACGCATAATATACGACGCTAGAATCACTGGCGACATTGGTTGTTAAGTCCTAGATATTATGTTCCTTTACCACTGGAACTATATCAATAGATTATTACAATTTGGTAAATAATCCATAATCATATTATTATGAAAATAGTGTCTTCTGTCCCTTTTGAAATGCAGGTAATGACAATATTTGAGGTACAAGCATTTGATAGAAAATAATCAAAGGACATAAGAAAGTGTGAACTTGCCGTTTGTGATTGCAAGATTATGCACTCACGGTGTTCAAGATAATAGAAGATCCAAATTCTGTTAACGACGTCATTGGTCTGGTAAGGACAAATGTTTAAAGAAGCAAGATGTAGTTATGCATAAGTAATCTAATGTAGTTTGATAAACACGAATCCCCGAACTAATCGTATCTGATCTAGGGTTTGAAGCTTGTGATGAGTTCTTGGGAGTGTGTTGCACTTTTATACCAGTTTCAGACTTGTGATTCTTATTAAGGCTTGTGAGAGTGTGTGTGAAACAATATGTAAATATAACAAGTAGCATGCAATATTAAATCACTCAAATGGGTCATGGTATCTAAAAGATTACTTAAGCAAGATTAATAATCAATTAGAGCTTTTAAAGAAGTGTTCAAGGATTACTTTTAATGTTTATTAAAATAATAACCTTTTAGGAAAAGATTACTTTACAAGGTAAAAGCATCTAAGTGTTTAAATTTTAACATACAAAGTATATAAGTCGAGTATAATAACATTCTAAGATTGAGGTGAATTGCTATGTGGTAATTATGATGGGACTTATTATGTTAAGTTGTTAAGAGATAAAGGACTTCTTATAAGATTGTTGTTTGAAGTGCCAGGATGAATAACTTTTGAAGAAAATATTTCTTTTACATGATTAAACATTTCTTATGGTTAATCGAATGTGATCGATGCCGTTTGCGCTTATCTGATAAGCTTGGATTTTAGATGCCTTATGACTTAATTTGGATCAGACAAAAGTTAACTATAAAAACATAAATATTATTTCGGCATTATGCATGACTTGGTGTACCAAAGTTAATTTTAAAGTATAAGTATATCTAGGGTGTGATGTGTTTAAAAGTATTAATAATTTTTAAGTTTTGGAATAAGTATGTTTAAGACTGTGAGATCATTCACTTTCTATATAAGTGAATGATGAGCTTAAATGGGATTTGTTACTATGAGATAGATTTAACTTATTAAAGAAAGAAAATTTGGCTAATATCACTTAATGTGTTGACTTTTCAAAGTCATGTTAAGCATGGTTGAGTTAAGAGGTAAAAATCATTTACTTTTATCATAAATGATTGATGTTTAAAACTTAGTTAAAATTGTTGGTGTACTTGGATTTAAGGTTTTAAAAGAGTTTTTATTGGGTTAATAGTTTTTATTTAAGTTTTGCATAGATCCAAGTTATGGTCTTGGAACTAATATTTGAATATAAAATATTTAATGTTTTATATCAAGTTATGATTATTTTTTCATTTTAAGAAATATTTCTAAAGAATTTATGAAATAGGTATTTTATAAAATAGATAAAGATTTATTAGTTTAAATCTTAAAAACTTTTGTACTAACATATGTAGTATTGTTTTAGTAAAATATATTTATTGAAGATCTTAAAAATGAATTTTACTTAATTTTAGGTAATATCCTTATTTTTATAAAATTCAACAAAGTATTAAATGTTTTTAAATATTTGCTTCAAGTTTTATTGGTAAAAAATTAAGTTAGTACTTTAATCAAATAGTAGTTTTATTTTCATATGCAAAAATGATTTTTATTCATTTTTAGGACTTTTTGTGAATTTATGAAATTTCACTTAGTATTTAAGGGTGTTAATATTTATTTGCATTTTATTAAACTTAAATAAGTAAAATTATATTTTTCTTAGGTAGATATTATTTTTGTGGTCTTGTTGATATATTATATATATATTTACGACTTTTCTATATTTTTCTAGGGTTGAAATAATCTTACGGGTATTTTGGGTAATTTGTATTTTATTTCTTACTTTATTTTTTTATATTTCTTATCCTATTTAATCTCGGCCGTTTGGTTGGGCACATGGGCCAACCTAGCCCATCTAATCCTGGCTTGGGGTCACTTCGACCCCGACCCACTCTCTCACCCCATGCACGCCACACTCGATCCTCTCATTCCCCTCTTTGCTCGCACGACGCATCATCCCCAGCGCCGCTTCGGCTAGTCGCCGGCCAAATCCAGCACCGCCGCCTGCCGTTGAGACCCCGCCTCGATCTCCTCCATCAACTCCTGTCACCTTAATGCCGCTCTTCTTCCCCATCTGCGCCTCCACGAAACCCTAGCCCCCACGGCTTGGGTCGCTGGTGCTGAGGACGAGGTAACCTGGCATCCCCTAGTCCTTGCTTCCACCGACGTGCACCTCCAAGTCGAAGACCGCCTCCTGCTTCTCCCTCACGGTGAACTCAACCCCAATGCTGGCGGGACGGCAGCAGGTTGGTGCAACCACGATGTCCTACGCCACCGTCTTACAGCCCTGCTGTGGTGGAGATGATGGTGTGGTGGTGCACGTGATGGTGTTGCTGACGGAACAGCGAGGGTCATGGCAACTACTCCAAGCTCGACACCGGTGGGAAGGCACTATAAACGCAACCTCGGTGTCGGCTGCGACATCCGTCACTTCGCCATGCCTCCGCTCCAGGTGCTCAGCACCCATTGTACGCTTTAATCTCTTTTGTGATCGCCTTCGTGCTGATGGCTCTAATCCATAGTTGTGCTTCAACTATCTGCTGTCGGTGTATGTTGCTGATCTGTTGCTAGCTAAGGCTCCTCAATTTGGATGAATAAATCATTCTTGGCACATGTATTAATTCTGTCAAAATAAATTTGTGCTGGTCTGAACTTGGTGGTTACTAAAATTGTGCTTTAATGATGATCAGTATCATGTATCAGCAGATCAATTGCTGAAAATTACATGATTTCTAGTGGTTTTACTAGGAATATGATTTTAAATGGTTATCCACTTCTTATAGATAGACCAATGGTTCCTGGTGTTTGTTACTTAGAAAATGATATGAACACATGTTTCATTTATGATTGGTTTAGTTAAGGTAAATGGTGGCATGTACTAGTATGGTCCTACTATTGTGAGGCCTCCTTGGAGTATACACAGTAGCCTTATCACACATAGCATGACCTGCTGCCATTTAGGCTGGTTGTGATTTGCTTTTGGTTGTGTTCTTGAGTTTTTTAGTGATCGTATGATCATATAGATGTATATGAAATAAATCTACAGGTCAAGTTTATGCTTCCTAGCTTGTGTCTTTACTATTATAGGGTCAAATAGTCATGTTCTTGGTATCGTTAAAGTATTCCTCTGTTGGTGAAATAAAAATGGATACAAGACCTATTAACATGATAACCTGGCAATGTTCTATTTTTCTTTAATAAAACTGATATGTGCATACGGAATAAGAACATATATATCCAATGCTTGATCTTATGATTAGGATTACTCTTTCGTGTGGTACCATTTTCTAGAAATATGATCTGAAATTGTTTATAATTCCTTGCAGCACAACAAAAGATGCTCTTGGCCAAATGGATAACTACTTGGGTGTAATTGGGGGTATGTTACACCTTGGTTTACGGATTTTTTGATCCAGTGATGATCAAAGATATTTCTTGATCAGTCTGTTATTGAAATTAAATGATTCCTAGTAAGATCTTCCTAGGAAGATGATTTAATTTAACTACTGATGATTTGCAGATGATAAATGATGGATTTGATTTTCTAGGTGAGATATACATGGTAATCTGAACCTATGGCCCAGAAATGATCAAACCCCCCTATGGAGCATATTTGTATCTCTTTAAAATGATTCCTAGTTTATGAATTAGGAAAATGATTTGACCTCAAGATTGGTTGATTGCAGCCTGTTGACTGGGTGGATATTATAGTTAGCTGAAAATTGTGGTCTTTTTACCACATAGGAATTGGCTACTGTGGTGCCTCCCTGGAGTGTGCATAGTGGCTAATTCCTAGGCTACAATAGTTTCTATTGTTATTTAAGAGCTTTCTTGGCTTATGATACATAGGTCAAGTGCCTAATTTTTTTCTTATTGCTGGTATCTGCTGCCCTTGCTGCTGCTGTGGTGCCTCCATACCTGGAGTGTGCACAACAATGGCTGGGCAGTATGATCTGCTTCTTTAAGAATTTGCCCAAGCCAAGGATGCAACAGGCCGCGGCATAGATTCCTACTAAGAACAGATGCTTTATGCGTCCTGAATCTCTATGATGAGCCTTGCATACCACCTTTATGCAAAACTGAGAGTAATCCTCCCCAACCATACCCTTTGTACTTGAACCGAATATAAACAATGATGCAATTTATCTTAGATGTTAACCTGCTATGCAAAGTATACAAATGGATGGATTTGGGTATGTTTATACTTAGCTTGATGATCTGCTTCTTCTAGTACTCCTGACCTGTCCTTCTTATGTTCCCGATCTTATTATACTCCCTTTAGCTCCTGCCTGATCTTGATCACCTCCTTGTCCTAGCTCATGGATGGCTCCACTAAGAAACTAGAGTTAGAGATGTGATGGTGGTTTGGGTGAGTAATCTTGTGGTGTGGGGGAGAACAGTTCATTCTTGAGGTGTGTTAAATACAAGGGAAATAAGAAGATGGTGTGCTGGGAGTGCAGGAAATATTGTGGAAACGAGATGGAAGCGATGCACTTGTTTTGTTGGCTATACGGCTGATGGCTTCCTTCTCTGCTACCCCCTATGCTTGCCTTGTGCTGTTGATAGCATAGAGGCTGCATGTGTTGTGTATGCTGCTTGCTGTTGGGACCCACGGGCGCAACTTTCCACCCTTTTAGATCCATTCTATGTGGATGAGACCAAGTGAAACTAGATCTTTTGCTGGGATTACTACTTTGACTTTTACTTTTTACTAAATTGGTGAGATTTTTCCCCTCTTAATCCCATGATGTTGAAGTGAGGCCAACTATTGATATGAACAGATACTACATTGGTTTTTTAATACCACTCAATGATGAGGCAAAGCAATGCATTTCATCGCTAAACCTGAGAGTATTCTAACCCCAATAACCTCTTCCATTACTCTTATTTGCTTTCTTTCTCTGTTTCTTTTTCAGGAAATGAAGATCAAAGTGAAGAAAAGACCAAGAAATAGTGTAGATTAGATAAATTAAATACTAGGCTTTCACTTCATCATTTTTGTAATTACTCTTTTTATTTCTTAGTTAATTGTACTGACAATGTAATATTATATTCATATATTAATAAAGAGTTCTACTTCTTTGTATTTTTTTCAATTACTTTAATGTATTAAATTTCCTTTATTTCATTTACTTTATTTTAATTTACTTTTATTATTTTATTGTAAAAGAACAATAATACTATATGTATATTTGTAATAATAAAGATTATTATTGTAATAATTTCATTTCCAATTCTTTTTTTAGATTCAATTTTATCAATTGAATAATCAAATTTGAATTAGCTTCCCCTCAAACACAAAAGATACAAGAGAGGTCATGCCGAAATCTATCGCACTTGCTCGGATGCTTTCATCAGAACAAGAGAGATCTCGATCTCTCTACAGCTTCTTTAGTTTTGCGTGAAAATTTCCCGGCTTTTCCTATGCATTAATGCAATGCACAAACATGTGTCCTATCTATTTCGAGGTGCTAATCCTTGGATGTTACAAAACACAATAACCGATAATGGTTGGCAATCTATGCAATGAAATTCAAGTTCATCACACATGCATATATTGTGGGGGAGTTCGCTCTATATATCGTGTGTGTACCAACATCACATACTTTTGTAGTATTTGATGTTGGAGCAACCATTTTGTTCGTTAAATTCCATATTTAAACCCTATCAAAGGGATTGTCATCAATTACCAAAATGGGGGAGAATGAAAGGGCATGTATGCCCCCAAGTGTGGTTTTGGTAATTAATGACAGTGTTTATGGACTGACGTGTAAATTGAGTTTCACTTGTAGGTTTGTACATTGGCATCGCTTGGACCATGTGTTGGTTTCAAGGTTGAAAAAGAAGAAGCGAAGTCCAAGGGCTTTGTGCCTATTGGAATCAAGTATAAGAAGAATAAGATCAAGTATGTCTTGAATAAGAAGAAGAAGAATAAGGTGGAGTTCCTTATGGTCATCTTCAAGACATCATTAAGAAATGAAGGGCAAGCTCAAGGTGTGCCATTACTAGAAGATCTCATGCTTGAATCTTGCCATCCTCGTTGATCATGGAGTGAGGAAGACAAGTTCAAAGAAGAGGTTTCCCCATGGAGTATGGGGGAGCAATTCACAAGTCTTCATTAAGCAAACAGCAAGCAAGCGCAATCAAGAAATGCGATCCATCTTGAGAAGAACAAGATGGTTTATGTCAAGATCACGTGGAATCCTCAAGGCAAAGATATGATCTTGATAGGTTTTCTATTTTACCGGTCTCTTGTTGACATGGGTATACCCTAGAGGTACTCAAGTTTGGTATATACGGCCTGAATACAGCGGAAGCCCACGGTGTCGCCAAGGCCCAAGAGAGGACTCGAGTAGCCTACGGACTCTCGATTGCTTGAAGAACAAGAAGAAGTTAAAGATATAAAGTACAAAGGGAAAAACCCTAACCTGTAACCGACTCGACCTGCTACCCGAGACCTAGCCTATCTATATAAAGGCTAGGAGGGGCGGCGAGAAGGATACACACAACCCTAGTTTCCAAAACCCTCGCTAGATTGCATCTGCGCACCATTGTAACCTTCGATTCCTTTGATAATTCCACGAGCAGACAAGCAGGAGTAGGGACCTCTACGAGGCCTGAACCTGGGTAAATCTTCGAGTCCCCTGTGTGCTTGTTTGCTAGCCGATAGATGTCTACAGCGCTCCCTCCTTCTCCAAAACCCAAGTCCATAACAATGGGCATTGATGAGTTAAACCCTCGTCAATTGGCGCCTGGGAAGTGGGAGTGCTGATGTTGCGGCTTCTTCGGCCCCATCAACTGTGATCTACAACTCCACAACAGCGGAGATTCGCCAGCTCTTCAGCGCGTTCGACTTCACTGTCCACACGCCAGCCACTCGCCCGGCCTTCGAGTCCGTGGGCGACGGAATCAGCCTGGCGATCAGGAGCTTCCGCTTCCAAGTTTGTCAGATGGGCACGCTTCGCATGCCCGACCAGCCGACGGTGCCATCGATTGCCCCAGCATCGTGGTTCCCTCCATCGATCGGCACCCTAAGTGAGCTCCACGCCTCGATGATAGTCGAGAACACAGTCAGCGACAGCAGTCGCGACTTTGATATGAGCGATCTGGCAACAGAAGACAGAGCCTACGGTTCCGGATCTGAAAGTTGCGGGAGAAGCAGCTTCCCCAACCACTTCATGTGCGCTGTCATCAATGCGGGCGACACCTCTGCCAATCGTGGCAACACGGGCAACCGTGGCAATGAAACCGACCTGCCTAACAGCGGCATACCCAATGGTGGACCACCGCCCAACGGCGGCAACGACGGCAACGGCACCCCCGTCAACAATGGAGGAGCAGTCGAACCTCCAACCATAATAAACGAGCAAACCGGCGAACGCGTCGTGATCAGGCTCAACGAAAAAGAGTGGGCTCGCTGCCGCGAGGCCTTACGAGGCAACCCTCTACCCTTCGGATCTCCGCAAGAGCTGCTAATGGGCTACCATTGGCTCCTGAAGGAAGAATTCAAGCGCCAAGTGCAAACAATCGCGCAACTCGAGGCACGCAAAAAGGCGGCAGACGAGTTAAGCCTTCGACGCGCTGGGCTCTCCTCCCATGAAGGATCCTCCTCGAAGGGCAATGAGTACCTCGCAAACAAGAGGCGATCTCGGATGGCCCACCTCACTGAGCAAGAACGCATAGAAGCTGCAAAGGTCCTCGACTTCAGCTCTATGACAGTCGATACATGGGGCAACGTGGTCCCCAAGACGCCGCAGGCCGCGGTGACAGCAGCCACCATGTACCTCCTCAACAACCAGCCGCCAGCTAGAGATCCCCGAGCCGCCATGCACCAATATACGACCGTAGGCTTGGGATTAATCGAGGCTGCCCTCGACAAGGAACCAACATCGGAGCCAAAAAAGGGCAAAGCGCTAGCAAAGCGCTACTCCTCGCCCTCATCCAGCGATGACAGTCACGACCTTTCTCGACGCTGTCGCTCACGGCGACACGACCACGACTATGATGCGCGCGATGACCTCACGCAGCGCAAGATCGACAAATCAAGGGCGCGATGTGCTCGGTCGACTGACTCGGAAGAGGAAGATGTAGAGCTCTGTGGCGCCAGATGCTTCAGCAGGTCCATCAGGCAAAAGCGAATGCCCAAGGGGCTTAAACTCCCATCGGAGAACCCGAAGTTTGACGGCCTACAGGACCCGAAGATCTGGCTGGATGATCACATCTCCTCCATCAGGCTCCACGGCGCCAGTCGAAGCACGACCATGCAATGCTTACAGCTACAGCTGCAAGGCGCCGCCCGGGCGTGGCTCAACAACCTCCCACGTGGATCCATTCGCAGTTGGGATGAGCTGGTTTATAGCTTCGTGCGCAACTTCAAGGGCACGTACAAGCAACCTGCATCAATCGAAGATTTGAAATGCTACCAACAAAGATCGGGGGAATCGCTACGCTCCTACATCCAAAGGTGGTCCATCATCAAGAACTCCGCAGAGAACATCTCGGAGGATCGCGCGATTGACGCATTCAACGGCGGCGTCCGCCGCATAGAGCTCAGCGAAGAGCTAGGCCGCTCAAAGCCCAAGACCATCGACCACTTGATGGAAATTGTGAATCGGTGGGCCGATGGAGAAGATTCGGTGAAAAATCGCGTTCACTCTGACGAGGAGGCGGAACTCGAGCGCAGACGCGACCGCCGAGGCAAATGCCGCATGCGCATCTACGATGATCGCGATGACGTCAACATGGTGGCAGCTGGCTACACCGACAGACACGATGATAACCGCAACAGCGGTTACCACAGAGGTGGATATCGCGATTCCGAGAAAACTACGCAAGTGTGGCAACGCTGCAATTGTGATGAGGCACCCGCGACATCCATTGAAGACAAACTGTCCGGGCCATGCACGGTGCATTTCTACATCGACAAGCATGACGGAAAAAAGAAGTCCAGCCACCTCCTCAAGGATTGCCGCGAGTTCCTCAAACTACATGAGGGATTGGTTCGGATGAATCGTAACGTAGTCAAAAGAGGCTACAGAGCGGCTCCAGGCGCCGTAGCTCATGGAGCTCCGCCACCACCACAGGGACCATTCCCAAATGCAGCTGCACCAGACCAGCACCACGGAGGCGAACCATACCCATGGGCGATGGGTACCATGATGATCCAAAAGGGACGCCCCACGAATCGGGTGCAGAAGGCCATCACTCGCCAAGTTAACTTGGCCACACACTCGCCACCATCTACCACTGAGTACCTCAGCGGAAGCGAGTCTTGCATCACCTTCAACAAACACGATCACCCGCCTCAAGTACCCTGTCCAGGCCATTGCCCCTCGTACTCGAGGCGCAAATCGGAGGCTTCGACATGAGCCGCGTCTTCATGGATGGCGGAAGCAGCATCAACCTTATATTCGCAAGTACCTTGCGAGCAATGAGGATCCCCCTAACTTGCCTAGAGGCCTCGGACACAACATTCCACGGCATCGTCCCAGGAAAAGGTGTATATCCCCTGGGCAAAATCAACCTCGACGTCATCTTTGGCACGCCAAAGAACTTCCGGCACGAGCGCATCGACTTTGAGGTCGTCGACTGGCCCTCACAATACCACTGCATCCTTGGACGTGTCGCGTTCGCTAGGTTCATGGCAGTACCACACTACGCCTACCTGCAGATGAAAATGCCAGGTCCCAATGGCGTCATCACAGTCAACGGGAGCTTCGAGTGGTCCGACAGTGGCGATAGGGAATTCAACAGAATTTCGTAGTCCTTCGGCATGCAGGAAGAACTTGCAAGATTAAAGGAGTCGGCAGACAACAGTCTGCCTCCCCTAAGCCGGCCAAGCTCGCCTGACCTATCTTTCGACTCATCAGTGCACACAAAGAAAGTGCAGGTCCACCCATCGGATCCCGCCAAAACGGCCCTCATCGCCAACAACTTGAGTCCCGCATAGGAACTCGCGCTCGTCGAATTCCTCCGTGAAAACTAGGAAATTTTCGCCTGGTGTCCAGCGGACATTCCAGGAGTTCCCAGGGAATTCGCCGAGCACGCACTCAACATCAACCGAGACGCAAGGCCAGTCAAGCAAACAATCCGGTGACTATCTGAGCCAAGAGCAAAGGTAGTTGGAATGGAGATCAATAGACTCATCGACGCCAAATTCATACGCGAGATCAAGGAAAGCACTTGGCTCGCCAACACGGTGCTAGTACCAAAAAAGGACACGGATATCCTGCGGATGTGCGTGGACTTCACCTCTTCAAATAAGCACTGTCCAAAGGATCACTTTTCGCTACCGCGAATTGACCAGATCATCGACTCCACCGCAGGATGCGAGCGCCTCTACTTCCTCGACGCCTACTCAGGCTATAATCAGATTCGAACGAAGGAGGAAGATCAAGAAAAAACAACGTTTACAACGCCCTTCGGTGTATTCTGCTACAACACAATGCCTTTCGGGCTAAAGAACGCAGGAGCCACCTACCAGTGGTGCATGCAGGCTTGCCTCAAGGACCAACTTGGTCGCAACATTCAAGTCTATGTCGACGACATAGTAATCAAGACCAAGGAGGAAGCCTCCCTAATCGACGATTTGAGCGAAACCTTCGCCAACCTCGACCGCTACCGGATCAAGCTCAATCTGGACAAATGCGCCTTTGGCGTACCATCTGGGAAACTACTCAGGTATCTCATCTCCGGGAGAGGAATCGAGGCAAACCCGAAGAAAATAAAAGCCATACTGGCTATGGAGAAGCCAAAAAAACATAAGGGGCGTCCAGCAGCTGGCTGGGCGAATCGCGGCCTCAGTCGATTCATCAGTCGGATGGGAGAAAAGGCACTGCCCTTCTACCAACTCCTCCGCAGAGCTGAAAAGTTCAAGTGGACCAATGAAGCGCAAGAAGCATTCGAAGACCTCAAGCGCCTGCTATCCACTTCACCAGTACTGGTGACCCCACGAGAAAGGGAACCGCTATTGCTGTATATCTCCGCCACCAACCAAGTGGTCAGCACAGTACTTGTGGTCGAACGAGCCGAGGAAAACAAGGTCCACGGGGTACATCAGCCAGTATACTACCTCAGTGAGGTCCTCACGCCAACAAAACAGTGGTACCCACACTACCAGAAGCTGGCGTACGGCGTCTTCATGACCGCCCGACGACTGCGCCATTACTTCCATGAACACCCAATCGTGGTGGTTAACGACGCCCCGTTGGGGCATATCCTCAATAACCTCGACGCCACGGGACGAGTCGCGCTCTAGGGAATAGAATTGTCTCCACGGGACATTACATACGAAAAGCATGACGCAATCAAGTCGCAAGTTCTTCCTGACTTCCTCGTGCACTGGATGGAGAACCAGCTCCCTGACAAACCAGATATGTCCTACCTCTGGACAATGCACTTCGATGGATCCAAGCGGAAGGACGGAGCAGGTGCAGGTGTCATACTGACATCACCTCAAGGTGACAAGCTAAAATATATCCTGTGAATGCAATTCACCGCCTCCAACAATGAAGCTGAATATGAGGCCCTGCTGCACGGGATGAGGATGGCAAAAGCCTGCGGCGCCAAAAGGCTCATTATATACGGTGACTCCAAGTTGGTCATCAACCAAACAATGTATGAGTGCGACGCACTGAACGACAATATGATCACGTACCGCGACCTCTATGACACACTCGAAGGGGACTTCGACGGCTGCGAACTATGGCACATAGGTCGCGAAAGCAGGTATTTCTCGAGCGCATCTGTGAACGCTCCATCCAGCCAAAGGCCGCAGAGAAGAAAACAAGCACAGCAACAGACTCGGGGGCTACGCCGTCCAATGAGCCAATGGCACTCGATGACTTGGAGCTGGACACAGGACTCGAGGGACCAATGAGCGTCATGATGATTGAGCAATCCTGGACGCAACCGTACATCACGTACCTCCTCAACAAGAGGCTACCGGACGATCCGACTGATGCACGACACATCATGCGGCGATCCAAGGCATTCGTTGTTCTCACGGCGAACTGTATAAACGCAGCATCACAGGAGTACTCCAACGATGCGTCTCCACGGCCGATGGAAGAGTTGTTCTCCTCAACAACCATGAGGGGACCTGCGGGCACCATGCCGGCAGTCGCGCCCTCGTTGCCAAAGCTCTACGAGCTGGATTCTACTGGCCTACGGCCATGCGCGATGCCAAGGACATCGTCCAAAAATGCAACGCTTGCCAGCGATTCGCGGACAAGCTGCACGCACCTGGCGCAGAGCTATGGCCAATTCCATTGGCCTGGCCCTTCACGCAATGGGGACTCGACATGTTTGGCAAACTCCCAAGGTCCCCACGAGGAGGCTATGTCTACCTTTTGGTCGTAGTCAACAAATTCACCAAGTGGATTGAGGCCATGCCAGTGACCAACCAATCAGGGCATAGTGCAGTCAAGTTCTTCGAGTCCATCGTCTACCGCTTCGGAGTACCACACAGCATCACCGACAATGGGACGTAACATCCAAGGAGTTCCAAGAATTCTGCAAGAATCTGGGGATCAACATTAGCTACACCTCGGTAGCACATCCACAGACCAACAGTCAGGTGGAAAAGGCAAACGGGCTTGTCTGCGGCGGCATCAAGAAGCGACTCCTCCGGCCACTCGAACAAGCCGGGGGTTGCTGGCCAAATGAACTGCAATCAGTACTCTGGAGCCTACGCACAACTCCAAACAGTGCTACGGGCTACACCCCGTTCTTTATGGTGCACGGGGCCGAAGCAGTGCTACCCGCCGAAGTACGGTACAAGGCACCGCGCGTGGTCGCTTATAGCGAACAAGAGTCATCCCTCGCACTCGAAGACTCCGTCGACCTCCTTGAAGAGGCAAGGAAAATCGCCGCGGAAAGATCAACGATCTACCAGCAGAACCTGCGCAACTACCACAGTAGGAGGCTACGCCCTAGATCCTTCATCGACGGCGACCTGGTCCTGCGACTGAAGCAGCAGGGACATCTCAAACTCGAGTCCCCCTCGGAAGGACCATACGTTATTACAGAAGTAATCCCAGGTGGCGCCTATCGCCTTCAAGATTTAGAGACTGGATTCGCATACTCCAACCCCTGGAACGTCGCACATCTGCGACGCTTCTACCCTTAGTTGTTTTTTCTTTTACCTTACAAATAAGGCACTCAGCCAAGGCTACTTAGCCACACATTGTACTTCGTACTGTCCCTCGAATAAATAAAGCTAAGTGCCCCAAAACTCTGTGTTCTCCTTTATTTTTCCACAATTTATCTACTCGGGGGCTGCGCCACCCTATACACATCTGTTCTACGAACTAAAACGCGATATCCTGAGTAGCTGGCACATCAATCGAAACCCTTGACGCAACATCAACCCAGTTGCAACGCACCTGACAGGTTGACAAGGGACTAAGATAAAGCACATGGCCAGGCTAACGAAAAGGAATCGCATAGTGCAACGCACTCACACGCTAACAAGCTCTTTATACATAATCGATAGTCAGTTATACACCGTATATACGAACTTTACAACATTGGTACACTTATGTGCAGGATACAAACTAAGCTACTACAGCAACAAAAGAACGTTGGTCTGCTCCTCGAAGAAATCGACGATCTCCTCTGCTGGGCGGTCCACTGCCTGATAGTGCGGCACCATATTCCAAGAAGAACCTGCTGGTGGCGCAGGTGGCCTAGCCGCAATTGCCGCAACGTCTACGTCAGGCCTATGCAGTCGCACCAGTGACAAAGTGGCCTTGGCACCAGCCACCAACTGTTGCCTTACACACTCGCGAACCGCAGCCAGGTCTTGGAACTTGGCAAGAAGGGCCAGCAGGCTTGATGGAGCAACATCCAGCGGAAACATCATCCGATAAATGTTCTTCAAGCACGACTGCGCCTTCTTCAGAAAGTGCCGCACTCGCGATGCACGATCCTGTAGGGTCGCCAGCACAATCGCACGATCATGATCCACCTAGAAGTATCCACTCTCCTAAAGTTGCTCTTGGGTCAGATCATGCATGAGAATAGCAATCCTATCCTTCTCATCCTGCGGATGGCGCGCGCTGACAACTGTACAAAGCAACAATGGAACCATAAGGACAGCACACCACTGCGAGTGACTACAAGGAAAATATACGAGCAAGGAAACTAACACTTAAATTGGTCGCCCAGCTGCGTCATCTCCCCCAGCAGATACTGTTCTCGGGCGGTAGCCTTCTCCGCTTTTGATTCCATACATCCGCGTTACCGTGGAGCATGGGAAATTCACGCTCCAACCGCTTCATGCGATCACGCAGTCGCGACAGCAGCGACAGCTCATCCACCCTAGAGCGCGGTGGTGCCAAAGTATCATCAAAGGGCGGCGAATCCTGAGGTTCCCTCAAAGGATCACTTGATGTACCCTACCACAAACCAAGCAAGAAGCAATAAGAAGACCAAATCGACACATAGACAAAAGACTCTAGTGCATTAAAGATTGGCAAAAGTATCAGCAGATACACTAGCCACAGGCATGTTCTTGACAAAAGACATAAACTAATCAACTATTACAAAGCTACTGAGAAGCGATTGGCTTCTTCGACTTAGACGGCTTCGGGGGCCTCATCAAGTCCGTGGTAGTATCAGATGCCACTGACTTTCTGCCAGCCCCTGATGCTGCAGCCTTTGCCGCCTTCTTGGCTCGCTGTAGCTCCTCAGAGTACTTCGCAACTGTGTTAATCAGCTGTGGCCCATACTTGCCACAAGCAGACGCGAAGGGAGCAAAGACTAACTGCTAGCCGTCCGCGCTAACGGGCATCACCCTCGAGACCACTGCAGGATCAACTTCGACTCCGTGGGCTTGAAACATCGCGAGCGACATCGACGCACCGGCCGCGCGGAGCGAATTCTTGAAATTTGCAGGGATGCCACCAGCAAAGGACTCCACCAGCTCGTTCATATTCTCGATACGTTCAGCCTTGGGCGCCAACTCCTCCCGGAGACGGCTGAGTGCGCCCTTGGCCTTGGAGAGTGTCTCTCACACGGCAGAGCTGCGATCCTCGACTGCTGCAACAACACCCGCCAGAGCATCGTCACGGCGGAGGGCCTGAGGGTCAAAGCTCAAATCATTGGCATCTGCAACCATGCAGAGGTTCAAAGAGTCAGCACCAGTAACAAATTCGAAAAACAGAAGAAAGCACCACAAATTCACACAAGGGAATACCTGAGAGAGCCTTGGCGATTGAGAAAAGTTGTTCCTCAAACAACTTCTCCCTAGCTGTGGTGGAAGCACGCAGATCCTCTTCGCGCTTTTGCGCCTCATCACGCACCGCGATTGCCCCATCGCGACTCTTCACAGCCGCAGCGAGCGTCTTTTCCATGGCGGCGGCGTCACAAAGAAGGGCATTATGTTCAGCTGCAACACAAAAGGGATTGACTATCAGTCGATTACAAAACAATGATGTAGAAGAATGAGAAGAAAAGGGCACTTACTTTCCACCACGCAATATCGTGTATCCAGCATTGCATGTTGGCGACCCATCGCAAGCACCTGGTCCGCCAGATGAGTGGCTTATTTCACAAGGAGCTATCGCAAAAGAAAACAACAAAGTCAGCAGATGCCATAGGAAAAATCGACCGCGGCATGAGAAGAAGAAAGGCTACACTCACATGATCCTCCAGTGACTCCGAAGTCGACTGGTGTGCAGTCATCCGAGCAACCATCTGATGCTCCCCATCATGTGGAGAGCTTGATGAATTGTGCCTAGAGTGGGCCGTCAATGGAGGAGAGGGAGCACGCTCAACCTCTTTCTTGGCTCTGGAGGTCGTGACTCCAGATTCTTTCAAAAATTGGACGTCGCCAGAAGATGACGGCGCCTGTTGACTGCAAGATACAATCAACATCAAGAAAAGGCAACTGCAAAGAAGACCCAAAAAAGGAAGATTCGAACACTTACCAATAAAAATTATCAAAGTCAAAGGTTGGCTCCCTCGACTCTGACGAGGACTCCTTTGGCAGTCGCATCTTCTTGCGAGAAGAAGGCGCCACGGCACTCACAAGAATGGCAGGGGTCGGCGACTCCGCACCAATGCCTGCACCTTCCGGAGTCGAAGGAGACGATGCATCAGAATCCTCACTGTGCGAACGCTTGCGAGTATCCGGACTATCGGACTCGGGGGCTTCCTCCTCCACATCAGATGGGACGGTCGACTCTGACTCGTCCTCTTCCAAGGCCTCGCGAGGGAGAACCCCCTCAGGAAGAGGAGGCATACAGGGTGACACCGCCCAATCCTGCATACAGACAACAATTTAGCACAAGGATAAGAAACAGCAAAGAAGCAATCAACAAACTAAGCTACTGCGTAGCACAACTATACCTCAGGAGGAGGGTTAGCAGCATCGAACGGAGGAACAACTGGTTCACTGGGGAGCACGTCCTTGACGGTGTACCTAGTAACCAGTCGAACCCTCTTATCTACCTCACTCGCGGACATGCCATCGGCAGACACGCGAGTGACATCGTCAGCGCCAGCCCACTGAAATATGGGGTGGACTCTGGCCTGCAGGGGCTGGACGCGACGGCGTAGCCACGTGCGAATGAGGGCGCAACCTCCTTCCTCTTTTCCTATGCGACTCGAGGTCGCAGACGTGCTCGTACAGCACATCTGTCTCCGTGGACTCGCCAGGCATAACCACATTCTTCCAGGAGCGCCTCCTCTTGCATGGCGTCGAGGGGTCGAAGGGCACGAGTCTAAAGTGGTCTCCGTTGGCCTTCTGGTCGCGAACGTAGAACCACTTTTCCCTCCACCCTTGGACGGACATCATCAGCTTGATGTCGAAGTATGTGGAGGATGGATTGACATGGATTCCGCAGACGCCTACATCGTAGACTATGGAACCAGATGCCGATTGGCGTTTCAATTTGAAGAGGCGCTTGAAGAAACCAAAATGCGGCTCGATTCCGAGCCAGCACTCACAGAGGGTGATGTAGCAAGCTACGTGGACGATGGAATTGGGGGACAGCTGATGGAGCTGGAGCCCGTAAAGACAAAGAAGGCCCCTGAAGATGCAGGGGCAAAGAGAGGCCGCGAATGATGAACGCTAAGAACATCACTCGAAAACCGGCAGGAGGAGAGGGGATTACCTCGCCGCCGGGGACACGCGCGTCGGCGACTGCGGTGGATAACACTCCGTCTTGGCGAAGAAGACGAAGATCGGAGTACTTGATGACGGACGGACGCCACGCGCCATTTGTGACGCGGGTGCCCATGCCCTTCTTCTTCCCGCCGGCGGCGGTGCTGGTGGCCGCAGCGGCGGAGCCGCCCTTCTTCTTCACCGCAGCAGCGGTAGCCGCGGAATCGGTCGCATCACCTCCTTTCTTCTTCCCCATTGCGCGGCAGCGATACGACCGGAGGAAGTAGCTGGGAAATGTGCGGAGCTGGTCTAGTGCCGCGGAGGACAAGAGCGCAGAGAAAGCAGAGGAGCAGCGGCAATGGCGATGAAGGCAAAGGATGAACGAAACCAGATGTGAATTTTACCGTCGCAGCGTCACTACTTAACCCCTAGAGGATGTAATCCAACGGCTCAGAAAAACCCTACTGGACGCGTGGCGATCATCGGGCTAGACACGTGGAGGGGCGGAAATGCGAACCGTCCCCCCCTCTACTCCTATTACGCGCAGAAATCGAGGAGGCGCAGTTAAAATAAAATTACGCACGCCCGGTCAAATCAAAGTCAGGGAGTGGGACCCACAGCTCGTCACGTCCCATCAAACTCGCTCACGCGGGCAACTGAGGTCATGAAATCGTCAGCACTGACGTCATCATAGCTACACAGCAGAAGACTTCGACTACTTTAGTCCTTGCTCAAGTCTTCGACTCCACCAAGCACTCGGGGGCTACTCCCATAGGGAGCGCTGGTCGCGCACCCTACGATTTTTTCTCTCTTCTTTTGCAGGAACATGGGCAATCAAGGCAAACCCAACCACTCGAATCACGGTTCAACTATGGACATGGGTTACTCCAATAGGGAGTGCCAGAAACAAATTCGACTGAAACAAGCAAACAAAAGACGACACCTGAGTCTTCGACTCAACCAGGCACTCGGGGGCTACTCCCATAGGGAGCGCTGGTCGTGCACCCTATGACTATTTGTACAAAGTACTATGTGTTGATAGCATCCACACTCGAAGTTTATGGCGACACCGCCTCATAATTTTCCCTACAAAGAGACCGCGTCTCCTAGGTCACCCGAATCATCTCTGCGATGATAAAATTCGGATGTCGCGCTTGCAGCGTGAAGGTAAGACCTGAATAAGGCCTAGCAATGCATTAAGCTGCGCACTACCAGAAATATATCCGTGCCTGCAGGTATGATGAACATGCCTTGACGTACGCGTCGAGTGCTCACACCCATATAACTGGAATTCGACTCCTGTAAGACCTCTGCGGCTTGAGTTGAATTACACCAGCACTTTTCCGGATTCGAGTCCAGGGACTCGAGTTCGAGTAGATTGCGTTGTTTTACCCTAAGGTAGTTAACTGATACTGATACATCGGTTAAATCAGGCACGCACATCAACAATCCCTATGACACAAACAAAGCAGTCGAAAATATACTCATTCATGCACTCGAAAGGCTTCATAAAGTCCCCAGTCGAATCTGCGATTCCACTGGACACTCGGGGGCTACTGACATGGCTATACCCTACAGGTACTCGAGTTTGGTATATACGGCGTGAATACAGTAGAAGCCCACGGTGTCGCCAAGGCCCAAGAGAGTACTCGAGTAGCCTACAGACTCTCGATTGCTTGAAGAACAAGAAGAAGTTAAAGATAGAAAGTTCAAAGGAGAAAACCCTAACCTGTAACCGACTCAACCTGCTACCCGAGACCTAGCCTATCTATATAAAGGCTAGGAGGGGGCAGCGAGAAGGATACACACAACCCTAGTTTCCACAACCCTCGCCAGATTGCATCTGCGCACCATTGTAATCTTCAATTCCTTTGATAATTCCACGAGCAGACAAGCAGGAGTAGGGACCTCTACGAGGCCTAAACCTGGGTAAATCTTTGAGTCCCCTGTGTGCTTGTTTGTTAGCCGATAGATGTCTCCAGCGCTCCCTCCTTCTCCAAAACCCAAGTTCATAACAATGGGAATTGATGAGTTAAACCCTCGTCACTTGTAGTCTTGGGAGACCGGGTTTAGGATACATAGCCGTACTATCAAGAGGGGCTCTTGAGTGGGTGACTCGATTGCATCCTTCGGAGAGAACTCAAAACTTAGCATTCTTGCATCATATTTCTTGGTTGTTGTTTGGATATTGTCCATGTGAGTATATAGAGATTATGGTTATCATCATAACAAGCTCTAGTTCATCAAAAACGGAGTTCCCTTGAATATCTTATTGCATTTTTTATCTTGCGGGTTTTCCGAATTTACACCTTGGGAGAGATCTCACATATATATACTTGATATTTTTCCCTTGGTGGTATCCAATGTTTCACCTTTTGTTGTGTTATACTCTTTATTATCTTTCCAACAAAATTGGTTTCAACCTAATTGGAGTTTCCAAGTTCAACTTCTTGTGTTATGGGTTTTGAAGGTTTTATAGGTTCGCCACTTCTAGAGAGGTCATACCTTTCTCCATTTTAGTTTTATGCTCTCATGTTGTACTATGATGTTTCTTTGCATAATCTTGTAGAGCTTGTTGTTTTCTTCAAAATGAGACCAATATCATCGAAATCAGAGTCCGAAGTCAAAACTTATTGAAGTTTTCATGCATGTTGTCTAGTGTTTTTTCTGGGCGGAAGTTCTGGTCCTACTTCCTAATAGAGTGCGTCCCCTCTCTGTTTTCATGTTCCTATTTACCGGTAGTACTGGTGGATCACCGGTAGTTCCGGTGGTGCGCGGATCTGGCCCAAACGGGCAGAATTCTCTTGCCCTATTTAAGGGCCCCCTCTTCCCCAATGTTTCCCCAACTTTTGAGGTCATTTTTGCAAGCTCTTCCACTCTCTGTCCTCCATTGTTGACCTTCAAAAGATTGCCCTCTCCCCTTCTCCCTCCCATGATTCTTGCATCTTTTTGAGGGATTTGAGAGGGGAGATCTAGATCTACAACCCCACCAAACCAAATCCCTTCTTTGTGAAGGAATCCTTGGGATCTAGATCTTGGAGAGTTTTGTGTTCTCTTCTCCTATTGTGTTCTTCCTCTCTTATTCCCCCAATAGATTTTGTAGCTTTGGTGGAATTTGAGAGTGAATGACTTGCCTCTTGCATTTGGTGCATAGGTTTGAGTTTTCCTCGGAGATTCGGCGAGTTCAAGCTCTTGGGCTTGTTTCTCTTTGGTTCTTGGAACCCTAGACGGTTGTGTGGAGTTGTGGTGTGTTCTTGAGGCCTCCAATTGAGTTGTGGAGATTCCTCAATCTTGTGGCTTGTTGTGGCCTTGTGGAGTCTTTATGGCATTTCATGGGAGCCCTCCAATTGAGTTGTGGAGATTGCCTCAAACCTTGTACGGGTTTGGTGACCGCCCTCAAGTGTCCATAGTGGATCGTGAGTAGGCCTTTGTGGAGAGCTCACGGGAGAATAGGGTGAGCCTTTTGTGGCATCGGTGAGTTGCGTGCCTTCGCATCTTGAGGTGAGTCCTTGTGTGGTGTTGGGTGAGCATCGAGCCACCACACCTCAAGGTGAGCCATTTGTGGCCTTCGGGAGCATAGTGCCATCGCACCTCTCCATCGGAGACGTAGCTTCTTTGGAAGTGAACTTTAGAATAACAAATCATCGTCTCCACGTCCATCAGTTATCTCTCAACCGAGCCCTTTATTTATGCAATTTACATTGTGATAGCCATCGTGCTTGAAGTATTATATCTAGCTATCACCTTGTTGCACATGCAAGGCATATTTAAAATGTTTACAAAAGCAAAGTCGTATGCACGTCTTTGTAGGTTATCCCAAAGTAATCATTGGGAGTTATTCCACCATAACACTAAAAGGCAAAAGTGTTTGTCACCAAAATGACGAGTTCTTTGGGAATGAATTCTTCGTAAAAAGTTAAGTGTGAGGACAATTGAACCTAAGTGACATGATCAGAGAAGCGCAATGCCAGAAAGTGTTCTAGAGGCTACTGCAATGTTCGTGGCTACCGTTTTTGCAAATTTTGTAGTTATGATATCTAAGGTCCTATTAAACCATATGGATCGGTTAGTAATCAAATAACAAGATTTTATGAAAAGTGTCGTTGTTGGACAATTATATATCGAATATATGCAAAGAAGCGATGATGAGCCCAAACTCCGATAGATGGCTAGAAGCCATAAGAATTCGTGATAGTTTCCAAATAAGAAAATCAAGTTATACTTGGTAGACCCTCAGGAAGGCGTGAAGCTTTTCAAAGCATAAATGGACCTATAAAGAAACATACATGGATGTTTACATCCGCGAAGTGGTCGACATGTCGGAAAATAGTTTACGAAAAAGTTCAAAAGGTTAACTGCGACAAGATTTGATCTTTCGCAATGATATTTGGTCTATATAGATTATTAAAGCAACCACTACATATTAAGATATGGTAGTTGAATAAAAAACAACGTTCTTATAATACAATGGTTACCTAGGATGTGTTCATGACACTATCCAAAAAGGGTTTTGTTAATTCAAAAGGTTCTAAAATATATGTCAGCCTCAATGGTTGAAGTAAGCATAATGGAGTTAGAATCTTCACTGTGATGAAACTAATAAAAAGTGTAAGTTCATCATAAACAATGAAGATGCTTGTGTTTACAAGAGAGTAAGTGGGAGCATTAAGACATATTTCCAATGCTTTATGTGAAAGACATTATGTTAATTGAAAATGATGTATCTTTTATGAGACACGAATGAAGAATTTCATTAAAATTTGATTTTGATGAAATACTTAGGCAAATCCATAATGTTAGATATCAAAGTCTATACAAATAGATTGAAATGATAATATGGTTATGCTAAAGTACATATATGAAATATTGAATTAGTTCAATATGGTTGCATATTTGAGTGGGAGATGTGTGAGTTTCCTAGTCAATATTAGACAAGAAAAGTTCTTGCCACATGGTAGCAAGATAAATTATATTGACAATTAATAAGTGAACCTCAAGGTTTATTTGATCATGAATGCTATGATATGTACATATCTAGATGAGTCCTATGCTCTGAGTGTTAGGAGCATATACCAAAGTGATTCATAAAGATGATCACTAGACAATAGTAATGGTATTCTTGTGTACTTTGGAAGAACCAAGAATATGCTCTGTATGTAGATATGAAAAAATAGTTCAATGTAATGTGTTACATTGATGTAATTTTTTGTCACATATACAAATGAAGTTTATCCCAGTTAGGATATGTGTTAATAAATAAGGTGGCACAGTGAGATGGAAGAAAGTTCCATGATGAATTTGGACTAGTTCCAAAGGTGTAACACTATGACGAGTACTACAACGAACGACTGAATATATTATTGCTATAGCAGCATATAGAGGGCTTTTGTCTCAAATAGTTTGATTGTCAAACTAGGTGCGGTTCCAAATAGGCTATACTATGAAGATCCATTGAATGATAATAGGATCAACATAGTTTTGGTTTAAGGAATTGATGTCTTACCAGAAGACTAAATTATACAATGCCATCTCATTGAAACATGAGTGATGCGTAGTGACGCATAGACATACAAATACATGCAGAACTGAAAGGGGCAGTTTTGGAGATTGGGTTTACCGCAAGAAACATGTGTGGACAACACCATAATGCCATAGGTGTTAAAATGCGTGAAGCAATAACTAGAATATTGACTCTAGTGCAAGTGGGAGACTGAAGGAGATATGCCCTAGAGGCCAATAATAAGTATGTTTTATTGACATATCTCATTAGGTCGTAATAGTTTTATACCATGCTATAATTATATCAATCATAAACATTGGTACACGTGTGGTATGTAAACAACCCAAGTCCCTAGTATCCTCTAGAAGAATAGTTCATTGGGAAGCTGATGATCGAGGTTTCCCGATCATGGACTTATTAACATCAACTAACAACGAGATCTCTTCGGCAGATGAATGATGTGATGGACACACCTTGCCGTAGTATTGCAATGTGATCTAGTCACAAAGTTCAACATTGTGATATCTAGCAAAGCGTAGTGAATCAGTCCTTCGATCGTGAGATCATATTAATAACTATCTCCTGCAGATGCTTTGATCACATCAACCGTCATGTCTGTAACTGGGTGGCCATAAAGGTGTTTATTGGGTATTCCAAAGGAATAGGCTGAGGCCTATGTATCAAGATCGAGATTTTCCCATATGAGTGACAGATAGATACACTTGGCTCACTTGGTGAGATTACATCTACAAGTTTGCAAACATGTGATTAGGTCATGGGGATGTAATATCACGGGAATGATTAAATGTGTTGGTCTGTAACAAGATCAAACTAGGTATGTCAATTCTAGGGATCGGGTCTTGGACAAACCATGTGACATGGTGTTAGCACATCAATGCCCATAGTTTATGGACTTGGGTTTTGAGGAAGTGGGGAGCGCTGAAAACCTCATTCGGCTAATAGGCATGCAACACGGGGACACAATGTTTACCCAGGTTCAGGCCCCCAGAGGGAAAACCCTACTCCTGCTTGTCTTCTCTTGATTGATGATGAACCGTAGGTTACAAGGGTTCCTTGATGGGGATGATGCACAGATGTAATCTAGCGGGTGTATGTGCTAGATTTTGCGGTAGTCCCTTCTCGTGGTTCCCTCCCAGCCTTTATATGAGGAGGCTGGGTCTCAGGATACCACCGAGTCAGTTACAAATTAGGGTTTCCTTTAAACTTTATATCTAGACATTGCCGTACCCTCCAAGGAGTCGCGTCCTCTGTGGGCCAGGGCCACCTGAACCTTCATGGGCTTCGTTGCTGGACATGGTTCGTGCTATGGGACTCCGTTGGGCTGAACTGGGTAGGCCAATATTAGGCACCCATAGGTCATACCCATGTTAGTAGCCCCCCGAGTGTCCATTCGAATCGTAGATTCGAGTGGATACTATGAAGTCTTGGATTGCCCGAAGCAGGTGCGCTTCATCTGAAAGATTTACCAGGTCACATTGTTAAGGTCATAGGGATTGCTGATGTACTCAAATTCGGAAATTTCTGGTGTAATTCGATTCATGCCACGGAGGCCTTACTGAGTTGAATTCTAGTGATAATGATTATGTACCCAACACGTCCATTGGGAGTGTTCATCATACCTGTTGGTACGGTACTTATCTGGTAGAACGTAGCAGATGCGGGTGCCAGGCTAGCAGATAATATCTGAAAGTCTTATCTTTACATTGTAAATGTAGCATCCGAATGTTTTCCACCGCGGAGGTGATTTGGGTGGCCCAGGAGACGTTATCTCTGAGATTGATGTCATAGTCAGGCAAAGTCACCAAGGGTTTCCCTTACAGATGCGTTGAACCCATGCTGCGGACGCAGTCGACGCAGAGGTTTGGATGAATAAATATCCTCATATTTCCTTGTTTTCATAGGGCGCACGACAAGCGCTCCCTATGGCAGTTGCCCCCGAGTGCTTGTTCAAGTCGTGGACTCAGACAGGGACTTTACAGTTGTGTAGCCATGTGAAGGCAATCAGCGGTTGTACTTTGTCGAATGCGCGACCAACGCTCCCTATGGGCATTGTGTTGTAGCAGTAGACACCGAATGGTGTGATGAAGGCCGTCTTTTCCTGGTCCTCCACCTTCATCCAGATCTAGTTATAGCCTGAGTAGTCATTAAGGAAGGAAAGGCGTTCACACCCCGCGGTGGAGTCGATGATTTGATCGATCCGCGGTAGTGGGAAGTGGTCCTTTGGGCAGTGCTTATTTAGGGATGTGAAGTCCACACACATCCATAGGATAACTATGTCCTTCTTTGGCACCAGCACTGGGTTGGCTACCCAGGTGCTTTGCTTGATCTCGTGGATGAAATTAGCGTCGAGGAGTCTGTTTACCTCCACACCCACAACATTGGCCTTCTCTTCTGACAGTCGCCATAGCGACTGCTTGATTGGTCGTGCATCTGGTTACATGTTGAGTGCATGCTCGGCGAATTCCCTAGGAACTCCTGGCATGTCTGCAGGACACCAGGCGAAGATTTCCTAGCGCTCACAGAGGAATTCGACAAGCATGAGTTCCTATGCGGGACTCAGGTTGTTGGCGATGAGGGCCGTCTTGGTGGGGTCCGTTATGTGAACCTGGACCTTGTTGAGGACTAATCAGGTGCGTTCTACCTACTCAAAGGAGGAAGACTGTTGTTCATCGACTTCTTGAGCCTTGCCAGCTCCTCTTACATGCCGAATGTTTGGGAGATTCTGTTGAACTCCCTATCGCAGTTATCAAATTAGGTGAAGCTTACCTAAATGGTGATGATGTCATTTTGTCCTTGCATCTTCATCATGAGGTACACGTAGTGTGGTACTGCCAGGAATCTTGCGAATGCCACGCGACCGAGTATGGAGTGGTACTGAGATGTCCAGTCAACTACCTTGAACTCGAAGCACTCGCATCTGAAGTTCTTGGGCATGCCTAAGATGACGTACGTCGAGGTGTATTTTGCCCAGGGGTAGATCCCCTTGCCTGGTGCGATGTCGTGGAAGGTTGTGTCAGATCTCTCCAGGCTGGAGAGCATGATTCGCATGGCTCGCAAGGTGCTAGCGAACATGAGGTTGATGTCGCTGCCTCCGTCCATGAAGACTCTGCTCATCTCGTATTTGATGATCTGAGCCTCAAGCACTAGGGTTGTGTGACCTGGGCATGGTACTTGACGTGAGTGGTCTGATCTGTCAAAGGTGATGTAGGACTCAGATCCGCTAAGGTACTCAGGGATTGTGGGGCGTTATGACACAACCATGTTGATTTGTCGAGTCCTTGTCTTCTGGGTCCTGTTGGAAGGATGCCCCCTCTGGATCATCATGCTCCAACATGGTGGAGGATATGGCTCACCTCCATTGTTGCACACCACTAGAGCTACTGGTGGTGGTGCGTTGGTCGGAAGGAGTGGTGGTGGCGATGCCCCGTATGCTATGGGCCCTGTAGCTGCTCCGTACCCTTTATTTGTCGCTTCACACTGAAGTTGTGCGGAAGCATCTTGAAGCTTCTGGAACTAGCGGTAGTCCTTGAGGAGGTGGCTCGACTTTCTCTTGTCGTCCTGCTTGGCGATGTAGTAATGGACGTTGCAGGGGACTGGCAGGTGCTCCATCGCGGTTGAAGCTCCATCGTTAGTGCGGTGTTGCCACACTTGGGTCATCTTTCCGCCATCACAGTAGTTACCACCATGATATCCATCATTGCGGTTGTCGTCGTCGCGTTTGTCGGCTTAGCCGGCCGCGACCATGTCGACTTCATTGTGGTCCTCGTAACCATGATGCCTGTGTTTTCCTCTGCAGTCACGCCTGTGGCCTAGGTCGTCCTCGTCATCTGAGTTTTCTCGGCTATTGTGGAGGGTGTCTTCACCATCTGCCCAGCGATTCGCTATGTTCATCAAGTGGTTGATGGTATCTCGCTTGGTGCGCCCGAGCTCCTCCTTGAGCTCTCGATGGAGTACGCCCGCTTTGAACGCGTCGATTGCTTGCTCCTCGGAAATATCTTCCGTGGAGTTCTTGATGATGAACCATCGTTGGATGTACGAGCAGAGGGATTCGCCAGACCTCTGGCAGCATGGTCAAAGTTCTTCGATTGAGGCTGGTCGCTTGTAGGTGCCTTTGAAGTTTCAAATGAAACTGTACACCAGCTCCTCCCAGCTGCGGATGGATCCGGAGGGGAGGCTATTTTGCCAGGCCCGCGCGGCGCCTTGCAGTTGCAACTGCAATCATTCCATGGTTGTTTCTTTGGACCCTCCATGGCACTTTACGGACTGTTTGTTGTCGTCCATCCAGATCTTTGGCTCCTAGAAGCCGTCGAACTTTGGGTTGTCTGAGGGCAGCTTGAATCCCTTGGGCATCGGAGTTTGTCGTATGGCACGGCTGAAGCATACGCCTACAGGGGGTTTGACAGTAGGTAGGTGGTAGCTGCCATGACGGTGGCCTATGGTGTCTTGGCAGTTAGAATGCCCTGGGCATCGATTTACATAAACGAGAAGTCCAGTTTCTTGGTGGCTTCTCGTCTAGCCTCCTCGTCCATCAGATCTGTTCAGGAGCGTATTTTCGACGCCCTGACATGGTGGTTCCCCTTCGAAGAAGACCCTCTGATTGAAGAGAGTTTCACCCGTCGGGCACTCGATTCATCGGAGAGTCGTCGCCGCTCTTCAAGCTAGCCCTGTTGCGCCATTTGACGGTGGAACTCCTTATTCAAGTACCAATGGTATGCCATTAGTACCTCTTGTAATGAGCCGGGAGGTAGAGGCATACCTCTCGACAGGGCCTACCGGATCTCTCCCACTCCGCTTCATTGAGGTGAACCTCCAGCCTATCGATGTTGTTGTTGTTGTCGCGGTTGGTTCCGCTCTTGGCCATCCACATATCAGAGTGTCTCGATCATGTCTGTGTATTCCTGAGTAGTAGGGTGTACCGCTTAAGGGTATAAGATTCTTATGGATTGATTCGAGATCATAGGAGAAAAGAGAGAGAACTCTGGAATTGTTCCGGGGTGATACCGGAATGTTTCCGTGGATATCTGATGATGATGGGAGGGGTTCGGAAGGTGTTTCACAGTGATACGTATTCAATAATATGTCTTTAATATTAACTAGATGAATTAATATTAAAAATGTATATTTTAATTGGATTTATGGGGTAGCCCACCTAATTGGGCCTCACTTGAGGAGGCCCAAGAGGGGGCCGCACCCTAGGGAAGGCCAAGGAGGCCGACAACCACAAAGTGGGCTCCCCACCACGTGGGGTGTTGGGGGGATACCCCCGAGTAGGGTAACACCAGGGTATAAGGGCCGAGTTAGCCGAGGTACGGCGCGGTCAAAGTTAAGCACTGATCGGGTCACCTCAAGGCGGTCTGAATCACGGTGTGACCCGACCCATGGGGCAATCCCTTGGCAATGGTCCGGCCGGCATAAGATTTATGTCGGCCGTGTCTATCTGTTTTGCAGGTAAATGGGTAAGCCGGATTAGCTACATGCTAGCCGGACTATCTTAGCTTCCAAGAGAAGGAATCCCCCGCTGGTCAAAAGGTGGCTTTATTAGCTGGAACATGAGCAAAGTAAAGTAAAGAAGAGGACCAGCGGGTCAGGGGCGACCAAGGTGACGCGGGCAAAGCCAGATGACGTAGCCCGTGTCAGGTGACGCCTAAAGACAAGGATGACGCTGCGGGTTACGTCCAAAGCTCGGACGAGCCGTTAAAGAGGAATAAAGAAGCATCTGCTTTAGGAAAAGAGCATATTCACAGAATATGCTGCCACCTATGCCCTATAATTGTAACCCGGGCTACCCTATATAAGGAGCACCGAGGCCTCCATAGAGAGGGACGACGACAAGGAGATCAATCATTCTCTATCTAAGGTAGAACTCTAAGGCTAGTTAGTGGGGAGTAAGAGACATTATCTCCTTCTTTCTAAGAGCCTCAAGAGCACTTGTAAACACCATTGATAGAGAGAATAAAAGAACTTCCGTGCGTGGAATCACCACGTTCTCCCTCCCTGGATTCCCCTAGCACTCATTGGCCCCATCTTTAGCCTATCCATGGCATCTGCTATGCCACCACCACGACAGTTGGCGCCCACCATGGGGCTAGCGGTGCTAGCAGGGGTGAAGATTCAGACAGGAAACTTCTCGAGCACCGGCGAGCGTATCGTCTCAAGCTTGGTTCAGCGCTTAGGAGCGCTGGACTACGTCAGTGACAATCCGGGAAGCTTCGGCAGGCACCCTCCGCCGCGCAATGGCGTCTTCCTCAAGCTTGGCACGCACAAGATCTACGTCGGGGTGGATGAGTCCTGCGTCCACCCGCAGCACGTCATCGAAGGAGGCGAACCACCTCTTAGCGCTGCTCGTGGAGTGTGTATCGCTCGCCCTACTAGCAGCGTTGAAGTCCTGATGACCGCGCCAGGTGCGGAACCAAGCAAAGATCCGGCGCCAGAGCCGTAGGTAATGCCCAAACAGACCAGGTCTAGGTTTCCTCCGCTAGAGAAGCCAGAGAATGTGCTCCAGCAAGCAATAGATAGCTTAGCAACACCAATAGCACCTGTGGTAGATCTGGCTCAGGCGCAAGTTGAGTTAGAGGAAACTAGGCAGAAAATGTTAGCTGGAGCCAAGAAGGTAGCAGAGCTGCATCAGTCATTGGACATCACCTTGAGAGAGTATGCTAAGGCAAACCGTATCGATGGGGTAAAAATCCGAGGCAGAAACCTGATCACTGAGATTGACAAGGAGTACGAGCCTAAGCCGGGTCAAACAGCTACGATAGTAACAGGAGGGTTGGATTGATACAGTGCCCCGGCAAAGAACCTTAGAGCAGCAAATGCGGCTGCATCCGAGTTAGAAGGCTTAACCAGTGAGGCTCGACAAAGGCAGCAAGAAAGGGTAAATCACTTGTTGAGAGTTGCCTGCCAACAAAATGAAGAAATAAACAGAGCCAACCCGGCACCACCAGGGGCCTCACAGGTGGTACACTTGGCCAGAAATAACCCGGCAAGATCTAGAGGAGTCACGTCATCTCCGGGTCACGATCCCAGGAGAGAAGAGGTAGTGGATTCCGGGAGAAGAAACAAGCAGATGGTCCCTTATGACCCGGTAAGGGCTGGAAAAGGTAAGGCAGTGCAAGTTGAAGAGGACCGCCACAGTACCAGCCGGGGCGTGGCAGCCCGAGGTAACCATGACCAAGGCAATGTCGGTCAAAGAAATGCTGCCAACGGCAATGCCAGATAGCGCAATCCCGTGGGAGCGAGGCAAAATTTACCTCAGACGCAACAGCGCGTACCTCGTCAAGGAGGAAGTACAGGACAAGCGGCACAACAGTATCATGCACGTCCGGATCAGGAAAGATACAATGATGGTTATTCGGCAATGGTCAACGACAGATACCCCAGACTGGATCACCACATAATGGGATCAAGGCTGGGAAGCAGAAACTTGCAGCCAGATGATGCAAGGTTAAAGCTGGATAGAATTATAGGTCGGAACAAATCGAGCAACAAGGTCCACAGGGTCTAGCGTGCTTTGGGCCCCGAATCATGAATGAGCCACCAGTGCTGAACTTTCAGCTGGCTAGAGGAACCCAAACTTATGATGGTAGTACCAGGCCAGAGGATTGGCTGATTGACTACGCCACAGTGGTCAAGATCGCAACAGGAAACTTGAGATGGGCAGTGAGATATGTGCCGCAAATGTTGGAAGGACCAGCACGAGTTTGGTAGAACAATTTACCACCAGGAAGTGTTAACTACTGGCTGGATTTCCAGGAGCTGTTCGTTAGCAATTTCTCAAGCACTTACAAGAGACCCAACAGACCACAAACCCTCACGTTATGCCGACAGAGACCGAATGAGCCAAATAGACATTTCTTGACTCGGTGGTGTAATGTGAGAAACTCATGCCAAGGTGTGATTGAATCACAAGCTATCGCATGGTTCGCTCAGGGGTGCAGATATGGAAGTATGTTGTGGCAAAGGTTACAGCGAGATATGCCAACTACCTTGGCTGAGACGATCCGGATTGCAGATTCATATGCCTTGGGAGATCCAACTCAACCCCGGATAATGTCTAGCGAAGCGAACGAAGAGTATTACAGTCGAGATAGCCCCGGATCGTCAAGGAGGAATGATTTCTGAGGAAAGAGAAGGGATGAGCGCCCGGAGTATCGGTATAACTCGCAGCAAGTTGCGGCAGTGGACCGGGATCAACCCAATGCCGGAGCTAGTCAACGCCAAAAAACTGGAGGACAGAGCTGGCAACAAAAGAATGAAGGGAGAAAGCCTTGGACCCCGGAGCAGAAAAAGCAATGGCAAGAACGAAAGGATAGGCCGAGGTATACATTCGAATCTATGCTAGATCAACCTTGAAAATTTCATATGCCAAGTCCGAACAGTCCAGCGAATCATACGACCCGGCAGTGTGAATGGATGAGGAAATTGGAACAGGGGAGTTCGGGGAATGCTCAGGCACCTCGGAACGAAGCACCTAGAAATGAAGCACCCCGGCCACCGTTACTAACAGGGGAAATGGACAGCAATTGATGCTACTACCACCTCCGCCGAGGTACGAAAATCCAGAAAGAAGGGACGTTGTACATCAAGTGGGCAATAATCAACAACAAGGCCAAGGTTACAACGAGAATGAAGGACGAAATAAGTACAGGGAACATCATCAAAGCTATTGCGTGTTCACCACGGAAGAGAATGACTGGAAAAGCTTATAGCGCCCGCATATGGAGGTGAATGCAGTTATGCAAGCTGTGCGAAGATATCTGCCTTGGGCGGATCAAAAGTTTACATGGAGTGTCAAGGATCACCCAAAGATCATGCCAAGCCTAGGAACCTATGCTCTAGTCTTGGACCCGACCTTCATCGGGCCGAATCTCAATGTGAGATTTTCCAAGGTGTTGATTGACAATGGCGCAGTATCAATATTATGTACAAGGATACCATGCACAAGTTGGGGATAACAGAGAACATGTTGCAAGCAACAAGGACCACCTTTCACGGCATTGTGTCGGGTATTTCCTGTGAACCAATTGGTAAGGTCCGGGTTGACGTGTTATTCGGCACAAGAGACAACTGCTGCACAGAGAACTTGGAATTCGAGGTGGTAAATCTGGAAAGCGCTTCATGCGTTACTCGGCAGGCCAGCGCTGAGAAAATTCATGGCAACTACCCACATCAGTTACCTTAAGATGAAGTTGCCCGGACCAAGGGCCGTGATAACTATATTAGGGGACTTCCGGCGTTCGATCGAGTGCGCTTCAGCCAGATCCAATTTAGCCGAGTCACTCGTGATAGCTCAGGAAAAAAGGAAGATACTAGAGGTGGCGGCATTGGCTCAATCCGCGCAACAACATATGCCGGCCCTGACCAACCCACACGGGAGCGTATCATTCCAGGCAACTAAGGACATGAAGAAAGTACCAATCGATGATTAGTTCCCAGAGTGCACCGTCACTATTGGTGCCGGGTTAAGCAGCAAATAGGAAAGCGAGCTCGTCAACTTCCTCTGTGAGAATCAGGATATCTTTGCTTGGTCTACGCAAGATCTTCAAGGTGTACCGAGGGAGTTGGCTGAGCACTCATTAAATGTAAGACCCGGGGCTAAGCCGATAAAGCAGCCTCTCAGGCGTTTCGCAGAAGACAGAAGGAAAGTTATTGGAGATGAGATAACAAGATTATTAGCGACCGGATTTATCATGGAGGTACTCTATCTGGATTGGCTCTCTAACCCGGTGTTGGTGGAGAAAAATAAAGATGATCCGAACGTGGTTGTGGTATGGCACATGTATCGATTACACGAACCTGAATAAGGTGTGTCCCAAAGATCCATTTCCTCTTCCTAGAATAGATCAAGTCATAGACTCAACTGTAGGATGTGAGCTATTGTCGTTCATTGATGCGTATTCTGGTTTCCACCAGTTACCACTGAATCCGGATGATCAAATAAAGACTGCGTTTATTACCTCATATGGGGCTTATTGCTATCGCACTATGCCGTTTGGATTACGTAATGCGGGAGCAACGTACCAGCGATGCATGCAAAAATGCGTGCATGACCAAATAGGTCGGAATGTGCAGGTCTATGTGGATGATGTGGTGATAAAAACCAAGGAAAGCAATACGCTCCTTGAGGATATCCGGCAGACATTCGCGAACTTAAGAAGGTTCCGAATGAAGATGAACCCGGAGAAGTGCACTTTTGGCGTACTCGTCGGAAAGTTACTCGGTTTCTTGGTGTCTAGCCGTGGCATTGAAGCTAACCCGACGAAAATCCGGGCCATAGAAAGAATGGAATTGCCAAAATGTCTTAACGATGTCCAAAAGTTCATTGGTTGCCTGGCGTCATTAAGTCGGTTTGTATGCCGGTTGGGAGAGAAGGCCTTGCTCCTCTATCAGCTAATGAAAAAGGCAGATAAGTTCACATGGACACCACAGGCAGATCTTGCATTTCGAGAATTGAAAAAGATGTTGTCTACCGCGCCAATCCTAACTACACCATTACCTAAGGAACCAATGCTGCTCTACGTAGCCGCGACCAACTGAGTTGTAAGTGCAGTGATTGTAGTGGAGCGTGAGGAGGAAGGAAAGTCAGTGCAAAGGTCGGTGTATTATCTGAGCAAAGTATTGTCAGCATCAAAACAGAATTATCCTCATTATCAGAAGATGGCGTACGGCGTATATATGTCTGCCAAGAAGCTCAAGCACTATTTAGAGGAAAACCCCATCAAGGTGATATGTGAGGCACCCATTTCAGAGATCATGAGTAACAAGGACGCAAGCGTCAGAATAGCAAAGGGCTATCGAATTAGCTCCATACACACCATAGTTCGACAGAAGGGATGCGATCAAGTCGCAAGCTGTGGCAGATTTCTTTGTGGACTAGGCTGAAATGCAATACGAGCCACCCCTGCCGGACTCCAATTATTGGCAAATGCACTTCGATGGATCGAAACTGAAAGACGGATTAGGCGTCGGAGTAGTGCTTACCTCGCCCAAGAAGGATCAACTAAAATATGTCCTTCAAATCCACTTCAGTGCCTCGAATAATGTGGTGGAATATGAAGCATTGGTACATGGTCTCAAAGTGGCAAACGAAGTGGGGATACGTCGGATACAATGCTTTGGTGATTCGGATTTGGTGGTGCAGCAGGTGTCTAGAAATTGGGATGCCCTGGATGCTAACATGGCCCTGTATAGGTTCCATGTTCAAAAACTAAGCGTGTTCTTCGAGGGATGTGAGTTTCATCACATACCTCGGTTTGAAAACGGGGCAGCAGATACACTGTCCAAGCTAGGCTCATCCCGGCAACCAATCCCGCCAAATGTTGCCTTGGAGCACCTGAGAAAACCATCAATCACACCATCACCTGAATCAGATTCCATTTACATCTCGACGCTCTCCGGATCAAGGGCTGCACCTATGGAAATAGAATGGGGAAGCACCTCCGCAGCAGCAAACCCAGGGACTGTACAGACTGATCCAGCAGGAGTTATGTCAGTGGATGCAATGGAGGTTGATGAGGGACCATTCCCCGTCCGGACTATACCAACTTGAGCAAAGCCAATTTTTGATTTCCTAAAAGAGGGAATCTTGCCGGATGATGAAATAAGTTCAAGCCAAATTCAGAGAAGGGCAAAGGCCTATACCATTATCAACTCCGAACTATACAAAAGAAGTGTGACTATGGTACTACAACGGTGTGTTGATCCGGAGGAAGGACTTGACATACTCCGGGATATTCACCAAGGGGAATGTGGCCACCATGCCTCCTCAAGGGCCCTAGTTGCAAAACCTTTTCGGCATGGGTTTTATTGGCCTAGTGCTTTGGAGCAAGCAGAGGACTTGGTGAGAAAGTGCAATGGTTGTCAAACATATGCCACAAAAGCTCACATACCAATGTCGGAGCTGAAAACTATCCCCATTACATGGCCGTTTGTTGTATGGTTCCTAGACATGGTAGGACCATTTAAGACAGCAAAAGGAGGGATGACCCATATTCTGGTCATGGTGGACAAGTTCACCAAGTGGATTGAAGTAAAACCAATTCGAAAATGTGATGGGGCAACAGTAGTAAAATTTCTCAAGGATATAATCCTAAGATATGGATATCCCCATAGCATCATAACTGATAATGGAACAAACTTCGCTGAAGGAGCATTTGCGAGATTCTGCCAGAAAAAGAAGATCCGGCTAGATGTCGCTTCAGTCGCACACCCCGCATCGAACGGGCAAGTGGAAAGATCCAACGGACTGGTATTGTCCAGGATAAAACCCCGGCTCATGGAGCCGCTGCAAAGATCAATGAGGTGCTGGATAGAGGAACTACCAACGGTACTATGGAGTTTAAGAACAACTCTAAATCGATCAACAGGCTATACGTCGTTCTTTCTGGTATATGGGGCAGAAGCTATATTACCAGCCGCCAGAGAGCATGATTCGCCAAGGGTCACCCAATACACAGAAGCCGAAGTGCGCGAAGCCCGGCAAAATGATGTAGGTCTGCTAGAAGAAGCGAGAGAACTGGCCTTGTCCAGATCCGCCATATATCAGCAAAATCTCTGACGCTATCATAGACCCCCGAGTTTTTCGGGAAGGTGATTTGGTGCTAAGGCTAATACAACACACCGCTGGCCAGCATAAGTTATCCCCCCCATGGGAAGGGCCCTTCATTATGAGCAAAGCTTTGCGCAATGATTCTTACTATCTTATTGATGCACAGCCCCAGCAAAAGAACAAGGCGGACATGTCCAGAGAAGAATCCAAAAGACCATGGAATGTAGCACTGCTTCGTCCTTTCTACACCTAAGAGGTGAATGTATCCAAACTACTTGAATGTCGGTATGTATGTCAGCAGTGAGCTTATCAATAAAAACTTTGCCACCCCGAGCAGAGACTCGGGGACTGCTATGGTACTTGTCTATTGTTTTCATATTTTTTATGTCGGCTGGGTAAGTCGCTTATGTCTTAGTTGGATTAGTAATGTGTTAGCACCAAAAACCTAACTCTTCGACTTTGCTGCTGTCCAACAAGAATTGGCTTCATGGCAAGCAAGAGAACAAGTTTGGAATGGCAAAGAACATGAAAAACAACTAAGGAAAAGTACTTAAGCGAGCCGACATTGGTTTTCTGACTAATCTCCAGTTTATTCTCTCACTAAAATACTGAACTATTTTGAGCTAATCTCAAGGTTTCAAGTATTGTTAAGTCAATTTTTTGAACCTCAGACTCGTAAGTCGAAAAAACCGAATCAAGGTAGACGCGAGCCGAGTCAAAAATTGGGGGAACAAGAAAAGGAAACTCGGGGACTTCGCCCACGATAATCCGGCAGTAAAACTTAGTTCGGAACACTTAGTTGTAGTACAAACAAAACAAACTGTTTAAATACATCTGCACCCGGCATTCCGGGGATCTGATAAATGTGACAAGTGTTTTTCAAGGAGTAGGAGCAGCAGGCGAATCATTTTCCGAGGAGGGAGGTACTCCGGAGAGCGGGGGAGGAGCGCTAGCTTCGGCTTCGTCTTCCGGATTAACCTCGGTATCCTCCGGGTCTTCAGCCTCGTCGCCTAGCTCGAAGCCCTCGCTCTCACTTCCTTCGTCTTCCGCTCTAGAGGCAATCTCGTCATCAACAACATCAAGAAAGCTCGGCCCCTCATTCCAGGCATGGCAGAAGGAGTACTAGATAAGGTTGTTCGCACAGGACTAGCGGCGCGCGATCCACTCCGGATCCTCGCGCCACTTTGACCCGGTGCGCATGCGATTGAGCAATGCCAAGTCAATTCCTTCGTTTGAGAGCAATGTCAGCCCCAGCCCGTGTGGCAGATTCACGCCACAAATGCAGTTGCGTGTCACATTCCATATGTTTGGCTATAAAAGTGGAGGTCATCTTGGGAATGGTTTCACTGGGCCAGAGGCAGCCAAACATCCGTGTTGCAGCTGGGACAATATCCGCGCCAAAATTCTTTACCACCTCAAGGCGAGCGGTGAGACTCGCCAGGAGATCCTCTGTGGTATAAGGGATTGGTTCGACAGCAGGGCCTACAGAAACTCCACGCTGCTCACGGGATTGGCGTATGGCAGAGGCGGCAAACGTATCACTCTCTAGAAATTTGCCTAAGGATAAGAGGAAAAATAATGAGCGAATGGACCAAATCAGAATAGTAACAGATCAAGCAAGGTCGGAGAACTTACGTGCAATTTGGAAGAGGAGTCGCTGAAGCTCGGATTCAAAGTTGGCATTGTGGACCCCAAGTTTTTCGTACTCGGTGGTCGCCGACGTAAGTTTGACGTCAGCTTCCTCCAGTAGGCTCTTGTCCTTAGAGATTTGCGTGATCAAACGCTCCTTCTCCTCGGCAAACTCCTGGTCAGCCTTCTCTAGGGCGGACTGATGGGAGCTCTTAAGCCTCCGGATTTCGGCATTCAGCCGAGTGACCTCCGAGTCCTGCCCTTGGATCCGAGCTATCTCTATGTCTTTCTTTTCCAGCTCAGCCTCATGATTGCCTGCTAGTTTGAGGAGGTGAGTCATCATTTTAGGCATGGGAACGCTATCCTCGAGAGCAACTACAACAGCACAATGATCCGGAGAACCCAAAGTATAAGTGCCCACCGGATAAGGCAAAGGAAGTGTAGACGATCATGTGAAGGGAATAAGTTTACCTTTGATTTCCGCAAGATTTTTTCTCATAATTATGTTCTCAGCTTCAACCTCGGCTGCAAGATTTGGATGAGAAATTCATAAGGATCCGAAGAAGTTTGAGCAGATACGAAGGAGGAACGAAAAATTACCCCTCTTTGGTACTCCACCATGAGTTTACCATAACGCGCACGGACGTCTTTATAGGAGTCCAGCAGGCGCTGGAACTCAGCAGTGCGGCGGTTAGTGGTAATCTGAAACAAACAAGGCAAAGACAAAGTTCAAATGCAAAGTAAAAACAATTCGAAGTATACAAGATCTAGGCCAAGTGGAACTTAACCCGGCTCTAGGTGTGTGGATATTCGAATTATACAAAATCCAGGCCAAGTGGAACTTAACCCGGCTCTAGGTGTGTGGCTATTTGAATTCTACAAAATCCGGGCCAAGTGGAACTTAACCCGGCTCTAGGTGTGTGGATATTCAAATTCTACAAGATCCGAGCCAAGTGGAACTTAACCCGGCTCTAGGTGTGTGGATATTTGAATTCTACAAGATCTGGGCCAAGTGGAACTTAACCCGGCTCTAGGTGTGTGGATATTCGAATTGTATAAAGTACGGGCCAAGGGAACTAGACCCGGCTCTAAACCTACTAAGATTTGATGTTATTATGAATAAAAGCTAAGTTCTATGGGAAGCATCCAACCGAATAACAAGTTATTCCCCTGGAGGCTCGGGGACTAGAGGCTATATATAAGTGATCTTGAATAACAAGCTATACATCTACAACTGCTCCTATATATCTACAAGTGCTCAGGTATGGAAAACAGTGACAGTAGAGAAAAAGAATTACCTCCATCATCCGGCCAGCCAGGGAGATAACCTTGGTAGCAGAATTCATTTGGGCGCTGAACTCGGCTGGGCCGAACGTCTCCGGCAGGTCGTCTTGGTTGACGAATTCCACGTCGTTCTAGTTCTTCACGTACTCGTGGAGTAGTGGACTGTAGCTTTCACCGCTCAGAGAATAGTTCGCCACAAGGCCCTTCACATGGGCATCACGCCTGGCGGATTGAGCCACGGCGGGGCTGGTGTGCAAAACCAGCTGTTTGCTGCCCTCTGATCTAGAAGCGGTAGACCTGGAAGAAGTATCTTGGGCTGACCCGGAGGTCTTCCTGGCTTTGCCGGATGAGGATTGAGGGGCTGGTTGAAAGATATCAGTGATTGAAGGAGTAGACCTGGTGGGGGCCGAAGGAGCTTTTCTCTTGGGAGGCTTGGAAGCTCCTGTTGTTGCTGCTATTGCTGTTGTTGCTGCTGGTGCAGGTGCTGGTGTTGTTGCTGCTGGTGCTGTTGCTGGTACTAGGGATACTGGGGGCAGCGCCGATGAAACTGGCGCCTCAACATTGGGCACAGAGGCCGAGGATCTGGGGAGATCCGGCATCGCCGTATCCAGATCCGGCTCACTACCCCCCATGCCGATGTTGCCCTCCTCTTGGCGAGGTGGGCTCTGGTCAGGCGCGGCCGCAGAACCCTCTTGAATAGGGCTAAGCGGATGATGATCATCATTGTGGGGGGAGGGACTGCTCCGGAGTGGGGAGGCTATGCCAGAACCGCTCTGGAAAATATCCACAGGAGCTCTGGAAAAAAGGAAGGATGGCAAGTCAAAAAGAGAGAACAAACCAGAAACGAAGGAGAGCAAAGGAAAAATCCTAAGTAGCAGATCTAAAAGGACTTACTCGTCAGCGGTAGGAGGAGCCCGAGGTTTGGGAGCCTTCCTGACTGTGCTCTTGGTGGCAGGCTTGGCCGAGGGTTTAACCCCGGACTTCTTTTGCCTCTTCTTAGGCAGCGGCGCCTCCAAAGCTGCGGCCGAGGTAGCCGCGTGTTTCTAGGAAGGGGCCGGGGCCGGGCCACTGGTGGCAAGCCAAGGAACCTCATGGACCTGAGCATCGGGGTTAGCTAAACATTCAAACAATGCCAGATGCAAATAAGAGATAAGAACCGGATCAAGTACCTCAAGGACTTCAATGTCCAAATCATCATCGTCTGGCCAATCCCTTAGAGAAGAGGCATTACCAGCGCTACGTTTGACGACGTCCGGGGATGGCAAGAAGGCTTCCGGATTAGTCTCCACCTCGTCTCCCTCGGGACGGTCCTCCAACCACTTGCTCGCTGGTACCTCGCCATCCTCCAGCGGTTGCTGAAGGAATTTCTGAAAGAATAATGGCCAAGTTACAAAAGGAAACCGACATACAAGGGAGATTCGGAAAATAGAAAGGGGTAATTTACCTGTGGAGGGGGGTTGACACGGGTGAAGGGCTCAAGTCCCCACTCCCAATCCTCGGAGAATCCCTTCTCCACATTAAATATGGACTTAACCCGGCGGTAAACCGCCGAGTTATCCAACTCAAAGGAAGAAGTCTGGTGAGGATCGAGAGGGCCGCTAAGATAGCAGATCTTGTGGGCTCGCTTCTGGAGGGGGAGACCCGGCTACGGATAAAAGTAATCATAATATCCTCCTCCTAAGACGCTCCTTGAGCAGCTCCGTGATCCGGCGTGCCACTTGATTCGCCAGGGCCATGGCACACCTGGGAATGCTTTCCCAAATCGAGGCATCTGGAGGGCCAAGCTTGAAAGGGAGCAGCCGGATCTGGTCCTCCTTGGTGGTGTTCTGGACATAGAAGAAGGTCCGGGCCCAGCCGTTGCAAGATTCGAGTCCGGTAACCTGGGGGAACACGGACTGCTTGCGTGGAGAAATGGAGGCAGCGCCGCATTGGGTCAACTGCTTGTTCTCCAGGGTGCGCTCCGGATCTGGAACCACATTCCTCCGCAGACCAAAGAACTTAATCCAAAGTTCTTTGGTTGGCCAGAGGCCGACATATCCCTCAATGGTGGAGGCAAAGGAGGACAGAAAAGTGATAGCGTTTGTGGGAAGGTGATGCGGTTGCAGCTTGTAGGTGGAAATGAAATCAAAGAAAAAATCGGATGTGGGAAGGACAAAGCCACGCTGGAAATGCGATAAGAAAACAACGTATTCCCCAAATTTGGGGGCAGGGGAGACTTCACCGGAGGCGAGGCGGTAGGCGACGCCGGAGGGGATGCGCCGTGTGGCGCGGAGCCAAGCCAGGTCCTCCTCGCGGACGGTGGAGCCGTCCCAGCAACCGCATTCGCGGCCCTCCGCCCCTTCCTCCTGCTGCGCCACCACCGCTGCCTCCGCCTCAGACATGGAGGAATCAGAGCTTCCGACGGGGTAATCGGAGTAGAGATAGTCGGAAGAAGGGAAACAGGAAGCGCAAGGCCCCGTGGTGGAAAGTGGCGATGGAGACGGTGGCACTGGCGCAAAATGCCGCCGGAGCACGGTCGTGGTGGCGCTCGTGGAGCAGGAAACTGGCGGCGGTGGCGTGGTTGCTATGGAAGAGAAAGTCTGGGAAGCGCGGCGCAAATGGGGGAACTTCCCCTGGGAGTGCCCCGCACCCCCTATTTAACCGTTTCGCGCGCGCGTCGTGGGATCCTTTGCGGGTGATGTACCACACGCAACTGGCGTGTATGCGGCCAGGACAATCAATCAGAGCGAGGCCACTGGAGGGGCCACAGGAGCAAGCGATCCCATGAAGGGACATGGTGTTATAGTTAACGAGGCGTTGCAGTGAAGAGATGTTTACAGCAGTTATTCCTAACGTTGTAACAGTAGCCGGCGCATTAAATGCACGTGGCCCTTAAAATAAGATAAGTGACGATTACCCTCCACGTAAGATGTGGAGAAGTGTATAAGAGAAGGAAAGGTAACCCAGATAAGCGAGCAAATGATCTGGCCAACGAGGAATAACTCAGAACGTGCAAAAGGGTTGCAAGATGAGAAACTCCGGGCAACGAGGTAACTCGGCCTAAGGAGTGAAAGATCCGAATATGGGAACCTGCCGTGGCCTTAACAACTAAAAAAGTTGCCAAGACCGCACCAGCTTCGGGGACTAATGTTGAGGGGATACCCCCGGGTAGGGTAACACCGGGGTATAAGGGACGAGTTAGCTGAGGTACGGCGCAGTCAAAGCTAAGCGCTGATCGGGTCACCTCAAGGCGGGCTGAATCACGGTGTGACCCGGCCCATGGGGAAATCCCTTGACAATGGTCCGGCCGGCATAAGATTTATGCCGGTCGTGTCTATTTGTTTTGCAGGTAAATGGGTAAGCCGGATTAGCTATATGCTAGCCGGACTATCTTAGCTTCCAAGAGAAGGAATCCCTCGCTGGTCAAAAGGTGGCTTTATTAGCTGGAACATGAGCAAAGTAAAGTAAAGAAGAGGACCAGCGGGTCAAGGGCGACCAAGGTGACGCGGGCAAAGCCGGATGACGTAGCCCATGTTAGGTGACGCCTAAAGACAAGGATGACGCTGCGGGTTATGTCCAAAGCTCGGACGAGCCGTTAAAGAGGAATAAAGAAGCATCTGCTTTAGGAAAAGAGCATATTCACAGAATATGCTGCCACCTGTGCCCTAGAATTGTAACCCGGGCTACCCTATATAAGGAGCACCGGGGCCTCCATAGAGAGGGACGACGACAAGGAGATCAATCATTCTCTGTCTAAGGTAGAACTCTAAGGCTAGTTAGTGGGGGGTAAGAGACATTGTCTCCTTCTTTCTAAGAGCCTCAAGAGCACTTGTAAACACCATTGATAGAGAGATAATAAAAGAACTTCCGTGCATGGAATCACCATGTTCTTCCTCCCTGGATTCCCCTAGCACTCATTGGCCCCATCTTTAGCCTATCCATGGCATCTGCCGTGCCACCACCACGACATGGGGGGCATGTAGGGAGCTGGCCGGCGGCGCCCTCTACCTCCTCCCTCTTGTTTAGTCCCACCCCAGGACTTTGAGGGAGGTGGTGCCTCTCTTCCACCTATATAAATAGGGGCATGCCTCTCCCCAAATCCATCCCATCAATTGGCTTCGCATATTCTCTCTCTCCCCCTCACATGTGGTTCCCAAGATTGGAACTACACACGGGGATAGAGGTTTCTCCACTATATGCACGTTGTCGTGTTGTTGGATTCAGTCAGGATCAATCTTCTTCTGCAGTTCCGCTGCTTTGTTGGACCAGAGCCCGAGATATGTCTCTACACCGATGTGTGTAAATCCATGAGACATCGCCACTTGTGGTGCTATTCGCTTGGAGATTGGAGCTTGAACGTCTACACGACCTTGAGGTCGGCCGGCTACGTTGGACGACTACATCATCCATGTTACCTGCGAAACATTAACCGCTTTCGGTCTTCAAAGGTATGAACACAAAAAACCCTCTCGTTACCTTACATCTGCATAGATAGATCTTCGCTATGGTGTTTGCGTTGCTAGGATTTTTTTGTTTTCCGCTTCGAAACCATTCAAACCTAACTTTTGTAAGGAGAAAGGGGTATAAATAGTTCGGGAGGAGAACTAGACATTTTTGGAAGCCTGCGACGGAACCGTCAATAGAAGTCTAGCGGGACTGGATTCTAGGCCAGAAAGTTCTAGCACCAGTCCTGGTGGTCGGAAACTAGGCCGAGAAAAATCGACGACCGTTGGGAATTTCCGGCGCCAGCCAGGATTCAATGATCCATCCTATTGGGCACCAAAAAATTCAGCGGCCACCGAGACGTTCCGGTGGTGGTTCCAGCGGCGCCAGGAAATCTGCCGATTTTGCAAACTTATTTTACGAGCTTTTTTCCCTTTAGAATATTGGTTTATTTCAGGTGGGTGTGGTGGATATTTCGGGGCCCTCTATTGCAAATTCCATACCAACTAAAGTAAGAGATAAAGACCCATTAGACACTTATGTGGTACATGCTACATGTCAAGCGTGGAACCAGTCTCGGGTAAAATTACGCGTAAGGTCGGTTTCGGGATGCTTCATCAAACAATATTGTGGTATAAACAAGTGCATATGAGAGGGTAATAATTATAGAATCAATGCCACATCCTCGATGTGTTCTACCCATACCAATATAACTACACATAGATTGACGCTAATACCACTATAGGGGTTCGCAGCAAAAATCAATAATTTTTCTAACAACTAACGCTAATATGCCAGGATCTATCTACTAGTAATGCACTAACGGATGGTTTCAGAAACATACCCTTGTAGAGAAAAAGCGTTTCACATTCAGGGAAACATGGATGACGTAGTCAAACTCGTAGTTGACCTTAAGGTTGCGTTGATCCTTGCTCGACGACCCGATGCCAAAGGTGGCATCACCTCTATAGGAGTCGCACACGTCCGGTGCTCGACAGCGACTCCCGGTTCTCCGACCCAGCCAAGAGTGCGGAAGTAGATCTTCTGGACGGAATCTACACAACACTACGGCATGCCGCAATGAGGATATCTCCTACGCATGCAACCCTTACTCAGGGCATCAGTTGCAAGAGAGAGAAAGATGTGTCACTTGGGATTGCCGTAATGGCTTGAATTTCTCAATTCTAAATTGTGTTATTTTCTCCAAAGTGCCCACATTTATATATATAGGAGGTAGGGAGACACCCCTCCTCCTAAAGTAGGAGTGTGGGCCTATTCAAGTAGGGAGGAGGTGCCATGGGGAGGAGCTGGTCGGGTGGGCCTTCTTCGCCACGCCAAGGTCGATGGTCGGCGCCCCCATGCTCCCCCATGAGGCGGCAACCCCACTTGGGCCTCCCCTCCGGGGTGAGGCCCATTTAGGTGGCCTTTTTCTCCTTTAAATTCCTTTAATAATATAAATATATATTAATTCATATAAAATACATATTTATTAATTCTCAATGATCCGGAACTTCTTTCGGACCACTCCAAACTTCCTTCGGACTTTCCCGGAACCCTTCCAGTTTTCCTTTCTCTCTCCTGCAGTGATTCTGATATAACCAAAACAATCTCCAAGCATCATTGAACCCTTAAGTGTGTTACCCTCAAGTTCAGGAATAGTTTCCTATTAATATAGTTATAGCACAGTTTGAAAATTATTATAAACTAATTGAGATATGATAATAAACACTCTTTTATTTGTCTCTAGGGTATATCTCCAATAGTGTTGTGTTTCCTAGTCGACTCTAAGAGAAATAGGAGAGAAAGTAATGAAAACACCGCCCCTTTTCTTGAATAATGGGGGATCTCACACCACCTCTCATCATCACTTGCGGACTAAAACATGTGTAAGCATAGTAGATAATATTAGTCCGCGCTTTAGCTCCAGTGTCAACATTAACCAAAATAACGGATAAGGGAATTTTGTCTTTTCACTTTCAACTTTCGTTCCATTTTGATAGTCCTTCTCGAATAGCACTGGAATACTCATGGCTCCACCTCTTCAGCGACCCTGCCAACCATTGCAGGTTTTCACACATGGATTGCAGGGAACGGCTGCCATCCCTACCCTCCTCCAATGTGCGTTACATCACTTCACAGTAGTTCGGCTCCCACAGCCATGCAGCTTCAAAGCAGAACTGTTGAAGCACAAGTGCCAATCTGGATGATTCCTCTATACCCGCTAGCTTAACTAAAACGGCAAAATGGTCCGATGACGTAGTCATCATGTTCGCAACTTGGAAGCCACTAAATAAGTCCATGAACTCCCCATTCGCAACCGCGCGGTCTAAACGGACATGGACCAGATCATCACCCTCCTGTCTATTTTTCCATGTGAATTTCGAACCTCGGTAAAACCAAGATCTACTAATCCACACTCATCTAGGCATACACTAAACATAGACATCTAGGTGCTAGATCGGTCATTTGAGCCAAGATGCTCATCACTAGTGAGAACCTCGTTGAAATCACCACAACAAATCCACGGTCCCTTCCACACACACCATGTAGAGGTCAGAGGCCGGGGTATTCCCCATTTCGAAAAAAAAAACACCATGTAGAGGTCACAAAATTTGTGTCTTAACTCTCTACGAGGTTCACCATACACAAAGGATGCACGCCATTGGACGCAGCTCTCCTTCGAGACAACCACATCCATGAAATGTGAATTGTAACCCTTCCGGTTCAATGGAGTAAGGATTCATTCAAGAAAGAGCCAGACCTCCATTGAGACCTTCGTAAAACTGCATGTGTAGCCCGACGACCACATAAAATTCTGCACTCTCCAGAATCCTTCATCTTTGTTTCACAAAGAAAGATCAATGTGGGCCAGAAGAACCTCACTAACCAACGAAGTTCGCCAACTATCGAGTCCGACCCAAGCCCTCGACAGTTCCATCAGAAAAGATTCAAGCCCGTGGCAGGGCTCCTCCGCAGCCGCTGCCTGATCTGCCAATCGATTAGAGCTAGAAGGTGAATCTGTATTGTTGATGCATCCGAGAGCATCAGCTGTCAGCACGGGAGGAATCATTCCTTCAGGGACAATGACTTGGGCTTTCGACCAATATTCTTTCCTTTTTATTGCCATTGACATGAACTGATCCTCCCTGCACAACGTCCACAGTTTTACCAGGTGTACGCTTCGATGCCTCACTAGAGGCTGCAGCCTGAGTGCGGGTAGCTCGTGGCTTCCTCGGGTTCTTGGGAGAGTTACCTTCTCCTGGTATTTCTTCTCCCTGCTTCTTCTGAGCAGGGGTCTTAGAGCAACTCCAACAGCCGCGCTAAATTCGGCACTGTTAAATTGCTATGCAGTACGTGATCCAGTTTTAGCGTGTGCGTAGCATTTCTCCTCCGGCGAATGCGCTAAATTCGGTGCGCGAAAATAGAGCTCAGAAAGAACCCCCGGCAGATGCACAAAAATACAGCACGCGGACGGCGGCGCAAATAGGTTTCACAACAAACTATATGTTCAAGAAGATCAAACAAACCCAAATAAATTCAACAAAAAATTATCTAGTTATTATTACAACACAACCAAATGGTACATGAATAGTACAACAAATATAGTAATTGTTTATCAACAAATACAACAAGTTTTTCATCAAACACTACAACAAATACAACAAGTTTCCAACAATACAATAAACAACAAATAAAAGGAGGGCTCAACGTTGTGCTCCAAACCATTTCCACCACTCCTCGATGAGATCTTTTTGAAGATTATCATGGATCTCATTGTCGCGAATGGCATGATATGAGGCAATGAAACGCGCCACCCTATGCTCTCTCTCCTATGTACTTACACGGGAATCCCCATCAAGTCATAGTGGTGACTGCGATCTACATCTTTGCCACGGTCATCCTCTATGATCATGTTATGCATGATCACACAAGCGGTCATGATGTACCAAAGACATTCTTAATCCCAAAATCTAGCCGGTCCTCGTACAATAGCAAATTAGGCTTGCAAAATCCCAAAGGTTCTCTCCACATCTTTCCTAGCTGCCGCTTGTGCGGCATGGAAATCCTTTTCTTTCTTACCTTTGGGTTTGTGAACCGGCTTCACAAAAGCTTGCCACCTTGGATAGATGCCATCTACAATATAATAGCCATCGTTGTATCTGTGGCCATTTGCTTCAAACTCCACTTGTGGATCTTCACGTAGTACAATCCTTGACATAAGAGGAGACCGTTGAACAATATTGATGTCATTGCAAGACCAGACATTCCAAAAAAAGCATATGAAATCCAAGTCACATAATCTTCCACAGCTTCAAGGATGATAGTGCAATCCTTCTTGTGACCTTTGAATTGTCCATGTCATGCTGCAAGACAATTCTTCCAACTCCAATGCATACAGTCAATAGAGCCAAGCATTTCAGGGAACCCCCGAGCCTTGTTCTCCTCCAAAAGCCTAGCTGTGCCTTCGGCATTGGGAGCTCTCAAGTAGACGGTGCCAAACACGCGCACAATTATGACGGCAAAGCGCTTGACACACTCAATGGCTTGACTCTCACTCATTGCCAAATGGTCATCAACAAGGTCCGCTGGAATACCATATGTCATCATATGCAAGGCGGCGGTCACCTTCTAGTAGGTGCTATGTCCAAGCTCTCCGGCAGCATTCTTTCTTCGCTCGAAGAACCGATCAAACTTGGTCACCTCTTCGCAAATGCGCTTGAACAAACCGGTGCTCATCCTAAAAACACCGACAAAAATACTCCTCTAGAAAGGTGGCATTGTCGTTGAAATACATCCTCATCAACCTCTCGTATCCTTCAATCATTTCCCTCCACAACTTGCGCCTACCAAATATTGAGCCATCGCGCTTTGGTTTTTTCGTCTCGCGCCAAGCTAATAGCATCGATATGTTCTCATCTTCCTCGAGCTCTAGTTCCTCATCGGATGAATCATACGATATCCTCTACAAGCATGAATATACGCTCACTTCGTCTACCGAAAGTAAAATAAAATTTGGAGTTGCGGCGGTGGCGAAACGTACCTTGCGACGGCGAAAAAGCATGTGCCAAGTAGCTTCCCAGCTCGAGGAGGACATGACGGTCGCCGAGGTGCGGGAAGGAGGCGCGGCGGCGGCGGTGGCTTGGCGGCGCGAGAGGACACGCGGCGCCGGCCGCCCGAGTCGATTCCCGCCGCGGCGAGCTCCAAGAAGGTGTGGCGGCGGATCTGCAGCTTCCACGCGCGGGCGAGCGGTGGCGGGCGGCGGAGGCGCGACGGCGGGGGTGGCTTGGCGGCGCGAGAGGACACGCGGCGCCGGACACCCGAGTCGATTCCCGCCGCGGAGAGCTCCAAGAAGGTGTGGCGGCGGATCTGCAGCTTCCGCGCGCGGGCGAGCGGTGGCGGGTGGCGGAGGCGGCGAATCGAAGCGGCGGCGCCGACGCAATCGCGGAAGGGGAATGGAGGCAGTGCACGCGCGGGGAAAGTTTCAGCGGCCGTTGGCGTTCGCACGCGAGAGAGTGATAGCACGCGCTGGTGACGGGACACCAAATTTGGGGCGCGCGGGTGGGCAAATTGACGCGCGCCCGAATTTTTTAGTACGCGCCGGATTTTTGCGCGCCTGCTAGAGGACAAAAAGTGTCTCGCGCGCTGTATCAGCGGTTATTTTTACAGCGCCGGATTTTAGCACGTCTATTGGAGTTGCTCTTAGTTGGTCCCTCCCGACCATTCCCAGGTTCAGGCTGATTACTCGAGAAAGAACTCTGCCCTGACCATGATCCAGATTGCTTCTTCTCCTCTGGAACACAGAGCCGTGACCCATGGTAGGGAGGAAGACCCTCCGTGGCATCGCAAGACGGAGGTCTTGCACACTAAGGATGAATGTCCCACAATGCCACAAGACAAACAGAATAGCCCAAGTCACTGTCGTACATAACTTGGTACACGTCTGTAACCTGTCTCTTCTGAGAGAAAACAGATATATCTCCCCATGCACGACCATCTTATAAGTGGTTCCTCTACCTTGATCGAAGTTCTGACACGCAGATAATCTCCCCATGCACGACCAGTCTTGTGAGTCTTCCGTCGAGTATCATTCATCAGTCCAAAAGGGAACATCATGATTCGAGCCCAAACAGTGAGCCTGTCAAAACAGACGTCACATGGCCTAACTGACGGATCAAACTCTTTCAACAGTACCCCATTTTTGCTAATCGTCCACGGCGAACCTTCCGTGACGACGGGGTCTTTGTCTACTTTTTTTTTTAACAGGAGAGCCCCAGAAGAGGCTGGAAGCCGTACCATTAAAACAAGATGGTGGAGCTATACATTTTCACGCAGGACCATATAATAAAGAGAAAGAAAACTATGTCCAAACGCTTTACAAAGAGAACCCTGAAAGAGTAAAGAAAGAAACAAAAAGGTCCTCCTTCCAGCTCGTCTCTGCATCTGAAAGGCCTCGCGATGGAGGTTGAAAGTGCGCCGGACCTCGCCGGCGATCTGTGGCCTCGATTTGGCCAAGATAATCGGCTGGCTATCTGCCTCCGATTTGGAACTGCAGAGAAAATTGACTTCACTTCTCCAAGAGAACCCCTCGTCACTGCAACTCAGAGAACTCTCCCTTGCAATTGCAACCTCTGCGCCCAGAAAGAGAAATCGCTAAAGAACAGCACCGACGAGCTCCCCGGATTCATTGACACCGCACAAAGAAACCGAGCTCTCTCCTCAGAGCTCCTGCCCGAGATGAGGAGAGGAAGCCGTAGAAGATGCCGCATCAACGAACCCAAGAGACAGGCTTATTTGACAAGCTGCGGCCAGAGATTGCCGACGCAGAACTCCCCCACGGAGTCCCGGAAGTCGGCGAGGACGACCAATCCAACGGCACGCCTGCACTGCCGCTAGGATAGCTGCACCGGAGCCACACCTTCTTTGATAGAACCCTGCGAAGACCGAAGAAATCCGAGCCGACAGCGTTGCAACGTCCCTCCTCGCCACCACGGCCAGCCAGGGACAACTGCAAAGCGGCGCATCTCATCTTCGAACGGCACCAGCAGAGATTCTCACCCCCCCCCCCCCCCCAGCCACCATGGCCAGGCGGGAGAGACGAGGCCGCCTCCGCCATCTTCAATGGAAGATGCTCCAAGGACCCTTTATTTATGGAGCCGCCGGCGTCGACCTCCACCCACAGCTCCAGCCACCGGAGCGACGCCGGGAGAGGCAGGACCACCAGCCATGAGCTTGGCCCCAAGATCTACCTCACACTAACTCCCGGCATGACGCCAAGAAACGGCAGAAAACTGCCAAAACTGAAGGAAACTAATCCTACTACTACCTCCGACACCTCCCCAAACCCAGCCCCAGCCTGCTAATCCGACGGGGGAAGGGAGGGCAGCAGAGAGGCCCGACTCAAGACGACAGACTCTCAACGGAGGTGGGGGAGAAGACTGGAGAAGATAAAGTTCATGATAGTACGAGAGGTTGTCCATCTGTCTTTGTCTACTTTAGGAGTGAAATCCGCCATAAACAGGTTGGATCCCATCGAGAGAATCTCCGGATCTTTAGGGTTTCCCCATGCAGCCTTGAGAACTCTATGATAACATCTTCCAGAAACCATAATCTCTTAATAACCATGATCAATGAACCAACATAAATAACCTACGATAACATCTTCCAGTAACCATAATCTTAGTGATAAGAGATTACATTACCAACAAAAACGAAAAACTTAAGAACTCCTAATCAAAGTAACCAACATGACCAAAAAAATCAAAGTAACCAACATGACCAACACATCACTGCTGACTTAGCAACATTCTTCTGGACGTGTCCAGTGAACACTCCGGGTAGACAATTTTTTCTACATGATCAGACCTCAATATTGAACGAGCATGAATTATGGCGAAGGATTCAATTCCCTCAGTAACTCTCTTCTTCAATGACATCCTCTGTCTTTTAGTCCTAGGGAACCTGAATGGCTTATCATCTTTGCAGTGGTTGCACTCCAACCTACTATACAGGAACACATCCTCTAGATTCACCGTTGCTGCCATAACACGTCGGAGATAACTCACCATGTAATCTTCAGATTGAAAGCCAAAGATGATAAGTGTGACCAAATTGTGATGTTGGAAATGAGATGAAGCCGAGTCCCACTCTACACCCCTGTCCTCGCTATACGATTCTGTTTTTCTCATCTTCTCATCTGTTTCCATCGTGCATGCGTGATCCCATACCTGCATGCCAGCAACAGGACAAAGGCAAAAATAATTGTCAAATGAGCAGATCTATGTACCTGGTGAGATAATCTCGCAATACCTAACATTAAGCCCCGTGTGCCAAAGAGATATCTCTATAGGTAATAAAGCACATACTGTCATGTATAGCTCCTTCAGTAAGGGTGCAGCTTCAAGAATATACATTGTCCATGTGAGATCGCACCATTCAGGAATATTAACCAGATTCACAAACCTAAGTTGGCGGAACACAGATGCCAAACTTCCCGTCAGGCATTCTGGCTGCACCCAAATCTGCAACAAACAAACAAGTGCTGAGATGAGCTCAGAACAAAAAAGAAGCCACAGCTAGCAAAGGAACAATTTTTTACTTACCTTTTCAGAGTTAAATCCCAACTTCAGATCCCGTATAGATGTACTGCTAAGAAACTCACTTAACTTGACAAGATTATGAAAACTATAGCCAATATTTGAGAGGCTTACAGTCTCGAGCAATGGGACATGACCAAGAACCAGTGGATCTTGGTAATTTATCCAACCATCAAACGTCATCTGTGTGAGTTGAGGGAGCCAGTTCAGCTTAACTTGCTCCAATAAACAATTGACGATACTGAGCTCACTGAGATGCGAGTGTTCAACTTCCAGTGTGCTGGGATCACCTAAGTCACAATTGAGCAAACGCAGATGCTTCAACCGCTTGCAAGTGATGAGGATGTTGGATATGTCGAACTCACTAAATCTCAAATTCTCTATGTCAAGGCTAGTGAGACCACAAAATGCACTTTGACACGCATCAAAGAACCGCATGAATTCTCTGCCATATATGACCAGCTCATCATCTTCAAACTCATCAATGCCAACCTTCCCTGTCATGACACTGAATTGGGCCATCTCAACCAAGTGCGTCTCCATGATATGACCAACGGCTTGTCCAATGGATATGGGAACATCACCTCTCAAGTAAAACACGGTAGACAGGAAGCGGATGGTGTGTTCACCTGGACTTCTACGCGTCAGTATGCTCTTTGTCGCTTCGACAGCAGCAGCATTCACCCTAACCATTTCATCATCAGATACGTTGACATTTGACACACCCTCAGGCAGGAAGTCCTGCGCATTTATCATCAGTCGAGACAGCTCAGCGGAGAGCTGACTCCACCTTCTTGAGAGGATGCTGGTTCTTGCAGCGTCAGCAACATTAAGTCGGTCAAGAATGTTGACCAGAATGTCATCAGGCAATGCGCTGATCCTGTCATCTCTACTGCCTTTCTGCACTTGGCATGTAGAAAAGCAGGAGTTATATTTCACACTAGTCGCAAAGATGGACAGTTATGCAATTTCTATACAATCACAATGTAATTTTGATGTAGTACAAGAGGTACAGACTTGGTAACATATTTTTCCATACAAAACATGCAATTAAGAAAGAAGCAATTTTGATTCAGTTTTCAGAGATACAATTTCCATACAGTCGTAAAGATGCAATTTTTATGTCGTCACAAACTTCATTAGAGAAAATAAAAGATCTAGAGGGAAATAAAGGGCAAGGAACTCACCCCCATGGCTCCCGCGTAGATCTAGAGGAAAATGAGGCCCGGGGAGAACCTGTTGCGCTTCGCCGCCGTAAATCACGCAGCTGATGGCTCAGAAATCGCCGTTCTCCTGCAAACTCAGGAGATCTCGTTGGCAGATATACAGCGGCTTGGGTTCCGCCTCCGGTGGCAATACGGAGATTGAAATCGAGAAGGAATCAATATCCTTCTGTGATCTAAACCCAAAGGGGGTCGAATTGGGACTGCTACTTTGATTGCGGGCTGCAGCTGCGGATTCGAATCCGGATTGCGGCTCCCGAGGGAGCCGCTTATTTGGTCGCCTACGCTGACACACGGCTCGATCCTCATACGAGGATCACTAGAGTAGCGGCGGCGAGAGAATGGAGGAGCTCCGCACACGGCAAGCGGCGGCGCATCTCCGATCTGTATCCTCTTTTCCCCTGGCTAACAAACCCTAGGTGGGGGGCTGCGTGGTCGGGATCACCATTTTATATGTGCGGCCAGCGATGGAGGGATGATGGGCCAAAGAAGGCCCAACGCCCGCTTGCTGTTTGCCTGTTTGTGTATATGCAGCTGCAGAGCTTTCCTCTGAAAAAAAATGCTGCAGAGCTGCTGTTTGTCATGCCCATACTTGGATCTCGCTTGATCCCTATTGCCGCCGGTGATCGCCAGGACGTTGAGGTGGAGAGCCACTACGCCTTGAGGAAGAAGAAGATCCAGAGATGAGCAGAGGAACGACAGAGGAAGGTGTCATGGTCCAGTTTGTTTCTGTTCCACGTCCTTCCTGTTGTGCATCGCTGCTTTTTTAGCCACCTTCCCGGTCACAGATTTCACGTCCGATTTGGGGCCACAGCCACGGCCCACTGCCCAGTAAGATCCAAACACGAACCACACTCCTACTCGTTCCCTGTTCGCTTTTTTTTTCTCTTTGACAAAAAACAGTAGCGAAAGGCTCCCTACTGTCATTTTCTATTTTATAGAAATGGTGGTAATCTACAGGTGGTATACTCTTAACTTGTTACAACCGAGGACAAAAACTAGATTGTCATTTTTTACTGAGTATAAAATATAAAGTATTTGGAGCTGAAATTGTACACGGTGATAGAACACGTAGTGGGGTACACACAGGTATTTATTTTGAAATTATTTGAAACTTTCTGAAATGCAAGTTTTATATTTTTCTTCTCAACACAAATCGACCCCTAACATGAATAACCTAGAACAAGTAAAAAAAAGACTATGCATACCCAAGCAAAGCTAGAACAAGGCACTCACCAGCCGTGGCGAAGCTTGGGCCAGCTATTTTGGGTGACAAAGCATGGCACTGTCCTTGCTCGTTCCACGACAGCGTGAGTGTGAGTGTGAGAGAATTCTAAAAGAAAAGGAGTGTGAGTGTATCTGCAGACATCTTGTCTCGAGAATAAAAATCTTCATCAACAGATACTTGCTACTTGGACAGCAGTGTGAGTGCGGTTACCTGAATGTTCAATGCTCCAACTGTGCTTATTGGGTCTTAACTCTTAAGACGCTGAATCCACCCCATCATCTTGCAGAGTTGCAGAGCTTCTTATTTATGGATTCAGATAGCGGAGTTGCGGAGCTTACTTAGCTGTCAACCCACTCCTTTTCTTTCACAGAACTGAATCAGCCTACAGACAGTAACAAACTTTTTTTTTACTCGAACGTAACCTTCATGTTAAAAGAAATGCCAAGAGGGCAGAGACAGTAACAAAAATGACAGACAAAATAAGAGGTGCAATCTAACCAGTAGGATATAAAAGGGGCAACTATGGGACTTACTTGGATTCTGAAAGCTAATCATAATTCTGGTCTCCTGGACAACATGATACAGCACAATCTCAGTCACAAAAATAAGAACTCTCGTGATTTAAAGAGACAAAAACCAACATAAAACGAAGCATCATGTTACTGGTTTATGTTTTCGTGGCACAACGGAGTGACAACACACCTTAAGCTGAAAACACGATAGATACTTCATTTTTGCAAGATGAGCCTCATCTCTTCATCCGTTTCCCATTTACACAGGCGATCCCACACCTGCACGTCATAAGACAAAGTTAAACAGAGACGGGTTATTAATTCTGCATAAAATTTTACATCACATAAAAATGCATGCAAAATTTAACATGAAGGGTAGCTGCATGCTGCGGAAAGAAGATATCTATCTTTAGGTAGGAACATACTGTCAACTACAGCTCCTGGCGAGGGAGCAGCTTCAAGGAAGAACAACATTCAGGTGAGGCCATACCCTTCAGCAATTTCATTTTGATTCACAAACCTTAGTGAGCAAAAAAACAGATTCCAGACTTTTTGTTAGGCACACTGGTTGAACCTAAATCTGCAATTAATAAGCAAGTAACTAAACAAGATAAGTAGAAAAGATATGAAGACAGAACTAGCAAACGGCCAGCTTGACTAAACTTCTCACATTAAATTTTCTAACTTCAGTTCACGCACAAAGAGAGCACAAAGATACTTACTTAACACAACTACATTGTGCTAACTGAGGCTAACATTAGTGAGGTTTATGGCCTGAAACAATAGGACATTGCCAAAAGACAGTGTATAACGGAAAGAGATCCAATCCTCAAAGGCCACCCCTGTGAAGCCAATTTTAGCAAAAGGTTCTTTGTCGGTACGAAGTCAACTCTTATTTATGCCTTTTTTTCATTACTAAATAACCATCTTGAAACGTTTCGTACTGTAAGCAATGAATTCTGAAAGTATGTACATATTAGAGGCCCTGTTTTTCTTTTGTGGGAACAAAACCATAGACCTCTAGTTGACAGTTATTAATAATTAAATGCATTTTCTCACTTCAAAATCACATGTACAGATTGCTATTCTATTTCCATCAGAGACTTCAAAAAGTAATTTCCTTGCTACGAAGACAACCTTAAAAGCTCCTTGAACACTATTGTGCCAAGGTACGGCAGGACATCCATGCGGATGAAAGCAATTTCCCAATGCAATGCGATGAAAATCAAAGATTCCTATTGTGGTAGTAGAACTTGGTACATTAGACACCACATTCTGTTCCACATATCGAGCTGCAAGGATGGAACCTGAATCCTCAAACTTACTTTGTACTAGTTGTAGCTGCATTCAGAGTTCCAGGAGCCCAACGCCTTGTGGTCAAATGTATGAGCTCAAGCTGAAGCAAGAAACTTATCCCTGTTTCTGGAAGTGGTAGCTACAATCATAGAACCATTAAGGACAAGTTGCTGCTCTCTTTAGTTTGAATATTCTGATCAGGCCTCCGGTAAGGTGTTGCTTCGAGGTGCCCAACGGGCCTGCATGTCCGCTCCCAGTGAGAACTTCAGTGACGTCTGAATCGTGAAAGAGAGCGGTGCTAAGGTTGAACAGTGTACGGCCCCTTTGTTCACCACTACCGCTGGGAGCTGTGCTTTTGTGTTCGGCGCCGAACGAAGTCCATGGCAATGGGCAACAGCCTGAACATTTAGCCTTGTTGCTTGATAGTTGGCGCCACATCTGGCTGAAATTACCCACCAATGTCGTTGGAGCAGCATAGGGTCGAACACCTTGTCTGCGCCATGGTGCTTCGCTCAAGGACGTAATACGGCCACCACAGTGGTCTCTGACTCTTTGTGAGGCCTCTAGGTTTGGAAGCATGGACCGGGGGGGGGGGGGGGGGGGGGGGGGGGGGGGGTCACACTCCACATGACCAAGGGCACCGCCACAGGTTGACATCGCCATGGTTCAGACCCGTTGAGCAGGTGGCTGGCGTCAGTGGCATGGCATTGAGGCTGTCGATGTCTTCGTCACCCAAAGCAGGGGCAGTGAGCTCGGGCATGGATGAGCGCCAAAGCGTGAGCGGGCATTCCGTCGAACACCTAGTCAGCGTCAGAGAAGCCAACTTGCTGACGTCGATGCCGGTGGCGCGGTGGCCTGTCCCGCACTCCTATGGGCCAGCGAGCTCGGGAGATATGTCAGCGACGATCTCGCACCTCGCAGACTCCTCGCACACCACGGCGTCGGACGAGGGGTTCGGGCTTCCGGCGAGAAGGATGGCGGGGAAGCGAACGGGGCTGGGAGGCTGGGACGGATGCGGTGGGGGTAGGCCGCAAGGTTAAAGAAAAAGATAAAAATAATAGACTACCTTCAGAGAAGGGCAAACGCAAAGCTAGCCTAGTCTTAGGGTGTGTTTGGTTGAACTATGGATTCTAAAAAATCTGCCGTGAACTGTGAACTGTGGAAAAACTGCTGTCAGCTGAAAACTGTGGATTTTCTGAAAGTTGTTTGGTTATACCAACTGTGAACTGTGGGTTTGGTTGTAAATGTCTATAATACCTCTGAGCTCAGAGAAGACTGTTTGTATGCTAATTGATCGGAAAACATCAATATGTTCATTGATTAATACGTAAATCTCTATTCTGGGACAATATTTTAAATTTTTTGTAATGTATAAGTGTATATAATATTAATAGAAAGTGATGTTCTAGAATTATTACAAAAGACATGTATCGCATGGATACATGTTCACACGATAATGTTCTGCATAAAAACATAGACATTCTATTCCTCTCTCGCCATAAGCAAAGCATCGGCGATCCTAATCCGAATGTCGTTCATGGATTCCTCATTCTCGACTTCTGGGACATCATCACCATGTGTTTGTGGTGTTGCACGTGCTGCTTCGGGTAGATAATCCCCATCTTCATCACACTTATCAAATTCCTTATCACGCAATTTGCTATCGCGGATAAAATTGTGCAACGCTATGCAAGCCAGAATGATATGCTTTTGTGTACGAGGTGCAAAACTTGGCATGGACTTTAATATACGCCACTTTTGTTTCAGGACTCCAAATGCACGCTCAATGACATTTCGAAGAGATGAATGCAAGAAATTAAATATCTCATACTTTCCTTGTAGTGCACGCCCACGGCGAAGACGAAACTCGGGTAGATGGTACGTACTCCCTTCAAAAGGAGCAAGGTATCCAATTCGGTTTGGATAACCAGAGTCAACAAGGTAGTACTTTCCTGAAAATAAACATAAAGTGAGAATAAGACAATAAAATTGACGTTATGCGTTTCATACATAATATAATGATATACCTTTAGGAGCTAGAGGAAATGATGGAAAATTTGCTAATGCATGGTGTAGGATTCTTGTGTCATGTGCAGAGCCCGGCCAACCAGCAACCGCAAAAGTAAACCTCATGTCAAAGTCACATATGGCAAGCACATTCTGTGATGTATACCCATGTCGACATGTGTGGTTAACTACCTCGTCCGCAGGAACTGAACATGGTACATGTGATCCATCTATAGCACCAATAGCGTCTTTGAAGTGAGGCCAAAAACGATCCTCCTTGACCTTTGCATGCTCTCTACTGAAAGTAGGATCTCTTGGTTTGATGTTGTCTCTTGCTAACTTGCGCAAACAATATAACACTTCCTTGAACTTGGTGTGTACTGTCCATAGGGACCTTGTAAATTGGTTTTCGGCTTGTGCAAATGCTTGCGGACCTCCAACAATCCATAAGAACATGGCTAGTGACTCAATGGATGACACATTGTTTGTTGATTTTAGTCCATAATTAGAGACAAGCAAATCATGGAGTGTCGTGAACACCTCAGGAGTCATGCGAAACATCTTGTAAAAATATCTAGGACGACCAAAACATCTCATGACCCACTGAAGTCCAGTTTCGGGAGCTTCTCTATACGAGTCTTTATGCAAATAACGCTCAGTATAGAGTTTACCCATGTTCCCAATGATGGTAGCCTGATGCGCAAGATCAGCAAGTTCGGCTAGAAGTTGAAGTCTCTCCCGTCCTTGTTTGGCCATGCTTGTATCCATCTACACAAATATAAATATACAGAGGTTAAAATTCATGGCAGCAAAGGTAATAACACAACTTAAATAAACATGGCAGCACCAATATTATGTTAAGATCACAAATATGGCAGCAATAACAGTTACATAAAATTCATCCAACAAATGGTTCACACGACAAGATATAAATGGTTCACGCGACAAGATAAAAATGGTTCACTACAACATATAAATGGTTCACACACAACGCAAGCAAATATATTACTAAAATGTTCTACACGCACTTCATCTCCTTTTCATGCTCCCTCTCCAACAAATCAAACCGTCCTTCTTTTATTTGAAGCAAGCTGAATATCTCCCTAAAACATGGCTTCACGATCAACATAGTGGTTGTGTGCATCAAAGCGGTTCCTTCTTCAACCCCACAATCTTTCACCATCTGCATAACATCTGCAATGGAAGGTACATGGTTTGTTGGGGGAGCCGATGATGCTTCAACACTAGCTGAAATCTTGTCAGCAGCAATTCCTATCTTGTCACATGTGCCTGCGTACACTCGAAAGAAGGGGCTCTTCTCATCTTTCTCTTTATTGCCATTAGAGAATTCCTTGGGCTTCTTGTTAGTTTTCTCTTCATTGAAATTAGATGATTCCTTGCGCTTCTTGTTTCCTTTTGCTTTCTTCAACTTATTAATTTCATCAGTACTCGCCACTTCAACCACATCCTCATCACTGGACTCATCAGAGGATACATCTCCGGGACATGCCGCAGTAGCACCATTGACATGCGCCTTATCAAAAAGTGCATGCAGATCATCAATGTGCTTTGGCCCATGTTTTCTGAACTTCAGATGGCTGCACTTGATACCTCTTTCAGCATTGTTGCATCTCTATAGTTCATGAATTAACAAGTTAGCTAGTGTAAACAGTAAATAGTGAAAAAATAAATACTTAATTCATGAATTTTTTACTAATCACACCTCAAGATGTTCATCCCACCATGTGGCTGAGCAATCAACAGTTTGCTTTGCATCATCCCAACCCAGCCCAGAGGCAGCAATTTTCAACTCCATGAATATTGTATAATATTTTTTCATATTGTCCCATTTATTCTTCAATTGTGTCTTCGTTAGTTTTTTTCCAGATCTTGCTTCAAACTTAGCTATCAGGTTCTTCCAACCAGGTGAATTAAAACAACCTACAGGCCTGTTTCCCGCATCAATCTCTTCCTTGCATATGTCAATAAAGTGCTTGACATTCACAGCATCCCAGACTGCCTTCTCACTCATACTTCAATCAAGTAAATAAAATTTGAATATACTCACAATCATAAGTTCACATAGATAAAAGTAATTGATAAGATATATTAGCATTCTATTCACGATCGTAAATACACAGTTCGTAGCGATACAAAGATGAACTAACCTTTCCAATATATTCATTATATCAATCTAGCAAACTTCTTGTACATATGCGTGAGTGCTAGCTATATCCATATAGACAATCTAGCAAGCTAGCTAGCTTGTAGTACGTGTCTGGATGCTAGCTTCGTTCATCTCCGATCTAGTCAAGCTGGTGCAAGCTACCTTGTAAATGCATGTTCAGGATCGGCTAGCCGGAATAAGGCCGCGCCCGCGTACACACGCATCTAGCTAGCTCGTCTACTCCAGTTTGAAGTAATATACGACAACACCCCTATTTTATTCTAACTATCTTGTCACATGGCAACAGTATCATGAGCAATATGCATATAGATGGAACTATCTACCATGGCCGGCACGATTTGTTTGTTGCTGCTCGCCGCATACAGATTATATATGAAAAACAAGAGATGGGCCGGCTGAGATGCGTGATGAATAGGAGGTTACCTGGTTTGACGGGAGAAACACTGACTTCGGCCGGCGGTAGGCGGCAGTGTTTTAGCTGTCAAGGGCGACGCTTACGTGCCTGACCGGACTCTTTGATCGAAGCAATCTTGGGGTCAGCTCTACCTGGAGGACAAGGATTAAGGACGGAAGCAGGGTAAAGAATAGGGTCAAGGAGGCGTTGTAGGACAGGCGGCGTGCCGCCGACGACCGGTGGAGAGCGAGGAGCCAACCCTAACTCTGCGTGGGCGCCGCCATGCGAGAAGGAACAGGGAAAGAAAGGGATTACGGGAGATGGTACCCGATTTGTACGTGGAGAAAATATATACGGGTGAAGCGGTACAACTTACCAGTGGCATTGGTGGGTAATTTTTATGCAAATCCAAAATCCAAAGCAGCGGAAGCAGGGTTATACCGGCTTTGAGAATAACACTACCTAAGGCAGTCTGCTTATTTGGAATCTGCTATCAAAAATATCCCTTTGGTTAGCGTTTAGCTTTTTGATAGCAGAAGCAGGTTACATAATCAGAACCAAACAGACCCTTAATCGGAGCTAATAAACTTTCTTTAGATCTTTGATTGAAACGAAGAGTAGAAAGGCTTAGATGATCAACCGGATATTCCTATCACAGAGTTGAAAACATGCACGGCTAATAAGAAAAAACACTTCCACCTACTGTCCATCGGAGCGTAATAAGAATTAAAAAAGAAAACTTGATTGTTCTTTTCATTTCTACTAGGAGAGAGTTTTTTTTATTAATGAGACAGAGCTTCTAGAATAGTGGAGGTTCTAGTCATACCTCTTCGCTGAGAACCAACCCGCGGTTGGATGGTTAGGAGGGCAGTGGTACCCCCAGTCCACCTAAGTTCAAACCTTAGGTTTGACGCTTTGGTGTCTCATAAAGGCGGAATATTCTTTCAGTGGGAGGCGACATTCCCGTCGATAGCGAGGCGCATGTGGTGACTTCGTCAATTTCAAGACTCGCCGGCTCAGTCTCTCGGAGGTGCTCATAGGGGTAGGGTGTGCGTGCGTGTGTTTATAGGGGTGAGTGTATGTACGCATTGTGAGCGTCTGCGTTTATACTGTGTTTCTCAAAAAAAAAGTCATACCTCTTCGCTCGGCACGATTATAGAGCATAAGAATTAAATGACATAGATTTATCTAATTCGTATTTAATTATTATACACTAAAACGCATTAGATACATACATATCTAAAGAAATCCGCGACAAGTAATTCTAGATAGAAGTATTTTTTTTCACCATTTAAACAGAGAGATCTAACTTTGTAAATCCCTTTTGTTAATCATTTAGCCAGAGGTTTTGATTTTCGGTGGTATTGCCTGCCACCTTTTGGGTCGCCTGGTAGAAAGCTAGTCGGCATAAAGGATAGCTTTGCTTCTTCTGAAGTTGATAAGTTCAAATGGGTTCTTGTGGTTCTTTAGGGGGGCAGGTCAAGATGAGAAAAAGGCAGAGTTCCTGGCAGAGTTGTGCGCGCATGTGGGAATGAGCCTCTACCAATGATAGTTGGCAACGATTTTAATAATATTAGGTGACACGAGAAAAAAGACAATTACAATCGAGAGTATTCGCCTGAGAGAACTAGTCCTCTCATGAGGACAATTCTCATGGGCAAACCGCAGATGTATTCCAGCATATGCAATGTTAGATAGATTTTTTGCGAGTGTCGAATGTCAATAATATCCCGGCTAGCCAATGTTTGAGATTTTCCTCCATCACACTCCTCTTCTGCTCGACTCGGGTGAGCAAGGCACTTTTTCCATTGAGTTTGCTTGGCCAAAGCAAGAAGGTTTCTTTGACATAGTCATCCAAGAATGGGCTTCAATCTCAGTGTTGTAATTCCATGGAGAAATGGCAAAACAAGATCCGCCTCTTTCATCAATTCCTTAGAGGATGAGATCATAACCAGAGCGGTCCATATAAAAAATGCCTCCTTTATATTAATGATATCCTTGTTCACAAATCAGAAACTATATCTCTTAATTCAACTGAAAGGGAAGCAATAAGACACAACACTAAGGCACGATGAAGACTCGAAGTGGGCTCAACTGCAGAAGTTAATACAAGAAGGGGGCAATAACCTTTCACCAAATTGCAAAGGAGACGCATAGGTGGATTTTTTCCTAGTTAGTACAAGATGATGGAACAATTTGGCACTCATGATAATCCGAAGGTCTAAACTTCTATTTGGGGCACCATCTCAAAAATAACTTCTCCCTCAAAGAAATGGGATCTCAGGATATTCCGTAGCTATCAGGTGAAGAAAAGTATATTCTAATAGCCGATTTCACTAAATGAAAGTGAATGACCTATTACAGAGATGGAAAAGAACAAAATGCATGGACCAGATGTGTTGCCCTCCGAGTTCTATCAAAAAACTAGGAAAGTTTGAAAGGATTTTTTCGAAATGGGGATTGCCCCGGCCTTTGCATCAATAGATCCACACAACCATTTATTACTTAGTTTGCGAGTAGCAAGCATTTACAATTCAAGGATCAGCCATGGTCGATACAAAAATCAACCAACAAAAATAAACAAGATGCGCATAAATCTAAACATCATGAATCCTATGGCTATGCCGCGGGTAGCCCAGTAGAAGATATCCTGAGTAACCGTTAGCAAACGATTGTATCTAGAAATCATGCATTCCTGCTGATCCTCCGAAAGCATGAAGCGCCATAGCTGAATCCAGTGAGCAGCCATGTGAATGACCTGCAAAAAGTTGGTAGAATCTTTTCTGTTAAAAACAATGTTATTTCTACAATTCCATATCGACCATACTATAGCTTGAACACCAACGTGAATTCTAGCCTTAATATCACGATCAATTCCATTTAACCAATTGTCAAACATATTTGTTATACTAGTTGGTGGTGGAATGTTAAAAGTAGAATATACAATCCTCCAGACTAACTTGGCAAATGGACAAGATAAAAATAAATCTTCTACTATTTCCTCAGCATCACAGAAGCAATATTTCTTACTACTGTTCCAGTTTCTTTTTGCCAAGTTATCTCTAGTTAATAACACCTTTTTACTTAGGAATCACATAAAAATTATCTTTAGAGGGATTTTTAATTTTCATAAATATTTGCGAAGGTATCTTGTATGACCACTAATAAGATCAACATACATACTTTTAACCATAAGCTGTCCAAAGGCTGTCGATTGCCACACAAATGCAACACACAAATGCAACGGACTCATTATTTAAAGAAATACCCATTAATGATCGGCACAAGTGTATCCATCTGTTCCACTTGTTACCCGTCAGAAGTCTCTAAAACCAACGTTTAAAAGGGGTCGAAAACATAACATTTGCAATAGTAACATTTTGTTGTTGCATGATATTATATAACGAAGTGGATTGCTGGGCTAATGGCGTTGATCCTAGCCACGTATCTTCCTAGAACCTAGTCGTCACCAATTTTAAAACATCCCCTATTAAAGTAGTCATCTTTAACTCTCATAAGTCCATTCCAAAAAGGTGAACCTACGGGCTTACTTGTGATTTGAGCTAGCGTTTTCTAAGATAAATACTTGTTATGTAGCAATTTTTGTCACGCACCTTCTTCATTTAACAGTTTAAACAGCCATTTGCTAAGCAAGCATTTATTTTTAATGTCGAGTACCTCAATCTCAACCCCCTATTCTTTTGATCTACAAATCATGTCCCATTTGGTTAGATGATATTTTCATTTACCATCTTCGTTTTGCCAAAATAAACATGATCTATAAAAAAGGATATTTAATGGACACGTCCTTTAGTTTTCAATAGAGAGAGCTACATTTCTTTCATGCCAACTTCGGTGCTATCATTTTTCTTCCAAAAAGGAAAATGCAATCTAATTTCACCAGTATCGCCCTATTTGTCCTCTTAGTAGGAAAAAATCACATTACATATTGTTGGAATTTACCCCAATCCTGCGACGCAGCTGTCGAGTACTTTCCGACGATCCACGACGTGTGGTAGCAAGGCTTCTAGGTACACTCCGGGCGTGTTTGGTTGCTCGGGCCAGAATTTCACTTTTTCCTAGTTGGTCCGACGGATGATGCATGTGGGGAGATTGGGCTCAGGCTTGGACGGGTGTTTCATTTAGTAGCCGTATTTTCATTTTTTCCACTAGGAGAGCTCATATGGCCACTTTGTTTGGTTTTCCAGAATGGGCTCGGCTGATGCGAAGGTGCACGTTTGGGAGCCCGCGTCCGGTCCAATATGGTTACCTCGCACGGCAAATGGTGAGCTTACCAACTACTCATCAGGGTTTAAGGTCTTACATGATCGATCACATGAATCCGAAAAACTGGTAGTACACAATCCACATGGTCAGGCCGACGATGATGATGTCTTTGATCATACTTTCAGCCCGTGTAGGTGGAACCTATTGTTTTGGATGAACTTGATGAGCTGCGGTCCGTGGAGCAAAAATGATGTTAATAACTTCTGGCGGATGTGCCTCTTGTAGACGTTGTGCTAAGGACTCAGAGTAGGCTATTTGTGCCTGCTCTAGAGTCTTAAACCCCTTATGAAGGTTATGCTGGTAACCCATCACTTGTTGTCTGCACTCCTCCCATGTCTTGTAGATTCCCGGTTTCTTTTCGTAGTACACCACATACCGATTATATTTCTATGAGACATATCATATGTAACATAAGGATCAGAACTAAAGCACGCAATTCAAAATCATAAACACAAAGGTAATCAAGATAAGAAAGTTAAGCATGCATGATCATATGGGAAAAAATATCAGCAGTTCATCTACAAGCTAGTGTGATTCAACCGATCGCCACCAATTTCTATGGTGTCATCCTACCACCATATCAAAAAGGTTGCAATCCTACCACCGTAAGTTCTCCATAATGTGAGGGGTTAGTATATATACCATCTCACAATAAACATGCTTTGTAATAAGTTTTCGTCAAGTCCCTAACTACTTTAAAATATACAACCAACAACTTCTTCATCATGCATGCACTACCTCCGCCATCTCTATGATCAGGGAGCAAGCACTGCACGAAGTAGTGCTTGGCCAGGTAGGTCCTGAGCCAGAGCTCCATGTGGTCATCCGCCATCTGAACAAAGTCGTTTCCCATAGCCCTGTTGTCGAAGAGGTGGTTGAGTGCCACCATCATAGCCTTAGGGCTGAAGCCAATGGCGCTCATGACAGCGTCATAGAGAGCAGGGTGCACACCGGGAGGGGAACCAGTGGTGATGGTGGTCGCCACCACTTTCACGGTGTCAGTCATGCGCGTGATGCCGACGACGTCCTCCGCTCCCAATATCTACCTCTTCCTCTTCTTGGAAGACTCAAAGCCACCACAAACGAAGGCGTTCGTGCTGCCTGGACCGCCACCTGGGGCGGTAGAACCAGCGCCGGCTTCATTCTCGCCATTGTCATCAATTACCACTGTCTCCGACTCCTAGGTGGGAACGTACTCATGGCTTGGTGTGCCGAGAGGCTCACTAGAGCCCATGAAAAACCTACCAGTGGCAAGGCCAAACGAGAAGATGGTCTCCATCTGCCTATAGTTGACGATTGGCTTGTTCAGATACTCGACATCCTTGGTGTGATCCTGACATAGGGAATTGCAGGGAGGTTAGTGCAAGTTCGAACAAATGGGAGGTTAGTGTAAGAACTAAAATTAGTTTCTACCGAGATGTGGCCTATAGTGGGCGTCCTCCAAGATGATGGTGTAGGTTGCCTCGGCCCAGCTAGCTCCGCTAAGGTCTTTGAGCTTGGACACAGGGATTCACCTAGACCTCCAGTTACACAGGTGGTTGTACACCTGTTGTGAGGACACCTCGATGCCATAAAACTCAAACATCTTGTAGGAAGAAGTGTTCAGGTGCACCTCCTTGAACCCATTCTCCGTCCTAAACACCACGCTTGATGACCTCACACATCGTGTTCAACATCAACATGGAGAGGAACGGTTCCCACTTCATGCTGGCCTTCACCCCCTTATCGTGTCCTGTGTTATAGGCTTTGCCAGGCTTGACAGCCTTCTCTTGGCCATGATGGTGGAAACTTTCTCTACAATCTGCTCAACCGTGTACGTAGTCATGGGAGGCGCAGACAAGATCTCAGTGAGTTGCGGATAGGTGAGCCTCAAAGATGGGAGCTCGGGTTGGGTCTCATCAACAAATGTCTGACAATCCATGAGGGCCTAGTTGAACTTATCAGGGGTCATGTCCTACATGTATCACCGACGCGCATATGATGACCTAGACATGAATATAAGCATACAAGACATAGACAAAATAACCTACCTAAACATGCAATAAGGCCACAAAATCATCAATCTATGACTACATCATGCAATAGATTGGGCGTAGTACCATGGATCTACCGCAAATTACACTCAAATTTACCATGTGCTAACAAATCGGACCTACTAGAGTTGGGGTTAGAGAAAACCCACTGGCATTGGAGGAACGGAGCACGTTGCCGCCGAAGAGCCCGGAGAAGAACGCCTGCTGGAGCTATACTATAGCCACCCATGCACGAAGCTCCTGCCGCTTACCTGCTCGTCGGTGAAGATCTTAGCAGGCTTTTGAGCTCGAAGAGGGGGAAATGGTGGCGTCGCAACTGGCGCTAAGACAAGCGGTGATATATAGCGCGGGATTTTGGCGGGCAGTGGCGAAATTTTTCCCGCCGATTTTGGGGGAAAAGCTGGTGCTCGCGTCATCCCTGAGCTTGCACGGGCAGCGTGTTGCTTCCCCACCTTATGCATGGCCGCAGCCTATCTCCGCGGAAACGCTTGATTTGAGCGTTCCCGGCGGGCTAAGTTTTGGTTTGCTTTAAAATTCGTGATGTGCAAAAAATTCATGTGACCAGCAACACAAACAAGCCAAATTATTTCGTCGAAGCACGCCCTCAGGCAAGACTACACTTAGAGCAAGTACAATAAGTCCTAGTCAGCTGGCTATAAAGATTAAAATATTATTTTCTTGCCTAGTTGGAAGAGAGAGAATAGGAGAGAGAAGAAGAGTGAGCTCTCATGCAAGAGCCAGTTCTAGCACGTGCTCCTAGCCACTTTAAGAGAGTGAAAGATTGGCCATATACTACTAAAATAGTATATTTTTATAGCTCACCATTATACATGCTAGCTCTAAGTTGGCTATAGATAATATGACACTTGGATTATAGCCAGCAGCTGGCTATACTATTGTCCTTTCTTAAAGCTGTAGGCGCACGTACAATCTAGCGATCAAGTAGAAGGCTTGATCGATCTGGTGGAGTCATGGCACGTATAACTAGCTATTTTCGGCTAGATTGCTTTCCTAATTAGTAGCTCACCCACGCGTGCACACGCAGAAACACAAATCGCCAAAGGTGTGTATATCGCACTTTCTTTATTTCTTCTGTGCACTCTTGATTATAAGGGGTGTCACTTAATGCTATCTGACTAGAAAATAAAGAGCTAATTTTACTCTGACGTGTTAAACACATGATTATCTAACACATAGCTGACAAAGTTGTTCGGCTAACACAGTCAGCTTTCATGCCTAGAAGGCACGTTCTTCAGGTAGTTGTGATCCTCCATGAAACAACCACAAACTTTGGCGTTTACTGAAGAACTATTTTGAGACAGGTTGTGTTAAAGGTAGGTGAAAATATGTGCAACAAGATTTGCCTATGAAAGGTTTTTGTTCTAAATGTTGTGATTCCTAAATTGCAATTCCTAAAGGTAGGTTGTCTTAATGTTGTGATACCGAGGGGCTCTGGGCCTGGGGTTTCCCTCCATCTCAGACTGGTGGGACAGGCTCACTGATGGTCACCCCGCAAAGGAGCGGCGTACGATTAGCGGGCGTCTGCTTTACGTCATATGGAACGCCTGGAAGGAGAGGAATCGAAGAATCTTCACGGGAAAACGCCTAACCTTCGTTGAGGTCGCGGAGATTGCTAGGGAAGACAGCACGCAGCGGGCTAGGGCCTTCGCGACGGTAGGCGAGGCAATCCCCTCGGAGCCAGATTAGAGATTTTTTGTGTTTGTGGCTCGTTTGTGTCCCACTAGGACGTCTCTGGCATGAACCTCACCATGCACCACACCCTGTACGTCTTGTTTGGAGTTTCCCTCTAACTTAATGAATAGGCAGTGCTCCTGCCGGTTGCTAAAAAAAAAATCTTGTGATTGGATAGATCAGCACCAGGGAGTGTGGTTATTACACTGCTAGGAAACATGCTATAGACGCATGACCGTTAGTAACGCGGCCCATTTTTCCCATGGTATAGTATTATTTGTAACGTTCGATAAAAATGCTACAGTATTATTCATCACGTGCGAAACAAAAACATCTACAGCGGGTACAAAACTAACAGTAGCGTGGACCTGTAGGCACATAGGTTAGATATATTTGGGGCCCACACACGTGTATCACATACATAACCTATAGCGGTTGACACTCTCGCACGCTACAGATATTATGTTACCTGCAGTGTGGGCTGTTTTCCACACGTACTAACCTCCACGGTTCTGACACCATCGCAGGCACTATAACCACACTCGATTCGCCTCACTCCCCCTCGCACCGCCTCCTCCTCTCTCCCACCCCTGCTCTGCCGCCCAGTTGCCCCGCACCGCACCGCCTCCTCCTCTCTCCCACCCCTGCACCGCCGCACTGTCACCCCACCCCGCACCGCCTCCTCCTCTCTCCCACCCCGCCGTCGTCGCCCGCACCATACCGCCTCCTCCTCTCTCCCACCCCCGCCTCGCCGCCCGTCGCCCCGCACCGCACCGCCTCCTCCTCCCTCCCACCTCACGCCGCCACCCCGACGCCCCGCCCACACCGCCTCCTCTCGTCCCTGACCCGCCGCCGCCGCCCGCCTCCTCCTCCTCGCCTCGCCCTATCACCCCTCCCCGCGATGTCCCTGACCCGCTGTCGTGCATCCGTCTTGTTGCTGAGATGTCTAGAAATCTATTATTAGACATACAATTTGACATGAATCTTTGAAGAACTTCTTTAGCCTAGATTTCTCTTTGAAGTAACGGTGCACAACATCCTGAGTGGTGGTTCTTATAGATGGAACATTGAAACATGGTCAGGCTTTGGACATAAATTTCCTAAAGCCTGCCTTCTCGCCAAAAGCAAAAGGCAGCTCGTCTTCAATGATAATCTTAGTAAAGGCCTGCCTAATAGCTTCGGTGTCCCACTTATAATTTCTAGGGGCTTCTCCTAGAGTTATTTGCAGCAACGCTTGAGATAGATCTTTAACATTCCTGTAAGGATTACGCTTGCAAGCATTGAAGTGCTTCCTCAAAGATGATGCACCATACTGCTTTGATTCAACCCTGATATCGCGAGAGCAGTATTTGCATTTGCCATACTGAACAACATTAGCACTATCCTTGACCTTCTCGTAGTGCTCCCACATATCAGACCTTGCTGCCACCTTCCTCCTTCCTTGTTGTTGTTGTGATGGTTGTTCTGCAGCTTCTGCTGCTGTCGGTGAAACGTGTGAAGAACGACCACTTGATGGTTGTGAACCAGAGCAGAATTCCTATGATTGTGATGGTCATGATGGATCTTGTCATAGAACGTGTCGTTGGGGCACGCACACCCCACGGAAGCCAGACGAGTTCGAGCGTGGCGCCATTCGACAGCGGCGGAAGCGGGCACTCGACATGGTGGGGAGGGGTTGTGGCATGGAGGGAGGCGGTGCATGGCGTGGGCGAGATGGGGATTTTTTGGAGGGAGTGAAACTTCAGTGGTGCTTGAGCGGTGCGTGGGCGGTCAGTTTATAGCGCATGTGGTGGCTGACGCCCAACAGATCTCGCGCCAAATGCAGAAAATCGTAGCGCGCTATTTTTTTGGCGCGCACACTATTTTGCCGCTTCTGATAGAGCAACGTGTAGTCTCCCGCACGCTAAATTAGCGTTTTTTACCTCGCAGGCGCAGTACACAATGCCTCTTGGAGTTGCTCTTAGAGCATCTAGAGCAACTCCAACAGGAGCACCACCTACGAGTGACTTTGGAGGCATGGAAGCATCACCACCAGGTGGATTCATGGCCTCTACCTCCTACAAGTGATGATTTTCAAGTTTCAAACAATGAAGAAGCACACAAGAGATGTCAATCATGATTATAATGATGATGTCTATGCTTGATTAGTTTTGTGTGAACTTTATGTTGGAAATATGCCGTAGAGACAAATAATAATATGGATTATTATCATATTTCATAAAGTTTATGATTAAGTTTTATATCATGTTATAACTGTATTAATAGGAAACGTCAATACACGTGTGATATATAAACAACCAGGAGTTCCCGGTGAAGCTCTAGTCACTAGTTCATTGGTCAACAGATGATCAAGGTTTCCTGATCATGTGGCATTTATGCCAGTTGACAATGGAGTCACCTCATTGCGAGAATGAGATGATGAGATATACCCAACCTAAGCATCATGACCTGATCATGTCACGAAGTTCAAGTTATGATGATTAGAATAGACCTAGTGTCCTATTTCTTAGACCGTGAGACCATATCAATCACTATTACCCGAGGATATTAAGATAGAATCAAACGTCATCTAGTGACACGGTGATTATAAAGGTGTGTTCTAGTATTCGGAGGAACAGTTGAGGAAATATGCGTTAAGAGCGGGATTTTTCCATCCGCGTGACTGAAAAGATACTCGAGGGCCCACTCGGAGAACCTATATCCAATAGTTGCGCATCGTGTGATTTGATCACAGGGATATCACTTGTCGGAACGAGTCAAATAGCATTTGTTGATAAAGAGATTGAACACGACATGGTGATGTCATTGATCAGATCTCGGACAATGCAAGTATAGAGAGACAAAAGGAATACAACACGACATTCATGGTTCAATGACGAAAGATTTCGTGGAATGCATAGGGATCAACATGGCCATCCAGGTCCCTCTGATGATCAATTGTACGGGAGGGTCCCGACCATGTCTGGAGTGTTCCCGAACCATGGGGTATCATGCTTAAGGGCTTGATGATGCTCGGAGAGCATTTTCGTATTAGCAGAATCATCGAAGAAAAGAGAGAGAAAACTAGAAGGGTTTCGGTAGGACCAAAGGATGTCCGGAATGGGATGGAAGGAGTTCCACATCAATAGGGATTGAATAATATGTAAGTGAATGTTGAATAATGATTTAATAATTCATTTATATTTATTCAGTAAAAGATAAAAGAATTAAAATGGTCAAAATACCTAATTGGGCCAAAATCCCTATGGAAAAGGGCATATGAGGGAAAGACCAAACAGAGAAGAGAGAGGGGGTGGCTGGCTAGGCCAAGGCACCCTGCATGGGGCCCACTTGGGCCCTAGACGGTGGCGTCCAAGATCCCCCTCTCCCCTCTCCTTTGTTTAGTCCCACATGGCTAAGGCAATTGCCTATGTGGGGGCTTTCCCCTATATAAAGAGAGGTATTTTGACAAATTAAATACAAAATAATCAATAAAAGGTTTCCTCTCTTTTGGGAATACCTCCAGTTGATTATCTCTCTCTCCCATGACCGTGGTCCCAAGTCTGGATCACGTGAACAGGAGTCTTCATCACCGCGGAGCGCCATCGCGCTGCGGGATTCGGATCCAGAAGCTCTACTTCTGCAACTATTGTTGGACCGGAGGAGCGGGAGTCATCTTCAGGCACCAGACGCGTGTAACTCCCTACGAGGTGCAACACTTGGGGCACTAGAAGTCGTTGGAGCCACCGGAGCTGTTGGGACTTCAACACGACCTCAAGGTCAGCTTCAGATTGTCTACATCAACCACGCTCTCCCGAGCATTGACAACGTTTTTCGGTCTTCAAGGGTAAGTTCGCGAAAAGCCCCTCCCGTTACTTTATTACTAATAGATAGGTCCTGGAATTAGGGTTCTTGGCATAGGTAAAATTTATTGTTTTCATGCGCAAACCCCTATAGTGGTATCTGAGCTAGATCTATGCGTAGTATTGCTAGTACGGGTAGAACACACGAGTTGTTGCGTGTGGGTGTTGATCTTTTAGTTGTTACCCTCCCACGTGTACTTGTGTATACTACAGTAATGCTTGATGAAGCGGCCCCCAACTGAGTTTATGCGTTCATTCACGAGACTGGTCCATGCTTGACATACGGCTTGTACCGTATAAAGTGGCATTGGGGGTGTCTATCTCTCTCGCATTAGTTGGTATACCATTTGCAAAGGAGGGCCCCGAAAGGGGTGTAGTATAGACAACTACTTGATCAACGTTGTGGTGGAAGTTCGTAGGTAAGAATGGTTCTTGTACGAAAGCCCTATCAGCCACATAAAACATGCAAAGATAAAGTAGAGGCGTCTAACTTTGTTTTGCAGGGGCGTTGTGATGTGTGGTTATGGCAAAGGTAAAGTAGTTTACTTTATGTTGCTAACTAGTAGTAGATGGTCATGGAGATGATGGACTACCACGTCGGGGGCACCAGTACCATGGTGCCTACGGCACCGGGACCCTGGCGCAGGAATCCCGAAGCGCGGGATGGAGATCACAGCATGAAGGACCATATTGCATCACACTTACATTCAATGTTTATTGTTTGTGCATCTTATTCTGTGCTAGTATTATATACTCGACGGTAGCCTAATAAGATGATCCCTAATCAAAATACCAATGAAAGTGTTCTCCCTTAGTGTGCACCACCAAGAAAGTTCTCCATTATGAGGTAGGTTGTGACGATCGGGTGTTAGACATATTTGCGTTCGCATACAGTGGGTGTAATCCATGTTGCACAGCGGATACACTAAGGTTGAGTTGGCGAGCCTAGCATGTGTAGACATGGCCTCAGAACACGGATGGTCGAAAGATCAAGCACGAGTCGCATAAATGATGTGATCGATGTTTCCGTGTCCACCTTTGCAACTATATAGCCGGTCATGATGATCGGGGCGATGTAGTGAATAGGGATCATGTAATCGCTAAAACCCTTCTAGGGATAGGAGTTTTTAATGGAGTTATTGTTTTAACTCATATAATTATAAACTTAGTCTAAATTCCTTTTTGCAATTATAAATGTAGAGATGGCTCACCATGAAGCTTATTTTGACGTTGATGAGTGGGTAGTTGGTGAAAAACTTAGACTTGATGGATCAAACTTCCCTGGTTGGCTTGTGCGTCTGAATAACCTCCTGAATAAGAATAATGTGGTAGATTACATGTGTCGCACAATGGATTTGACCGAGCCAGATGACTATGAGACCCCACAAGAGCTGGCAGAATGTTGTTATCGTCAAGAGATGTCCACCTTCATTCATATAATAATGGGTTACGGGATGGTCGATGAACTGCATCCACTCATGGGTAATCTTGACCCATATGCAATGTTGGATCAACTGAGAGAAGCCATGTGCGCATGTGGAAGCACAAGCTACTTCGATATTTCCTTTCCATAAAGATGGAGGAACACACTTGTCTGAAGAGTCACTTGGGGCGCATGCTTGATGCACACATGAGATTGTTGTACTTCGTGGACCACTAGATGACCGAGTCATTTGCGATAGGCATACTACTTCAATCGCTGCCTCCCAGCTACGAAGGACATGTCCGGAGTAGCATTATGAGTGGTGATACGGAAATAATGGATTTCTAGGAGTTCATATTACGTTTCAGGAACGTAAAGGTTGAACCTATCGCCGAAGAGGTCGTTGATGACAAAGGTATATATTTTATATACAGTTTTATAAATGTTATAATCTTGCAAACACTTGTTGTAGTATTAAAATATTTGATACTTGTTCTGTTTTGGTGAAAACATGTCCTTCTGCATGAAAACTGCTTGCTGGAGAAGAGGTGACGTTGCGTGTTGATGGCGGGCATGATGATGATGGCCAACGAAACTCTCCTTCGACATTTATCACTTAGTTTATCGTTTTTGGATGATTATTGTAATCGATGGATTGTGAACTTCTTTAGTGTGTCTCACACTTTGTGAGACAGTTATTCATATGAGTTTGTAACAAACAGTATTTCAACAAAATGTTGATTATTATTATATGATTGTTTGAATTTTGTAAAGAGGTTTACCAAAGGAAACATGAGCATGATACTATTTGATGTGATCAAAGTATATTTCATCATTCAAGGGTATTAAAGATAAAAGAGAATCTAATTACTATGATTTGATCAATAGTAATGAAATTTGACGTTATGTGATTGGCATAAGATATTGTGAAATGCAATGCATTCGATACGTCAAAGTGCAAAGCATAGCAATATGATATCAATTATCAAGTGGGTGAATAGATGGCGCCGAATAAATCATTGTAGTGTAAATGTAAAGACCATTAGTTAGAAATCGTAAACACTCAATTAGTATATATAGTGAACCATCCGAATTCGTGAGATCGGCACCATATCTTGTATGGATCATCGTGAAAGTTTTGGAGTTATTATATATAACCAAAACAATAGCAAATAAGTACTTGTAGAGTATTCATTGGAAACTATGAATACGAAATCCATGGCTAGAACCAAAATAAAGGAAAAACTAGTGTTGCTTAAATTTTGGTACATTCTCGAGATAGTTTATGTTCTCAACTGTGAAGCTTATGGAAGATAGTGAAAAACACGATGAGGATTCTAAACCCTGCATCAGAGCGTTGAGAAACGCAATGGAAAGCGTTCCTAAATGATTCTCTTCATAAAGGAAAGGATCAATGATAATGATCATTGTGTTTTCCCACTAGTGTTTTCACTACATGAAGTAGGATTCAAAAATGTACCCATATCCTATATGGAGACATTTGTGAATCACTTGTCATATTACCGGAATATAGCATACCTACGAACTACGAAGGAAAGTAATGGTAAACTAAAATTATGAGAAATCCTAGAGGCAAAATTCACTTAAGATTAGAAAGCAATTCATTATTGAATCTTAACAAGTAAAGGGTTACTTGAATTTTCCAAAAGGACGGCAAGGTCATGATGGAATAGGTGAATGACAAAGGCACGGATTTTCATGAACAATGTATTGGAAAAATTCAAAAGAATTTGATTTAGAAGTGCTGAAAGTCTAGTGGATTTTCATGAACAATGTATTGGACAAATTGTCTCGTAATAAAACTCTCAGTTTGACAATTGATCAAGGATTTTGAAGTTATTCAAAATAGTGAGAGGATATACAATTTGCATGAAATGGAGTGGGAGCTGTAAAAGTCTTCCTGAAACAATATGTGAATGACATATTTTTGAGTGGGAGAAATATAAGTCTCGGACTCAAACATATTTTTGAATGACATATTTTTGAGTGGGAGCTTAATGATTGATTTTTAAGTGTGTATGACACATTAAGAATAAAAGCGCGAGTACCGATAAATAATGATTTATAGGGATTAGAAGTTGAAAGTAAGTATATTGCAATAATATGTCATATTCCAAATGAGATTCTAAAAATAGTTTTGGAATAGGAATTAATTAAGGAATGGTCCTTAGTCACTCAAATTAGGAATATAATTAAGTTAAACATCAGTGGTTGGAAGAAAGAAAAGGATGATTGTAATCCACTATGTTGAAACATAGGTTCTATCTTGAAAACCATGATGACAACTTAACATAATATATGATCCGAGAAGGAACATTTGAAAAGTAATTAAGTATGAATCACACAACATTGAGCTAAGTTTGTCCACAGTGTCTAAATGAGAACTGTAGAGATGTTTTCAAATCAATGAAGGATGACATATCTTAAAACATAAAGGGTTATGTTATAAGGTAATGTGTTAACCTTAGAAGATTGGAAATTCCTGCATCGATAATACCAACTGAAATCAAGTAGGAAGCAAAGTGATAAAACATCAAAAGTTGCACATAGTGCACTGATACGTTGCAAACGTATCTATAATTTTTGATGTTCCATGCTTGGTTTTGTCTACTTTCTTATGTTTGTCCACACTTTGGAGTACTTTTCATATGATTTCTTGGACTAACCTATTAACAAGAGCCATAGTGCCAACTACCTTTTTTCTGCTGTTTTTGGTTCCAGGAAAGTCAGAAAATGGATATTCTGGGAATTGGACGGGACAAAAGCCAAAGTTGATATTTTACCGGAAGACTCACGAAGCCAGAAGACGAGACGGAGAGGGGCCACAGGGTGGCCACACCACCCCTAGGCGCGGGTCCCCTGGCCGCGCCAGGGCATGGTGTGGCCCCCCTGGCCAGCCACCGACCTTTCCTCTTTCGTCTATATATCTCCCCCGATGCAAAAACCCTAAGTCGTTAATCAAAAATCCATGAAAAGTTCCGCAGCGCCGCTGCCACCAAAGGGGAGATTCGGGGGACAGAAAGTCTCTGTTCCGGCACCCTACCGGGACGGGGAAGTGCCCCTGGAGCGATCTCCATCGATCTCCACCACCATCTCCATCGCCATTGCTGATTCACATGATGAGGAGGGAGTAGTTCTCTCTCGAGGCTAAGGGTTCTACCGGTAGCTATGTGTATATCTCTCTCTATGCATGATCATATTGTGATCATGAGCTTTGTAATCAAGTAGATCTACCTTGCTACTCAAGTGCTTTAATAGATCTCTGCTCTCCCCATGTGTGTGAAGTTGACAGTGTGCACACCATGGTGGCACTTAGGCTAGAGATTACAAATACTTGTTATGAGTTATATTTGGAGTTGGATGTTTCTATGAAATTTTGGTGTTTGTTGGAACCATCTAGTGCTCAAGGTGACAATGTGGGGTTTTCTAGATGGTAAAGGCTTACTTTGAGGTGTGCTGTTATAGCCCTACCATGGATTAGAGTGTCTAACCGGAGAGTAGTTAAGAGTAGTATCATGAAGAGAAGATATTTATATGAGAGTGTTCACTAGTGAAAGTATGATCCCTAGGCCTTGTTTCTAAGCATTGAAATACCGTTTGCAACTAGATCTGTTATATGTTTGCTTGTTGCCATCTTTATTTCAGTTTGCCTTTAGTCTCTTCCACGCCATCAAGCTATTTTCTAGCACCGTTGTCTTATATACATACCACTTGTATTTTACTATCTTTTCGCCGAACTAGTGCACATGTACACCTGACAAGTGTATTGGGTGTGTTGGGGACACACGAGACTTCTTGTATCTTGATTGCAGGGTTGCTTGAGAGGGATACCTTTGACCACTTCCTCCCTGAGTTCGATAAACCTTGGGTGATCCACTTAAGGGAAACTTGCTGCTGTTCTACAAACCTCTGCACTTGGAGGCCCAACAACTGTCTACAAGAATAGAAGTGCGTAGACATCAAGCTATTTTCTAGCGCCGTTGCCGGGGAGGTGAGGTAAAAGGTACTCACATCCTCTAGTGTGAGTGCTCGAAGTTATTTTCTTTAGATTCTGCAATTTTGTCTTTTTGTTCTTGTTTTCACTAGTTAGGCTTAATGGAAAACAACAACAAAATTAGAGAACTTTTTAGTATTTTTCCTAAGTTAGAACATGAATTGTTTGAAAAGAAAATTAAAAAACCCATGGAACTTTCTTTGCATGCTAATAGCAATGTTATTAGTATGAATCTTTTGAACACCTTTGTTACTAATGCTATGGAAACGTCTAAGCTTGGGGAAGTTAGTTTTTGTGAAAATGATCTTCTTAGTTCCCCAGCTTTAAAGAAGAAAATTTTCTCTAATGATACTTTATCTCCCATATGTGGTGATTCTAATGATACTTGTGATATTTTAAATCCACATACTGAAAACGTCCCTTTTAAAATACCTAGGGCAATTATTGAACGTGTTATGAATAACTCTTATTTTGGAGATGGAACTATCCATCCTGGTGATCATTTACTCTTTATACATGAATTATGCGGGTTGTTCAAGTGTGCAGGTATTTCAATGAACCAAGTTAAGAGGAAGCTATTCTCTTTATCACTTAAGGGCAAATCAAGGGAGTGGTATGAGCTACTTGATGATCCTCATCATTTGGAGTGGAAGGAACTTGAATCTCTCTTTTACTCTAAATTTTATCCTCGTCATGAAATTCATAAAGATAGGAATTATATTTATAATTTTCATCCTCATGATGGAGAAAGTATTGCCCAAGCATGGGGGAGATTGAAGTCACTAATGCTCAAATGTCCCATTCATGAGCTCCCCAGGAATATTGTTCTTAATAATTTCTATGCAAGGCTTTCAGGACATTACAAGGACTATCTAGATACTTGTTTAGAGGGATCCTTCACGAGTAAGGAGGTCAAAGCTAAGTGGGATCTTCTTGAAACAATTCAAAGCAATACCAAAGATTGGGATAACAACAAAGGTAAAGAACCAAGTATAAACTATGAGTATGATTGCATTAAGTCTTTTGCTAAAATTGCTGATTTTCAAGAGCTTAGTGCTAAATATGGTCTTGATCCTCAAATTCTTGTTGATTGTTTTAGAGCCTTTGCTTCTCATATTAATGCTCCTAAAGAAAAATGGGACATGTATCATGAGCCTTTTAAAGACACTTGCATGGAAAATGAAATTGTTATTAATGATAGCAATTAACATGCTCAAACCTCTGAAAGTACTATTTCTTATAAGCATGTTAATTTTTGTGGAACATAGACCTTGTGAGAATAATCGAATTGAAGAAGAACATTGTATCACCCATAGAATGAAAAAACTAGAACATGGTATCGGGCTCTAAATGATCTTGGTAAAAACGTTTGTGCCCTCTATCCTTTTATTTGTGAACTTTGCTTTGAAGTGGGTCATTTCAATTTTCAATGCTCAGGCCATAATAATAGCCCTTCTAATCCAATGAGTACTGCAAGTTTGTATTGTGATGACATGATCACTCCTAATCAACATGATGAACTTACATTATTTTTGGGGTGTGAAGACTTATCAAGAAAAACTTCTTTGGTAGATATGTGTGATTTTGATATGAATAGCGTCCTGCATGGTTGTCATCTTTATTTTGTTGATAATTGTCACACAAATACTTACATACAAAATATTATAGAAGATGAGATTTTACCAAAATATGATAGGACTAATATGTGTTCTGATCTTATTAATGAAAAGAAGGAATCCTCCAAAGTTTCTTCTATTGTCTCTAACAATAAACCAGGGTATATGGAGAAGCTTCCTTTCAAGCCTCTCCCTCCTAAAGAGAAGAAAAAAAAGAAGAAAAGGACGAGTAAAAGGATAGAGGAAACGGTATTTTCCTCTAAGCATGTTGCTCCTATTATAGTTTTTGATGAGTCTGAACTCGATGATGTTCCTATGCCTATTACCTATATTAGTGATCATGATTGGGAAAAGCACACTACTTTTGATATTGAAAATCTCTTCGGTACCAATTCTGAAAATGATGATATTAATAATTACTTTACTATTAGTGCTATCCATGCTCCTTCCAATGATGATATGTTTACAAATGAACACACTTTGGAGGACAACTATTCTATTGCTTATGATGATACTATACCTCCAATATATGATGATTGCAATGATGAATATGATATTTTCAGTCCACCTACTATTGAGGAGAAAATTAATTATGATTACAATATGCCTCATATATTTTATGATTATGGTGATGAGAATAATAATGATAGCTATTTTTTTGAATTTGCTCCCACTACAATTAATAAGAATGACTATGTTTATGTGGGGAGTATTAATTCTTTTATGCATGTGGCTCATGATAAGAATGTTTTATGTGATAGTTATATTGTTAATTTTATTCATGATGCTACTGAAAGTTATTATGAGAGAGGGAAACATGGTTTTATGTATCTCAACAATATTAAGTTTCCCCTCTTTAAGTTGGAAGTCTTGAAGTTGCACTTGTTTTGCTTTCCTATGCTTGTTGCTTTGTGCTTTCATGACTTGTTTCTTTACAAGATTCCTATGCATAGGAAGTGGGTTAGACTTAAATGTGTTTTGAATTTGCGCCTTGATGCTCTCTTTTACTTCAATTCATATGTCTTATGTGAGCATCTTCTCAAGCTATCAAGCCTAACTTAAAGGCGTTAAAGAAAAGTAATTATTGGGAGATAACCCAAAAGTTTTAGATGAGTCTTGGAAGTTATTACCTCTGTAATAACCGCTCCTTATCCTTTTATTTGCTTTTTGTGCCAAGAGTAACCTCTAATGAGAGAGAAGTAATGCTTGGGAAAGCTGTTGTCCCGAAACAGATTTATGTTCTTCACCGTAAACATTCATGTAAAATCTCTGTACGTCCTTTTGAGGCGTGAATTTTTGTGCTTCTGCCCCATGTTGTTATCTAAGTTTCGTTAGTTCAACACTTTTCGATTTGAGCAACAGAAGGTCTTCGAAAAAATTCGTCTTTACCTGCTGGTCTGTTTTGACAGATTTCTGCTATTATTTGCATTTGCTTCTTGTTGGTTCCTTTTTGAGTTCTTTTGGGGAATTGAGCTTTTTGAGGGAAGTGCTACAGTATCTTGTGTTTTTATGGAAGTTTTATTGGTGTTGAAACTAAACCCAAAGACCTATTATCTTGAGTGCACTAATGTTGCTAATTAAGATTGTGTGAAGTTTTGTATGAAGGAAAATTTTCAGGTGTATGGAAGGAACGAGTAATGAGATGAAGGATGGACTAAAGCTCAAGCTTGGGCATTCCCACCCGTGTCACCCCAAGAAATATTCAAGAAGTACAAGAGTCAAAGCTTGGGGATGCCTAAGGCATCCCCTTCTTCATCAATAAAAATCTCAGGTTTCTTCCAAACACTTCATTTTTATTGTTTCATGTATATTTGTGTTGTTCTTGGAGCGTCTTTGTTTTTGTTTTTAGTTTTTTTTGCTTGGTTTGCTGCAATAAGTTGGTTGGATCCCAACACTTCTTTTGGAGAGAGACACACCCTATTATTCATTGCCTAGAACACTCTAGTTTCCATTCTTATTGTTTTGTGAGTGTTCTCTTTTGCTAGCACTGGGTTTAGCCATAGTTTTCTTGTGCTTTCATCTTAAAACTTTTTAGTTCTTCTTTGTGGGTTTGTGAGACAAGCTCACTGATCTTTATTTATTATTATCTTTGTGAGTTCTTTCAAATAGGTTGGTTTGGATTGGAAAAGAGTAGGAAAAGTTCATGCTTAAGTGGTAAAAGGAACTTGTTTTTGACTGTGGCCTATGCTTTGTCATGCCATGCTTGATATTGTTTTGGCTTTATGCTTAGTATTATTTTCTATAGCATGACATGTTATAAACAATTGAGATTGCTTAATGTGCCTTGGAAGAATCATGCGTTGTTTTAGCATATTAAATCATAGTATTGTGGTATTCTCCTTTGATGCTTTATTTGGGTTGACTTGGCACATGCTCACACCATGTTATGACTATCCCAAGTCACCATAGCCTTTATGATCCTTTAGTTTTCGACATTTAATATCACTTTATGCTTTAATTAATGATGTTTTGTCGCTTTGCATGATTATGGCCATTATTGCTCTCTTAGTTGGTTGCTCCTAGTCTTTTGCTAGCCTCCGTAACCAAGTATGAGTTCCACTCATGCATCGAACTCCTAAAACCAAGTTATTCCAAAGAGTCCACCATACCTACCTATTAGCATTTGCTATTCCAAGTATATTCATGTTTTTGTTTACCTTCTGAATTAAACTTGTTATGTGAAATTAGTGATTAAAGCTCTCACAAACTTGATGGCACACTTTACTTTTCTTGCCCTTAATAAACTTGAACCGTTGTGTCGTCTATGTTGTATATGCTTGCACTTATATGTTGGGGATTAGCAGAACCATGCTGTCATGGGGAACGCTTTCAACATTGCACTTGTACTTTGTACCTAGTTGCTATCATGCTCTTTTGTCTATGGATGTCGTCGGTGTGAAATGAAAGGGGAGCTTGTAAGTCCATGGAGTTATGTATATGTGTTATAGAAACGCATGGGCCGCTGGTCTAATCCATGCTGTCATGGTGGAAACCTGCAGCGTAACCATAATGAGCTATCTATGAAGCATTCTTCTTATAAAAAAGAGTCAGATATTGAGAAAAAGAGAAAAAAGCGAAAAAAAGAGATACGAGAAAAGAGGAAAGAGAGAAAAAAAGCACCATTTTCCCATGGTAAATAAGAAGATTGCTGAGATGCTCGTTGTCTTGCCTTGTCATTTCGATATGGGGATTCTTCCGTATCATCGGGCAAGGGGTACCCCGTTGGCGGTTCTCTGTGATACACATGTACTTACTATGACAAGATCTTACCGGTGACTAAACTTGCGTAGCATGAGGAGCGGCCCTCGTATTCAAGGGACATGAGATTTCCAACTTATACTTTGTCAAGCATATACTTCATAGTTTGTTCACTTTAACCTTAATCACTTTAAGATGCTTATGATAGGGGCAATGAGAGCTGAAAGCTAATAAGTACCATAATTTTTGGAAGCTCTTTATGAAACTTGAATCTCTGCTTCCTTCTATGAAGGCCTTTCATTTACTTTTATGTTGAGTCTCCACCTTCTATCTTTATGCACCTACTTTGAGAGCATAGTGGCCATTCTTAGTTTTATGTGCATTGTCCCAAGACTTGTTGATTGATGCATAACTTGATACTGCTTGTTCTTAAACTACTTGTATCTAGTCACTCTTATGAACTTTGAAGGCGTCCTATGCATTCATGTTTGCTACTCTATGAGGGACAAGCTGAATGCCACTATGCTATGTTTTCTTTATGTGAAACAAACAAACGTCTTGCAAAGCATTGTTATTCATGAATCTTTTGTTTGTGCCTTTTCATGTTGCAACATAGTTGCTATGTCTTATTGTTAAAACTATATCTTTCATGCTATGTTAGAGTACTATGATCCCAGCTATCAATGTTTTACAAATACTTTGATCAAGTTTATGATGGTGCATGTCACCTCAAACATTATTCTTTCTTTTTATCACTTACCTACTCGAGGACGAGCAGGAGTTAAGCTTGGGGATGTTGATACGTTGCAAACGTATCTATAATTTTTGATGTTCCATGCTTGGTTTTATCTACTTTCTTATGTTTTTTCCACACTTTGGAGTACTTTTCATATGATTTCTTGGACTATCTATTAACAAGAGCCACAATGCCAGCTGCCTGTTTTCTGCTATTTTTGGTTCCAGGAAAGTCAAAAAATGAATATTTTCGGAATTGGACGGGACAAAAGCCAAAGTTGATATTTTACCAGAAGACTCACGAAGCCAGAAGACGAGACGGAGAGGGGCCACAGGGTGGCCACACCACCCCTAGGCGCGGGTCCCCCTGGCCGCGCCTGGGCATGGTGTGGCCCCCCTAGCTGGCCACCGACCTTGCCTCTTTCGCCTATATATCTCCCCCGATGCAAAAACCCTAAGTCATCAATCAAAAATCCACGAAAAGTTCCACAGCACCGCCGCCACAGAAGTTGAGATTCGGGGGACAAAAAGTCTCTATTTTGGCACCCTGCTGGGACAGGGAAGTGCCCCCGGAGCCATCTCCATCGATCTCCACCACCATCTCCATCGATGTTGCTGATTCCCATGATGAGGAGGGAGTAGTTCTCTCTCGAGGCTAAGGGTTCTACCGGTAGCTATGTGTTCATCTCTCTCTCTATGCATGATCATATTGTGATCATGAGCTTTGTAATCAAGTAGATCTACCTTGCTACTCAAGTGCTTTAATAGATCTCTGCTCTCTCCATGTGTGTGAAGTTGATAGTGTGCACACTATGGTGGCACTTAGGCTAGAGATTGCAAATACTTGTTATGAGTTATATTTGGAGTTGGATGTTTCTATGAAATTTTGGTGTTTGTTGGAACCATCTAGTGATCAAGGTGACAGTGTGGGGTTTTCTAGATGGTAAAGGCTTACTTTGAGGTGTGCTGTTATAGCCCTACCATGGATTAGAGTGTCCAACCGGAGAGTAGTTAAGAGTAGTATCATGAAGAGAAGATATTTATATGAGAGTGTTCACTAGTGAAAGTATGATCCCTAGGCCTTGTTTCTAATCATTGAAACACCGTTTGCAACTAGATCTGTTACATGTTTGCTTGTTGCCATCTTTATTTCAGTTTGCCTTTAGTCTCTTCCACGCCATCAAGATATTTTCTAGCACCGTTGTCTTATATCCATACCACTTGTATTTTACTATCTCTTCGCTGAACTAGTGCACCTATACACCTGACAGGTGTATTGGGTGTGTTGGGGACACAAGAGACTTCTTGTATCTTGATTGCAGGGTTGCTTGAGAGGGATGATGGCCCAAAATATATCGAGCTTGTAGGGGAACCCCAAGAGGAAGGTATGATGAGCACAGCAGCAAGTTTTCCCTCAGTACGAAACCAAGGTTATCAATCCAGTAGGAGCAAGGAAACACCCCAAAGGTGTTGCTAGCTGAGCCTTGGCAAGGCGCACTACCGGTGCTAGTAGCAATGTGGAGACCTTCACAACACAACCATAGAAATTTGCCCCAACTTGCGATGAGGTTGTCAATCTCACCGGTTTTGCTGAAAACAAAGGATTAAACGTATCGAATGGAAGAAAGTAATAGTTTGCAGAAAGTAAACACAAAGCAGTAAACAGTTTGATTGTAGATTGATTGGAAAAGAAAGGACCGGGGTCCATAGTTCACTAGAGGTGGCTCTCCTTAAGATAGATAACATGCTGGGTGAACAAATTACAGTGGGGCAATTGACAAACATCGAGAAAGCATACAAGCATATACTAATCATCTTGACTCCTTTGAGATTCGATTGGGCATTACGGAAGGAAATATGCCCTGAGAGGTATTATAAAGTTGTTATTATGTATTCCTTATATATGATATATGGTTATTTTACATGCTAGAATCGTATTGGTCGGAAACATCAATACATGTGTGTTTAATAAACAAAAAGGGTTCCTAGTTATGCCTCTCTTATAGACTAGCTTGTTGATTAACAAGATGATCAAGGTTTCCTCATCATGGGCATTGGATGTTGTTAATAACAAGGTCACACCATTGGTGGAATGATGTGATGAACATTCATCCGAAGTATAGCATTACGATCAATTCATTATGTTTATATTGCTATAACATCATACGAAGTAATCTTTATCCTTAGACCATGAGATCATGTTAATTGCTAACACCGGAAGAGTATCTTGATAACATCAAACATCACACTGTAACAGGGTGACTATAAAGATGGGTTCAGTGCTATGAAGGTGTTATGTTGAGGCTCATGGATCAAGAGTGAATTTGTCAATCCCGATGACGGATAGATATACTCTTGGCCCTCTCGGTGATATCACATTAAGGTAGCTTGCAAGCAAGTGATGTGATCACTAGAATGTTATATCACGGGAACGAGAAAAGAGTGCATGTCGGTAACGAGATCAAACTAGGTATTTGGATACCGATGATCGAATCTCAGACATGTATCATATTTTGATACAAAGGGATTAAATTACAAGCGTTAAAGGTTCTCACGATCACAGAAGTCATCGTTGAATATGCATGAGTCAGTATGGATCTCCAGGTCCTGCTTCTGACTATTGATCTGAGAGGAGTCTCCATCATGTCTGCATTATTCGCGAACCATAGGGTGACACACTTAAGAGTTACCGGACACCATTTTGGAGCACATATGTTTCAGATGAAAGAATTGCAAAGCGCAGGAATTGTTTCGATAGAAACCGGAAATTATTTCGGGTGAAATTGCACAAAGTGGTTCTGCATGTGATATTGAAATATTGCAAGGGGTTATATGTGAATGTTTGTTAATTAAAGTAATTAACAAAATTCTGAATAAATTTAATAAAAGAGTTTTATTAAATGAGAGAGCATTAAACTTGGAGAATTTTAATGCATTTAAAGTTGGGACTTTAAAAGGGAATGTGAAGAGGCATTTTAATGTAGGGGGGTTACCACCACATGAATGGGGGAGGTGAGGGGTCACCCCCATGCGCCGACCATGGAGAGGAGGGGCACCCCCTCCTCCTATAAAAGGCCACCCTCCTCCTCCTTCATTCTCACATCTCCTTGTGAAGGATCTCTCTCCCCCTCTAGAATTATTCCCCCATGGTCTCGGATTAGCGAGATACATGTTCCCGGTGGCATTTTGACTGGAAGGAGTTGCTGCTTCCGCTGGATCGCTGGAGCGAGGAGGTGGAGGTTGTCCGGTGGCTTGAACGTGTGTGCGAGTACGGATGCGCTGCTGAGTTGCGGCGCTCGGACTTCCTCACGATCTTGAGATCGGCAAGTGTACGACTACATCAATCACGAGTTCCTACTCGTTAACAAAACTCATTGTCTTCAAGGGTAAGTTCTCGTTGGATGTATGTCCACCCGTTGCTTTGTACCTAGTAGATAGATCTTGGCGTGTAGTTCTCATCGTAGGAATTTTTTTGTTTTCTATGCCGCAGACCCAACAGTGGTATCAGAGCCTGATCTATGCGTAGGTGCTTTGCACGGGTAGTACACATATGTTTATATGTGGGCGATGATGATCATGTTATTGCATCTTCTATGTATTTTGGATATTGGTGGCATAGTGGGATGAAGCGGCCCGGACCAACCTTACATGTCATCGTATATGAGACCGGTTCCACGACTGACATGCAACTTGTTTTGCATAAGTGGCTGGCGGGTGTCTGTCTCTCCTACTATAGTCAATATCTGATTTACAACGAGTTGCTAATAACTTGGTTATCCTCATTGTGGTTCATGTTCGTAGGTGAGAACGGTTCTATCTCCGAAAGCCCTAAGCCACGTAAAACTTGCAATTGATAAATTAGAGGCGTCTAGTTTAGATCGTTGCTGGGCTAGTGTATTGATATGGTATTGTTGTAAGTAGATGTATGATAGATACTCTTACAACACATTCAACGTATAAGTTCCATAGACCTTGGCCTTACACACAAAGGAATGATAGAGATCATACCACGATGCAAATGATAGAGATCAAATGCATGGACCATATCATCTCACTTCACACATTAGATGTTAGCATCTTATACTGCTAGTTTGGCGCTTTTGGTAGCATTGTAAGATGATCCCTCATTTAGATATCAAGATAAAATGTGTTCTTCCTTGAGTATGCACCTTTCTATGGATCGTGTTTCGAGACATCACGTGATGATCGGGTGTACTCGACTCTACGCTTTCATACAACGGGTGTAAGACACTTTTACACACGCGAGTACTAAGGTTCTTACTTGGCGAGCCTAGCATGTACAAACATGGCCTCGGAACACGGACCGAAAGGTTAAGCATGAGTCATATGGTTGATATGATGCCCATATAGATGCTCGCCTTTGAAGCTACACCGACTCACGTGATGATCGGACTTGGTGTAGTGGATTTGGTTCATGTAATCACCAAAAAGGCACGAGGGGTGTCATTTTTGAGTGGGAGTTCATTAGTAATTTGGATTAGTTGAACTCAATCTATCATAAACTTAGTCTAAATAAACTTTACAAATTCTGTTTTAGATGGCACCACCTGCTTTTAATTTCAATATGTTCATGGAGAAAGAGAAACTTGCTGCGAATGGTAGCAACTTCACCAACTGGGCTATGAATTTGAGGATTCTCCTCACTGCTGCACAAAAGCAATATGTGCTAGATGCGCCACTAGGCCCCTCACCAGCTCCTGATGCCCCTGACGAGGAAAAGAATGTCTATGTGACTCGTCAGGAGGACCACAACTTAGTTCATTGCGACATACTGTATGGGCTAGAGCCAGAACTTCGAAAGCGTTTCGAAAATGGCAATGCCTTTGATACCATGGGAGAATTGAAAATGATTTTTGATACCCATGCTGCTGTAGAGAATTATAATGCTACTGAAAAGTTCTTTAGCTGCATGATGGAGGAGAACAACTCTGTTAGTGTGCACGTACTCAAAATGTCTGGGTACGCCGATAAGCTTGTGTCCTTGGGAATAACGATTCCCATTGACTTAGGCATACATCGTGTTCTCCAATCTCTGCCACCTAGCTACAAGAGCTTCGTGATGAACTATAATATGCAGGGCATGAAGAAGACTCTTCCCGAGCTTCTGTCAATGCTTAACACTGCAGAAGTGGAGATTAGGAAAGAACATCAAGTGTTGATGATCAATAGGACCACCGGTTTCAAGAAGGACAAGAAAGGCAAGCACAAGGGAAAGAAGGGTGACAAATCTATTGCCGCGCCTAAAAAGAAACCCCGAGCTAGCCCTAAGTCCGATACCGAGTGCTACTATTGCAAGGGGACTGGCCATTGGAAGCGCAACTGCCCCAAGTATTTGGCGGACAAGAAGTCCGGCAAGGCAAACAAAGGTGTATATGATATACATGTTATTGATGTGTACTTGACTAGTACTCACAGTAGCACCTGGGTATTTGATACGGGATCAGTTGCTAATATATGTAACTCGATTCAGGGGCTGCGGAACAAGCGACAACTAGCAAGGGATGAGGTCACAATGCGGGTCGGCAATGGATCAAGAGTTGATGTGATCGCCGTCGGAACGCTGCCTCTCCATATGCCATCAGGATTAGTTATAAACCTGAATAATTGTTATTTGGTGCCTGCACTTAGCATGAACATTGTATCCGGATCGTGTTTGATGCAAAGTGGTTATTCGTTTAAATCTGAAAAGAATGGTTGTTCGATTTATATGGATAATATCTTTTATGGTCATGCACCTGTGTTGAATGGTTTATTTCTGATGGATCTCGATAGTAATATTACGCACATTCATAATGTTAATGCTAAAAAGATTAAACTTGATGATGATATATCTGCATATATGTGGCACTGCCGTCTGGGTCATATTGGCGTTAAACGCATGAAGAAACTCCATTCTGATGGACTTTTGGAATCACTTGATTTTGAATCATTTGATACATGTGAGCCATGCCTTATGGGCAAGATGACTAGAACACCATTTTCCGGTTCAATGGAACGGGCGACAGATTTATTGGAAATCATACATACTGATGTGTGTGGACCAATGAGTGTGTCGGCGCGAGGCGGATATCGTTATTTTGTTACTTTCACGAATGATTTGAGTAGATACGGGTATATCTATTTGATGAAACACAAGTCTGAAACTTTTGAAAAGTTTCAAGGAATTTCAGAATGAAGTGGAAAATCATCGTAATAGAAAGATCAAATTTCTACTATCTAACCGTGGAGGAGAGTATCTAAGTTACGAGTTTAGCACACACATGAAAGAGTGTGGAATAGTTTCACAACTCACGCCTGCCGGAACACCACAACGTAATGGTGTGCCGAAACATCGTAATCGTACCTTATTGGATATGGTTCGATCTATGATGTCTCTGACTGACTTGCCATTGTCATTTTGGGGTTATGCACTGGAAACAGCTGCATTCACTTTAAATCGGGCACCATCTAAATCCGTTGAAACGACATCGTATGAATTATGGTTTGGAAACAAACCTAAGCTGTCATTTCTTAAAGTTTGGGGATGCGATGTTTATGTGAAGAAACTTCAGCCGGATAAACTCGAACCCAAAGCGGAAAAATGCGTCTTCATAGGATACCCTAAGGAAACAATTGGGTATACCTTCTATCACAGATCCGAGGGCAAGGTTTTTGTTGCCAAGAATGGATCATTTCTTGAGAAGGAGTTTCTCGCGAAAGGTGTGAGTAGTCGGAAGGTAGAACTCGAAGAGGTTATTGAACCTTCTCTTCATGAAATGGCAAGTGGCGCAGCACCAGAAGTTGTTTCGGAGTTGACTTCACCTAATGAAGAGAGAGCTAATGATACTGATCATGAAACTCCGAAAGAGGAAACTACCGAACCTCGTAGGTCAAGCAGGACACATGCAGCTCCTGAACTGTACGACAATCCTATTGTGAATTTCATGGTTGATGAAATGGATGACCCTGCGATGTATGAAGAAGCTATGATGAGCCTAGATTCCAACAAATGGGTAGAATCCATGAAATCCGAAATGGAATCCATGTACGAGAACCAAGTTTGGACCTTGGTGGACTTACCTCACGATCGAAAGGCCATTGAGAATAAATGGATTTTCAAAAGAAAAACTGATGCTGATGGTAATGTGACCATCTATAGGGCTCGACTTGTCGCAAAGGGGTTTCGACAAATTCAAGGAGTTAACTACGATGAGACATTCTCTCCTGTAGTGATGGTTAAGTCAGTTAGGATTATGTTAGCAATTGCTGCATATTTCGATTATGAAATATGGTAGATGGATGTCAAAACTGTGTTCCTCAATGGTAATATTGAAGAAGAGTTGTATATGATACAGCCTAAGGGTTTTGTAGATCCTAAGGATGCGAATAAGGTATGCAAACTTCAGCGATCCATCTATGGACTGAAGCAAACATCCCGGAGTTGGAATCTCCGTTTTGATGAGGTGATCAAAGAGTTTGGATTTGTCCAAACTTATGGAGAGGCTTGTATTTACAAGAAAGTGAGTGGGAGCAATGTGGCATTTCTGATATTATATGTGGATGACATATTATTGATTGGAAATGATATAGATCTTTTAAACAGTGTTAAAAGTTATCTAAACAGCAAATTTTCGATGAAAGACCTTGGTGAAGCGTCATATATATTAGGCATTAAAATCTATAGAGATAGATCAAGGCGCCTAATTGGCTATCGCAGAGTACATACCTTGATAAGATATTAAAGAAGTTTAATATGGATGGAAGTAAGAAGGGGTTCTTACCTATGTTACACGGCAAGACATTGAGTAAGACTCAAGGTCCGGCTACGGCGGAAGAAAGAGAGATGATGGATAAGATCCCCTATGCCTCGGCCATAGGCTCTATTATGTATGCCATGCTATGTACAAGACCGAATGTGGCACATGCTATTAGTTTGACTAGTAGGTACCAATTTGATCCAGGTTCAGAACACTGGATAGCGGTCAAGAACATCCTCAAGTACTTGAGAAGAACTAGGGATATGTTTCTTATATACGGAGGTGAAGAAGAGCTAGTCGCTAAGTGTTATGTCAATGCTAGATTTGACACCGATCCGGATGACTATAAGTCTCAATCCGGATACGTATGTCTCTTGAACAGAGCAGCAGTTAGTTGGAGGAGTTCCAAACAACCTGTGGTGGCTGGATCAACGACGGAGGCGGAATATGTTGTTGCTTCAGAAGCAGCGCAGGAAGCGGTTTGGATGAAAGAGTTCATTAGGGAACTAGATGTGGTTCCTAGTGCATTGGACCCAATGGTGATCTATTGTGACAACAATGGAGCCATAGCCAACGCAAAGGAACCAAGGTCTCACAAGAATTCCAAGCATATTAAGCGCCGGTTTCACTCCATCCATGAGCATGTCAAGGATGGAGATATAAAGATTTGTAAAGTACACACGAACCTATATGTAGCAGATCCATTGGCTAAAGCTCTCCCTAGGGCAAAACATGATCAACACCAAAACTCCATGGGTGTTAGATTTATCACTATGTGAACTAGATTATTGTCTCTAGTGCAAGTGGGAGACTGAAGGAAATATGCCCTTAGAGGCAATAATAAAGTTGTTATTATGTATTCCTTATATATGATAGATGTTTATTTTACATGCTAGAATTGTATTGATCGGAAACATCAATACATGTGTGTTTAATAAACAAAAAGGGTTCCTAGTTCTGCCTCTCTTATAGACTAGCTTGTTGATTAACAAGATGATCAAGGTTTCCTGATCATGGACATTGGATGTTGTTAATAACAAGGTCACATCATTGGTGGAATGATGTGATGAACATTCATCCGAAGTATAGCATTACGATCAAGTCATTATGTTTATATTGCTATAACATCATACGAAGTAATCTTTATCCTTAGACCATGAGATCATGTTAATTGCTAACACCGGAAGAGTATCTTGATAACATCACACGTCACACCGTAACAGGGTGACTATAAAGATGGGTTCAGTGCTATGAAGGTGTTATGTTGAGGCTCATGGATCAAGAGTGGAACTTTTCAATCCCGATGATGGATAGATATACTCTGGGCCCTCTCGGTGATATCACATTAAGGTAGCTTGCAAGCAAGTGATGTGATCACTAGAATGTTATATCACGGGAACGAGAAAAGAGTGCATGTCGGTAACGAGATCAAACTAGGTATTTGGATACCGATGATCGAGTCTCGGACATGTATTATATCATGAGACAAAGGGATTAAATTACAAGCGTTAAAGGTTCTCACGATCACAGAAGTCATCGTTGAATATGCAGGAGTCAGTATGGATCTCTAGGTCCCGCTTCTGACTATTGATCTGAGAGGAGTCTCAATCATGTCTGCATTATTCGCGAACCGTAGGGTGACACACTTAAGAGTTAACGGACACCATTTTGGAGCACATATGTTTCAGACGAAAGAATTGAAAAGCGCAGGAATTGTTTCGATAGAAACCGGAAATTATTTCGGGTGAAATTGCAGAAAGTGGTTTTGCATGTGATATTGAAATATTGTAAGGGGTTATATGTGAATGTTTGTTAATTAAAGTAATTAACAAAATTCTGAATAAATTTAATAAAAGAGTTTTATTAAATGAGAGAGCATTAAACTTGGAGAATTTTAATGCATTTAAAGTGAGGACTTTAAAAGGGAATGTGAAGTGGCATTTTAATGTGGAGGGGTTACCACCACATGAATGCGGGAGGTGAGGGGTCACCCCCCATGCGCCGGCCATGGAGAGGAGGGGCACCCCCTCCTCCTATAAAAGGCCACCCTCCTCCTCCTTCATTCTCACACCTCCTTGTGAAGGATCTCTCTCCCCCTCTAGAATTATTCCCCCATGGTCTCGGATTAGCGAGATACATGTTCCTGGTGGCATTTTGTTTGGAAGGAGTTGCTGCTTCCGCTGGATCGCTGGAGCGAGGAGGTGGAGGTTGTCCGATGGCTTAAACGTGTGTGCGAGTATGGATGCGCTGCTGAGTTGCGGCGCTCGGACTTCTTCACGATCTTGAGATCGGCAAGGGTACGACTACATCAACCACGAGTTCCTACTCGTTAACAAAACTCGTTGTCTTCGAGGGTAAGTTCTCGTTGGATGTATGTCCACCCGTTGCTTTGTACCTAATAGATAGATCTTGGCGTGTAGTTCTCATCGTAGGAAATTTTTTGTTTTCTATGCTGCGGACACAACAATTACAACATTATACATAGACCACCATCCAACTACATCTATGACTAATAATCCACCTTCAGGTTATCATTCGAACCCCCTCTAGTATTAAGTTGCAAGCAACAGATTATTGCATTACGAATTGTGTGTAAAGTAAATAATACGATTGTTCTATGAACAAAGGATTGTTGTTTTCTCCCTAGTAGCAACAACACATCTAGTACCTTAGAGATTTCTGTCACTTCCCCAGATTACCAGAGGCAAGAACTCACTATCGAGCATAAATACTAACTCTTGGAGTTGCTAGCATCTACTTGGCCAAGATAGCTACTAACAACAGAAAGCATGCAAGATCAAAAATAACAAAGACATGATAGAATCAATAATCAATCTGAAATAGCATCTCAATATCCACCAGATCCCCGCAAACACAACATGCAGAATTACAAATAGATGATCTTGATCATGAACGGAGCTCACAAGATCTAATCATGATAGCACAAAGGAGGAGAACCAGCCATCTAGCTACTACATGGACCCGTAGTCTAGAGATGAACTACTCATGCATCACACCAGAGGCTTGCATGATGAAGAAGAAGGCCTCTAGGGTAAATTCCCCTCTCCGACAGGGTGCCTGGAAGAGCTTCGGATCCCTCTCGATCTAGGGACAGAGATGACGGTGGCTACAGACTCTTTCGTGGATTTTTTGATTGGGTACTTAGGGTTTCTGTATTGGAGGCATCTTATAGGCCGAAGGAGAGGCCGAGGGGATGCTGGAGGCGGCCAGACCACCCCCTGGCGCGGGCCAGCCTGGGCCGCGCGGCCAGGTGGTGTGGTGGCCCCCTGGCCCCTCTCCGTCTCGTATTCTGGCTCCGTGTGTCCCTCGGTGAAAAACTTACTTTGGCTTTTGTCCCGTCCAATTCCAAGAATATTCATTTTCTGACTTTCCTGGAACCAAAAACAGCAGAAAATAGGCAGCTGCCATTGTGGCTCTTGTTAATAGGTTCGTCCAAGAAATCATATGAAAAGTACTCCAAAGTGTGGACAAAACACAAGAAAGTAGATAAAAGCAAGCATGGAACATCGAAAATTATGGATACGTTTGCAACGTATCAAGGGATACCTTTGACCACTTCCTCCCTGAGTTCGATAAACCTTGGGTGATCCACTTAAGGGGAACTTGCTGCTGTTCTACAAACCTCTGCACTTGGAGGCCCAACAATTGTCTACAAGAATAAATGTAACAATTATAATCTGATAGATATATGTGTAGGCGAGCAACCGATAATTAGCCGGAACTCCTCTTGGTAGATTTCATCCCAACTTCAATAATCCTACAAGCCCGTTACCAAAACCATGGTCAAACACTAGACGATTAAGACCCTTCAGGTCGCTTAGTGATTAAGCTCCTTGGATCGGACTAATGCAATAAGCATAGTGGTTCCTCATTATCCTCAAATCTACTAGTTTTCATTGATATCCCCGTGTCACCCAGGGATCACCGGTTCACTAGCGAACAAGATCTTATCTATGTAGAACAAAGCATCATGTTGTCTGGGCCCTTAATTGGACAACAAGCATTAGGCATCCCACAAATAGTCAAGCACACACAATATAGTAATTAGAATAAATCACAAACTAATGGAAAATATATGAAGGCACATCGCATCTCACCAATGCCCTACATCTCTGATATGTTGCAAACGTATCTATAATTTTTGATGTTCTATGCTTGTTTTATATCTACTTTCTTATGTTTTGTCCACACTTTGGAGTATTTTTATACACTTTCTAGGACTAACCTATTAACAAGATGCCACAGTGCCAGTTGTCTATTTTCTGCTGTTTTTGGTTCCAGAAAAGCCAAAAAATGAATATACTCGGAATTGGACAGGACAAAATCCAAAGTCAATATTTTACCGGAAGACACATGGAGTCCGAAGGAGAGACGAATGGGGGCCACAGGGCGGCCACACCACCCCTTGGCGCGGGCAGCCCTAGGCCGCGCCAGGGCATGGTGTGGGTCCCCTGGCCGGCCACCGACCTTTCCCCTTCGCCTATAAGAAAACCCTAAATCCTAGAGCCTCTAGCCACGAAAAGTTCCACAGTGCCGCCGCCACTGAAGGGGAGATTCAGAGGACAGAAAGTCTCTATTCCGGCTCTCTGCCGGGATGGGGAAGTGCCCCCGGAGCCATCTCCCGATCTCCACCACCATCTCCATCGCCGTTGCTGATTCCCATGATGATGAGGGAGTAGTTCTTCCTCAAGGCTAAGGGCTCTACCGGTAGCTATGTGTTCATCTCCCTCTCTATGCATGATCATATTGTGATCATGAGCTTTGTAACCAAGTAGATCTACCTTGCTACTCAAGTGCTTCAATAGATCTCTGCTCTCCCCATGTGTGTGAAAGTGACAGCGTGCACACCATGGTGGCACTTAGGCTAGAGATTACAAATACTTGTTATGATTTATATTTGGAGTTGGATGTCTCTATGAAATTGTGGTGTTTGTTGGAACCATCTAGTGCTCAAGGTGACAGTGTGGGGTTATCTAGATGGGGAAAGCAAACTTTGAGGTGTGCTGTTATAGCCCTACCATGGATTAGAATGTCCAACCGGAGAGTAGTTAAGAGTAGTATCATAAAGAGAAGATATTTATATGAGAGTGTTCACTAGCGAAAGTATGACCCCTAGGCCTTGTTTCTAAGCATTGAAACACTGTTTGCAATTAGATTTGTTACATGTTTGCTTGCTTCCATCTTTATTTCAGTTTTCCTTTAGTCTCTTCCACGCCATCAAGCTATTTTCTGGCACCGTTACCACTTATAATTATCCATACCACTTGTATTTCACTATATCTTCGCCGAACTAGTGCACCTATACACCTGACAAGTGTATTGGGTGTGTTGGGGACACAAGAGACTTCTTGTATCTTGATTGCAGGGTTGCTTGAGAGGGATACCTTTGACTACTTTCTCCCTGAGTTCGATAAACCTTGGGTACTCCACTTAAGGGAAACTTGCTACTGTTCTACAAACCTCTGCACTTGGAGGCCCAACAACTGTCTACAAGATGAGAATTGCGTAGACATCAAGCTATTTTCTGGTGCCGTTGCCGGGGAGGTAAGGTAACAGGTACTCACATCCTCCAGTGTGAGTGCTCGAAGTTATTTTCTTTAGATTCTGCAATTTTGTCTTTTTGTTTCTTGTTTTCACTAGTTAGGCTTAATGGAAAACAACAACAAGATTAGAGAGCTTTATAGTATTTATCTTGAGTTAGGACATGAAGTGTTTGAAGGGAAAATTAAAAAACCTATGGAACTTCATTTGCATGCTAATAGCAATGTTGTTAGTATGAATTCTCTGGACACCATTATTGCTAATGCTATGGAAAAGTCTAAGCTTGGGGAAGCTAGTTTTTATGAAAATGATCTTTTCAGTTCCCCAGCTTTGGAAGATAGCTATTCTATTGCTTATGATAATACCAAACCTCCAATATATGATGATTACAATGATGAATATGATATTTTCGGTCCACCTACTATTGAGGAGAAAATTAATTATGATTACAATATGCCTCCTATATTTGATGATTATGGTGATGAGAATAATAATGATAGCTATTTTGTTGAATTTGCTCCCACTACAATTAATAAGAATGACCATGTTTATGTGGGGAGTATTAATTCTTTTATGCATGTGGCTCATGATAAGAATGTTTTATGTGATAGCTATATTCTTAATTTTATCCATAATGCTACTGAAAGTTATTATGAGAGAGGGAAACATGGTTTTATGCATCTCAATAATATTAAGTTCCCCCTCTTTATGTTGAAAGTCTTGAAGTTGCACTTGTTTTGCTTTCCTATGCTTGTTGCTTTGTGCTTTCATGACTTGTTTCTTTATAAGGTTCCTATGCATAGGAAGTGGGTTAGACTTAAATGTGCTTTGAATTTTCTTCTTGATGCTCTCTTTTACTTCAATTCATATTTCTTATGTGAGCATCTTCTCAAACTATCATGCCTAACTTAAAGGCGTTAAAGAAAAGTACTTATTGGGAGATAACCCAAAAGTTTTAGTTGAGTGTTGGAAGTTGTTGCTTCAGTAATAACCGCTCCTAATCCTTTTTATTTGCTTTTTTATGCCAAGAGTAACCTCTAATGAGAGAGAAGTAATGATTGGGAAAGTTGCTGTCCCGAAACAGATTTTTGTGCTTCACTGTAAAACTTCGTGTAAAATCTCTGTATGTCGTTTTGAAGCGTCAATTTTTGTGCTTCTGCCCCAGGTTGTTATATAACTTTCGTTCGTTTAACACGTATCGATTTGAGCAAGAGAAGGTCTTCGAAAAAATTGGTCTTTACCTGTTGGTCTGTTTTGATAGATTTCTGCCATTATTTGCATTTGCTTCTTGTTGATTCCTTTTGAGTTCTTTTTGGTGAATTGAGCTTTTTGAGGGAAGTACTACAATAGCTTTTGTTTTAATAGAATTTTTATTGGTGTTGAGACTGAACCCAAATACTTATTATCTTGAGTACACTAATGTTTCTAATAAAGATTGTGTGGAGTTTTGTATGAAGGAAAAATTTCAGGTGTAGGGAAAGAATGATGTAATGAGATGAAGAATGGACTAAATCTCAAGCTTGGGGATTCCACCCGTGTCACCCCAAGAAATATCGAAGAAGTACAAGCGTCAAAGCTTGGGGATGCCAAAGGCATCCCCGATGCCAAAGGCATCCCCTTCTTCATCAATAAAAATCTCAGGTTTCTTCCAAACACTTCATTTTTATTGTTTCATGCACAACTGTGTTGTTCTTGGAGCATCTTCGTTTTGTTTTTAGTTTTCGTTTGCTTGGTTTGCTTAGTTTGCTCGAATAAATTGGTTGGACCCCCTCTTTCATGCATTAGTTTTCAAATAAGTTTGGTTTGATTTGGAAAAGAGTAGGAAAAGTTCATGCTTAAGTGGTAAAAGGAGCTTGTTTTTGACTGTGGCCTATGCTTTGTCATGTCATGCTTGATATTGTTTTGGCTTTATGCTTAGTGATTTTTTGCTATAGCATGACATGTTATAAATAATTGAGATTGCTTAATGTGCCTTGAAAGAATCATGCGTTGTTTTAGCATATTAAAGCATAGTTTTGTGGTATTCTCCTTTGATGCTTTATTTGGGTTGACTTGGCGCAAGCTCACACCATGTTAAGACTATACCAAGTCACCATAGTCTCTATGATCATTTAGTTTTCGACTTGTAATATCACTTTATGCTTTCATTAATGATGTTTTGTCGCTTTGCATGATTATGGCCATTATTGCTCTCTTAGTTGGTCGCTCCCAGTCTTTTGCTAGCCTCCATAAACAAGTATGAGTTCCACTCATGCATCCAACTCCAAATAAAAACAAGTTATTCCAAAGAGTCCACCATACCTACCTATTAGCATTTGCTATTCCAAGTATATTCATGTTTTTATCTACTTTCCGAACTAAACTTGTTATGAGAAAACTAGTGATTAAATCTCTCACGAACTTGATGGCACACTTTACTTTTCTTGCCCCTAATAAACTTGAACCATTGTGTCATCTATGTTGTATATGCTTGCACTTATATGTTGGGGATTAGCAGAACCATGCTGTCATGGGGAACGCTTTCAACATGGCACTTGTACATTGTACCTAGTTGATATCATGCTCTTTTTTCTATGGATGTTGTCGGGGTGAAATGAAATGGGAGCTTGTAAGTCCATGGAGTTATGTATGTGTGATAGAGAAACACCTGGGCCGCCTGTCTAATCCATGCCTAATCATGGTGGAAACCTGCAACGTAACCATAATGAGCAATCTATGAAGCATTCTTCTTATAAAAAAGATATAGAGATTGAGAAAAAAAGAAAAGAAAAAAAGAGATATGAGAAAAGAGGAAAGAGAGAAAAAAGCACCATTTTCCCATGGTAAATAAGAAGATTGCTGAGATGCTCGTTGTCTGCTTGCCTTGTCATTTTGATATGGGGATTCTTCCGTATCATCGGGCAAAGGGTACCCCATTGGCGGTTCTCTATGATACACATGTACTTACTATGACAAGAACTTACCGGTAACTAAACTTGAGTAGCATGAGGAGCGGCCCTCGTATTCAAGATACATGAGATTTCCAACTTATACTTTATCAAGCATATACTACATAGTTTGTTCACTTTAACCTTAATCACTTCAAGATGCTTATTGTCAACACCCGGATTTTTAATCCCAGATGCCCGTTATGCCATACCTCGCAATCCCAGGATTACCATTTTTGCGAGACATAACGGATTGGATATTACAGTACATCATCCATTACAAACCATACATAAGGTCTTACACAAATAAGGATCTCATGATCCAGTCTTAATACAACAAGCAACATAAATAAAAGATAAGCGTAGCGGTGGGGTCCATCTTCAGGGGCACAGGCAATGCTGATGAAGGCAGATAGTCCTAGTTATCATAGCCGTCTTGTTGGCCATCATCTTGATAGTCTCCTTCATAGTCTGGCCATGAGAATAGCCAGGGACAAAAGCCATGAGTACTCTTTAAGTACTCGCAAAACTACCACTAACAAGTAATATAGTTCTAAGTTAAAGTGCTAAATCTAAATTTAACTCTAAGGTTAAGTTTGAAACCTAAGCTGAGTTCTGAAGCAAAGAAAGATAAAATAAAGTTCTAGAATCACTTAAGTTGGGAAATTATTGTCATAACACAACCCTGTTGTGGTCAAGTCAAGATTCCTCATTCATTTCATAAGTTGTTTGGAAAATATCTAACAACAAAATAGTATGGCCATTCCAACTGTCCATAACCGCGGACGCGGATATTCGAATAGTTTGACACTCTGCAGAGGTGGTACACTTTCACCATAAGATTCGATACATCTGTCAGGGAAAACCCTGAATCATCATACTTAGTATGCAGATAATCAAACATAACCTTCCCTTTACACACCCTAGTATAAGCACCTCTCCTATGAGCATGGCCTCCCAACCATGACCATCAGTCATCTTGGGCACTGCATAGGTGGACAACATTGAGAGGTAGCCTCAGCTCAAACCTCTCCCGTGAGGGAACTAATACTAGTGTGGTTGTACGGTAAATTTGGAATGGTATCGCATCCGAATCCAACCATCATTTTTATAAAAGGGTTCAAGCTCATGCCTCAACATTTTCATCATCATAAACCATTTGTGTTTCTCAACACATGTCAAAGAATCTTAATAGAATGACTCATCATTCCAAGGTTTTCATAATTCATTTTCACCAATTGTTCCCATCTAAAGTGACTCAAGTTTTGATCTACTCTAAACTACTAAGTTAAGAGTGTTCACTAAGGTGGAAAAGATGGGTTCAATCTCATGCCATAGAATGATATCTAAAGGGGTCTAAATAGGTCAAGTTTTATACTCTTTATGCTACTTTCTAAAGAGGTAAAGAACTTTGTGTAAAGTAAAGAAGTAAAGCTTGTAAATAAGACTTGGGGTAAAGACTAGTCAAAGTGGTATAATCCAAGCATGCCTAAAGCATCTTTGCTAAACCATCTAGTTTGATCCTAGCTTGCTAAGCATTATACTTGCAAGTGTTAGCTTGCATTGTTAATGGTGGCTTGCCTTGGTTGGTGCAGTGGTTGAAGTTTTCTTCTTCTTCTTCTTGGTAGAACTCCTCCTCCTCGTAGACTTGGTCGGTACTATCGTCTATAAATACATACAGAGTACACAATCACCAAATAATACTTAACTAATCTAATTAGCATTCTAAGGCACAGATTGGATGATCTATTATCATCACAAGCATCACAAGTTTAATTCACTAGTTTCATTCTTTTTAATTTAGAAAAGTAATTTCTACTCATTGAAAAATTAACTAAGATTTAATATTCACCACTTAAAATATGGGATCATGTGGACACATGTCATCACCACATATTCTAACATGTGGGAATATAATTTAAGGGTTGGATCATAATTACTTTGGTTTAAGTTCATTATTTAATGATTTAAAGTGACTAGAAATGCCTATCTAGCATTATTTTGGTACTAGTCCAAAGTCACTGCATGTAAACCTTAATATTATAACATATCCAGATAGGTATGATGAAATGTGAATTTTGAGAGTTGGAATCAACTCAAAACCTATCTTGGTTGATTTTATAAAAATGTTGCAAGGTGCAAAAGCTTCTGTTTTATTATTTTTACTAGGAGAGATTTATAACTCTAATTGAATTAAATCCAACGGACTTGGATAGATCATTTCAATACCTTTCAGGCAAAATTGGTTTCATGCAATTTGGATTTGTCAAACTCTCTGAATTGATTTTCAAACTCAGAGACAGAACTAAGTTTAAACTAAAAAGAAAAATCCTAATTCAAACTAACTGGGTCGCGCGGGAAACTCTAACGGGCCAGCCCAGTATCACTCCGCAGCGCGGGGCTCAACTGATAGGGGGGTCCATCTGTCAGTGGCTCATAACGCGCGAAGCGGTAAGGGGCAACGTGGGACGTTGGATTAGAACTGGGATCTACGACTGTGGCTTGTCGTCGACGATGGACCTATCGCCGGTGAGCTCGAACCCTAGCGGCTCGGTGGGGGTGTATAGGGGGTGTACCAGGGCTCCAGCGATGACTGTGAGGCAGGCAAACGGACTGGTGGTCGACGGCGAGCTTAGGAATGGTCGAGGCAGCTCCGGGGGTGGTCGCAATCAGCTGCGCCCTTCTCCTCCAGAGGCGGCCTGCTCCGGTGCAATTCCGGCGAGCTGCTGCTCCCCGTGCTTCGGCTAGTGGTGTGGGATGATTAGTGAGGTGAGGTGAGGGGAGTGGAGTGGTGTGCTTTAAATGGCTGGGGGTGCCCTCCTTTTATAGGCTCGACGGCAAGACCGAGAGGGATGGGCAAGCGATGGTAGCGACATGGCTACGAGCGGCTAGCGGCATGGCTGAGGGTGGCGATCGACGGGCGGTCTCCTGGCGGTGCTCTAGGAACTCAATGCGGGCTTAGGGGCGGTGGTATGCGGTAGGGGACAGCTGGCGCTCTGAGCGGCAAAGGCGGCGGTGTCCACGACGAGCGATGGCTGTGGTGCGTTGGGTGGCGAACGGGCATGTCCGTCGTGTTCCCTGGGTCGTGGCGGAGCGGTGGGCGCGGGCTATGGTCGAGCGGCGGCTTGTGCACACGTGTCGGGTGCGGTGCTCTGGCGCGTGCTCGGCATGGCGCGGTGGCACTAGGCGCGGGGATTGCTCGGTGGTCCACTGCTGCGCTTGGCTCGGGGAGGGGACAGAGGGTGGCGGTGAGGTCCTGGCTACCTCCTAGACATGGCGAGAGAGGGGGATGTGGTCTGCTGAGGTGAGTGCATGGTGTGGCCGGCGAGTTGGTGCTCGGCATGGCCTTGCACTGCCACTAGGGTGGTAGGGGATGGGTGCTAATGGCATGGTTAGATCATGAGGGGACCAAAGGATTAAATGGAGATCAAATGGGTGCAAAACCCTGTTCAAAATAGTGAGCTATGGTTTAGAGTTTAACCCTGCCTGCCAAGTGTTTGATTAAATGGCCGCAAGAAATAAACTTTTGAATTTTGAAAAGATTTTTGGTGGGTTTGCTAGGCATAAGCCTGAGACTCTGTGGGTGCTTGGGTTTTGAAAATTGAGCTTGTTTGAGTGGTTTTTGAAATAGTGGGATCTTCCCATATGAAATAGATTCAAATTTAAACTGTCCATTAAAATTAGCATTTGAATGTTTTTAGCAGATCACAAAGTGGGCCTTGGTACCTCATTATGTGTACTAGCAAGGGGTGCAAAGATCCACAATTGTTTCTGTTAAGTTTTGAGTACTAGGAATAGCCAAAGTAGGCATGATAGTTAAATTGGCCAAAATGACCATTCACTTTAATTATTCATTTTGAGTTTTTTTTCTTTGGGAAAAGTTTGGGAAGGATTTAGATGATGTTTATTTCACCTAAGAAACATTTTACAAGCAATGAATCACAGAACCATGGCAAGTCAAATCAATTCCTAAATTAATTGCACATACACATGAATGCTTTCATTTTTAATTTGGAAAAGTTTTTGTTAACCCTAATTTTGATGATTTGGATCTTGATAAGCTTGGATTGAAGTTTTGGGATGTTACAAACCTTCCCCCCTTAAACAAAATCTCGTCCCGAGATTTACAAAGAAAACTAGGAACTAAAGAGATCTGGGAACTCTGTCCTAATGTAATCTTCACACTCCCAAGTGGCTTCCTCCTCGGTATGGTTGCTCCACTGAATCTTGAGAAACTTGATGCTCCTGGTCCTGGTGGTTCTGTAGGCTTCTTCTAAGATACGGATGGGTACTTCCCGTAGGTCAGGTCATTGTTGATCTCTACAACTCTGTGATCGATGTTCTTGAAAACTTCAATCTTCTCAGGCACTTCCAAGCATTTGCAAGTAACGAGATATGGAACACATTGTGGATGGCTGACATCTCTTCAGGCAGTTCCAGTTGATACGATACTTCTCCTCGACGGTTCAGAATTTTGAAGGGCCCGATATATCTGGGGGCTAACTTTCCTTTTAGACTAAAGCGTTGAGTTCCCTTCAATGGTGAAACCTTGAGATACACAAAATCTTCGACATTGAAAGTCAGGTCTCTCCTTCTCTTGTCAGCATAACTCTTTTTTCTAGATTGGGCGGTCTTGAGGTGCTCACGGACTTTGTGAACCTTCTCTTCAGCTTCTCGGAGAATGTCGGGTCCGAAGATCTGACTCTCTCCTACTTGCGACCAATTCAAACGGGTGCGACACTTCCTTCCATATAGGAATTCAAATGGTGCCATCTACAAACTTGCTTGATAACTGTTGTTATATGAGAATTCTGCGAAAGGTAGGTAGTCTTCCCATTTTGATCCGTATTCCAACACACAAGCTCTAAGCATATCCTCTAGGATCTGGTTGACTCTCTCAGTCTGTCCATCTGTTTGCGGGTGATACGCGGTACTGAAGTTCAACTTGGTTCCCAGTCCTTCTTGAACTTTCTGCCAAAATCTCGAGGTAAATTGAGTTCCTCGATCTGATACTATGGTCTTGGGGGATCCATGCAGACTAACAATTCTAGCATTGTATAGCTCTGCTAGCTTCGCACTCTGGTAGGTAGTCTTGACAGGTATGAAGTGGGCTAGCTTGGACAATCTATCAACTATGACCCAGATTGAGTCATTTCCCCTACTAGAAGTAGGAAAACCGGTGATAAAGTCCATTCCGACGGAATCCCATTTCCACTCCAGAATCTGCAATGGTTGCAACAGTCCTGCAGGTCTCTGATTCTCTGCTTTGACTCTTTGACAGATATCACACTTGGCGATGTAGCTTCCGATTTCTCTCTTCATCTTGTGCCACCAAAATTGCTCTTTCAAATCCTGATACATCTTCGTTCCTCCGGGGTGGATAGAATAAAGAGTATCATGAGCTTCCTTCATGATAACTTGCTTTAGCTCCAAATCTGCTGGCACACAGATGCGTCCTTTGTACCACAATACTCCTTCTTCGTCTTCGCTGAATCCTGGTACCTTTCCTGTACCTATACGACGTTTGATTCCATCGATACTTTCATTCCCCTTCTGGGCTTCCTTGATTTGGCTAATCAAAGTGGGTTGAAGTTCGATGCTAGCTAAGAATCCTTTTCTAACCAATTCAGTCCTGAACTGCTCCAACTCTTCATACAAACTTGGTTTCTTCTCCTTGATCATTGTGTTTAGCTTACACGGCAATCTGCTAAGAGCATCCGCTACCACATTGGCTTTGCCGGGGTGATAGTGAATGTCAAGGTAATAATCCTTGATTAACTCTATCCATCTCCTTTGCCTCATATTCAGCTCCTTCTGAGTGAAAATATACTTCAAGCTCTCGTGATCTGAGTAAATCTCATAGCGATTACCCATCAGATAATGACGCCATGTCTTCAATGCTAGAACCACAGCTGCTAGCTCAAGATCATGGGTCGGATAGTTCTGCTCATGCTGCTTCAGTTGTCGAGACAGATATGCGATGACTTTGCCTTCTTGCATCAATACACATCCGAGACCAATCTTGGATGCATCACAATACACATCAAACGGCTTCTTGATGTCTGGCATGACCAATATTGGGGTTGAGATCAATCTCTTCTTCAGCTCCTAGAAGCTGGCTTCACATTTGTCGGTCCATTCAAACTTCTTGTCCTTCTTCAACAATTGGGTCATGGGTCGGGCTATGCTCGAGAATCCTTCTACGAACATGCGTTAGTATCCCGCTAATCCGAGAAATGCACGGACTTGGGTTTGAGGGGTTGGGGCTTCCCATTCTTCGACATCTTTGATCTTGGTGGGATCAACAGAGACTCCTCCGGCAGACACAATATGTCCTAGGAATCCTACTTCTTTCAGCCAAAACTCACACTTGCTGAACTTGGCATATAACTGATGCTCTCTCAGGGTTTCTAGGATGATTCTCAGATGTTGCTCATGCTCTTCTTCTGACTTGGGGTAGATAAGTATGTCGTCGATAAACACAACTACAAACTTATCTAGGAAATTCATAAAGATCTTATTCATGAGATTCATGAAATAAGCAGGGGCATTGGTTAATCCAAAAGACATAACCGTATACTCGTATAAACCATAGCGAGTAGTAAAGGAGGTCTTCTGAATATCCGTTGCACGAATCTTAAGTTGGTGATAACCAGTCCTAAGATCAATCTTTGAGAATACCTGGGCTCCACTCAACTGATCAAATAGCTCCTCTATCTTTGGCAAGGGGTACTTGTTCTTGATGGTGACGTCATTCAACTTTCTGTAATCTGTACACAGATGATTGCCTCCATCTTTCTTGTCGACGAATAACACTGGTGATCTCCATGGTGATGCGCTTGGTTGAATCAAGCCTTTGGCTAACATGGCATCCAACTGCTTCTTCAGTTCCACTAACTCTGAGGGGTTCATGCTATAGGGTCTCTGGGCTATGGGTCCGGTTCCGGGGATTAGTTCGATGATGAACTCAATATCCCTATCTGGGGGCATACCTGGCAATTCATCTAGGAATACGTCGGGGTATTCACAGACTACTCTGACTTGGTCTATAGTGGGTAGGGCTAGACTCTTGTTGCACTTGAATTGCGGGGTAAGGTTTTAGAGATATGTTCTACTATGACTGTAAAGACCCAAACATGGCTTGGTTTGAATCCCTGTGATTACAGTGCTAGTCCCTGGATCGAATAGCTAGCACCCACAGTTTGAATCCCTGTGATTACAGTGCTAGTCCCTTCTTGTTCTTAACTTTGTCCTTCTTACTCTCTAAAATTCTAGCTTTGTCACACAGTGATTGATAAGTTGGAACATAAGCAACTGATAATTGCATGGACATCTCATCATTCAGTCCATCTAGGAACTTTTCCTTCCTCTTAGCATCAGTATCAGTATCGTCTGGAGCATAACGTGATAGATTGTTGAATTCCTCAATATATTCAGCAATGCTGCGGTGACGCTCTTTAAGGTTGTGAAACTCCTTCTTCTTCAAACTCATCACGCCTGAAGAGATATGATTAGTGCGGAAACCATCTTCAAATATTTCCCAAGTCACTTCTTCAATGGGTGAGTGACTTGAAAGTTGTCCCACCATGTAGCTGCAGGGCCTTCAAGCAAGTGCGCTGCAAATCTCACTTTCTCAGCATCAGAGCATCCAACAGTTACTAGATCCCTGTTTACTGAACGTAACCAGTCATCAGCTACCATTGGATCAGAGGTACCAGAGAACTTTGCAGGTCTCAACCTCAGAAATCTAGTGAGCATATCTAGAGGTGGTGGATTGTTGTTGTTATTGTTGTTGTTCTGGTTCTAATTGTTGATAGTTGTCATGAATTGTGTCATCATCTGCATTAGCTGAGTCTGTGCAGTCTGATGGGTTCGTAGCATGGAAAACAAAAAAATTCTACCGCAAGAACGAACAAAACCCAGATCTAATCTAGATAAAAGCCAAGATCTAATCTATTAGACATGTGCAACAAGATAGATAGGAACTAACCCTCGTAGATTCGAAAGCGTTAACGAGATTAGATCTCGTGGTTGATGTAGTCGATCACTTGCCGATCTCAAGATCGTGTGGACGATCCTTCCGGCGTCGCGTTCCGGCAGCGCTTCCGCAGTCGGTCAAGTGGACGATCCTTTCGGCGCCGCGTTTCGGCAGCGCTTCCGCAGTCGGTCACACGTGCGGAGTCGAAGCAGACCTTCCTCTCCTCGTTCCAGCGAGCAGCGGAGGTAGTAGATCTTCTCCATGGAATCCTAGCAGCACGACGGCGTGGTGGTGGTGGTGGAGTAGAGAATTCTGCAGGGCTTCGCCTATGCCTGTGCAGAAGAAAGGAGGAGGAGAGAGGCGGCAGAGATTGGGAGTTATGGAGCAGGGGGTGGAGGGGGCGCCCCTGCCCCTCTATTTAAAGGGGGTGAGGCGCCATGGGAGGGGGAGTCCTTGTAGGACTCCCCTTCCTCTAGGGCCGGCGGATTGGGGAGGGGGGAGGAGTCCTCCTCCCCCACGACTCCTAGTCTTGACCCACCAGGACTCCTTGATCCCTTCCTTGGTTTTCAAGCAAATTCCAAGAAACCTTCCAGAACCTTCCGGAACATTCCGAAACCTTCTAGAACCCTCATACAAATACTCCGGAACATTTCCTAACTCAGAAAATGATCCCCAATATATGAATCTTATTCTCCGGACCATTCCGGATCTCCTCGTGATGTCCCGGATCCATTCCGAGACTCCGAACAACATTCGGTCTCCAACGCACATTCCATATCTACTTAAAACAACTTCGAACCTTAAGTGTGTCACCCTACGGTTCGTGAATATGTAGACATGACAGAGACACATCTCCTATCAATAACCATCAGCGGGACCTGGAGATCCATAATGGCTCCCACACACTCAACGATGACTTCGTGATCGATCGAACCATTTACATACTAAACCAATTCCCTTTGTCACGCGATACTATACTTATCCGAGGTTTGATCGTCAGCATCTCCATACCTAGTTCTACCTCGTTACTGATAAGTACTCTTTACTCGTTCCGTGTCATGTCATCCCTTGTGACCTAGTCACATGCTTGCAAGCTAACTAGATGACAATCCACCGAGAGGGCCCAGAGCATATCTATCCATCATATGGATGGACAAATCCCAATCTTGGTCCATGTGCTTCAACACATACTTTCAGAATACCCAATGACACCTTTATGACCACCCAGTTACGAAGCGGTGTTTGATGTCATCAAAGTACCCATCCGGTGGTGGTGATTAACACAACCTCATGGTCGAAGGATTAGGTTACTATGCATTTTAAAAGCTTACAGCAATACGAACTTAATGACTTGATCTTATGCTACAATTACTATGGGTGTGTGTCCATCATATCATTCTCCTAATGACATAACCCTGTTATTAATCACATCCTAATGTCCATGATCAGGAAACCATGATCATCAATTAATCAACAAGCTAGTTCAACAAGAGGCTTACTAGGGACTCTTATATGTTTACAAAACACACATGTATTAGTGTTTCCTAATAATACAATTATAGCATGGGATGTAAACATTCATCATAAACACAAAGATATAATAATAATCACTTTTATTATTGCCTCTTGGGCATATCTCCAACAGTCTCCCACTTGCACTAGAGTCAATAATCTAGATTACATGGTAATATACCGAACACCCATGGCGTTCTGGTGTTGGTCATGCTTTGCCCTAGGGAGAGGTTTAGTCAACAGATCTGCCACATTCAGATCAGTGTGTACTTTGCAAATCTTTATGTCACCATCTCGGACATACTCGCGAATAGCGTGAAAACGTAGCTTGATGTGCTTCAGCTTGCTATGTGACCTTGGCTCCTGTGCATTAGCTATGGCACCTATGTTGTCACAGTAGATGGCCATCGGGTCCAACACACTGGGAACCACGCCAAGTTCAGTAATGAATTCCTTCATCCAAACGGCTTCTTGTGCAGCCTCCGAAGCAGCTATGTATTCCAATTCAGTTGAAGATTTTGCCACAACGCTTTGCTTCGCACTCCTCCAGCTCACTGCAGCACCATTCAAAATAAATACATATCTCGACTGTGACTTCGAGTCATCCGAATCGGTATTCCAACTAGCATCGGTGTAACCGTTTACAACAAGCTGTTCATCACCTCCATAAGAAAGAACCATATCCTTAGTCCTATTTAGGTACTTTAGGATATTCTTGACCGTTGTCCAGTGCTCCATTCCAGGATCACTTTGATATCTGCTAGTCAAACTAATAGCATGTGCTATATCCGGTCTTGTACACAGCATGGCATACATGATAGAACCTATGGCCGAGGCATAGGGAATATTATTCATTTTCTCTCTATCTTCTGCCGTAGCTGGACTTTGAGTTTTACTCAAGGTCTTACCTGACAACATGGGCACGAACCCTTTCTTGCTATTTTCCATTCTAAACTTCTTTAGAACTTTGTCTAAGTATGTATTTTGTGAAAGCGCTATTAGGCGTCTTGATCTATCTCTATAAATCTTGATGCCTAGAATATATGCCGCTTCGCTAAGATCCTTCATTGAAAAACTATTATTCAAATAGGTTTTGACGCTATTAAGAAGTTCTATATCATTCCCAATCAACAATATGTCATCTACATATAGTACTAGGAATGCTACAGAGCTCCCACTCACTTTCTTGTAAATACAAGCTTCTCCATAAGTTTGTATAAATCCAAAGTTTTTGATTACTTTATCAAAACGTTGATTCCAACTCCAGGATGCTTGCTTCAGTCCATAAATGGAGCGCTGAAGTTTGCATACCTTGTCAACATCTTTAGGATCGACAAAACCCTTGGGTTGTACCATATACAACTCTTCCTCAATGTCACCATTAAGGAACGCCGTTTTGACATCCATCTGCCAAATCTCATAATCGAAATATGCAGCAATTGCTAACAAAATCCTCACAGACTTTAGCTTCGCTCCTGGTGAGAAAGTCTCATCATAGTCAACTCCTTGAATTTGTCGGAACCCTTTCGCGACAAGTCGAGCTTTATAGACGGTAACATTACCGTCAGCATCTGTTTTTCTCTTGAAAATCCATTTGTTCTCGACAGCCTTACGGCCATCCGTTAAGTCCACCAAAGTCCACACTTGGTTTTCGTACATGGATCCCATTTCGGATTTCATGGCTTCTAGCCATTTGTCGGAATCTGGGCTCACCATAGCTTCTTCATACGTCGCAGGGTCATCAGCGTTGTCCACCATCATGACGTTCAAGGAAGAGTCATACCAATCAGGAGTGGTACGAACCCTCGTTGACCTGCGAGGTTCAGTAGTAACTTCGTTTGAAGTTTCATGATCATTATCATTTGCTTCCTCTTCAATTGGTGTAGGCGGCACAAAAACATCTTCCGGTGCTGCGCTACTCTCAAATCCGAGAGAAGGTTCAATAACCTCATCGAGTTCTACTTTCCTTCTAGTCACCTCCTTCAAGAGAAACTCCTTCTCAAGAAAGGATCCATTCTTTGCAACGAAAACTTTGCCTTCGGATCTATGATAGAAGGTATACCCAATTGTTTCTTTAGGGATCCTATGAAGACGCATTTCTCCGCTTTGGGTTCTAGCTTATCAGGTTGTAACTTCTTTACATATGCTTCGCAACCCCAAACTTTAAGGAACGACAAATTAGGTTTCTTACCAAACCACAATTCGTACGGTGTCTTTTCAACGGATTTAGATGGTGCCCTATTTAAAGTGAATGCGGCTGTCTCTAATGCATAGCCCCAAAATGATAATGGTAAATCTGTAAGAGGCATCATAGACCGAACCGTATCTAAGAGAGTTCGATTACGATGTTCGGACACACCATTACACTGTGGTGTTCCCGGCGGTGTCAACTGCGGAAGTATTCCACATTTCTTTAAATGCATGCCAAACTCATAACTCAGATATTCACCTCCGCGGTCAGAACACAGAAATTTTATCTTCTTGTTACGATGATTTTCCACTTCACTTTGAAATTCCTTAAACTTCTCGAAAGTTTCGGACTTATGTTTCATAAAGTAGACATACCCATATCTACTTAAGTCATCCGTGAAAGTGAGAACATAACGATATCCACCATGCGATGCTACACTCATTGGACCGCACACATCGGTATGTATTATTTCCAATAAGTCTGTAGCTCACTCCATTATTCCAGAGAATGGAGTCTTAGTCATTTTTCCCATTAGACATGCTTCGCATCTTTCAAGTGATTCAAAATCAAGTGATTCAAGAAGTCCATCTGAATGGAGTTTATTCATACGCTTCACTCCAATGTGACCAAGACGACAGTGCCACACGTATGTAGAATTATCATTCAATTTTATTCGTTTAGCATCTATGTTGTGAACATGTGTATCACTACTATCGAGATTCAGTAAGAATAAACCATTCATCTCAGGTGCATTACCATAAAAGATATTACTCATATAAATCAAACAACCTTTATTCTCGGACTTAAAAGAGTAACCGTCTCGCAATAAACAGGATCCAGATATAATGTTCATGCTTAACGCAGGCACCAAATAACAATTATTCAAATTTAAAACTAATCCCGAAGGTAGATGTAGAGGGAGCGTGCCGACGGCGATCACATCAACCTTGGAGCCATTTCCAACGCGCATCGTCACCTCGTCTCTTGCCAATCTTCGTTTATTCCGCAGCTCCTGTTTCGAGTTACAAATATGAGCAACCGAACCAGTATCAAATACCCAGGCACTACTACGATTACTAGTAAGATACACATCTATAACACATATATCAAATATACCTTTCTTCTTGATGTTGCCGTTCTTCAGATCCGCCAGGTACTTGGGGCAGTTACGCTTCTAGTGACCAGCACCCTTGCAGTAGAAGCACTCAGTTTCAAGCTTAGGACCAGCCTTGGGCATCTTAGCAGGTGCGGCAGCTTTCTTGCCGTCCTTCTTGAAGTTGCCCTTGTTCTTAGGCTTGCCCCGTCTCTTGAAATTGGTGGTCTTATTGACCATCAACACTTGGTGCTCCTTCTTGATCTCCACTTCAACAGTTTTCAGCATGGACGACAGTTCAGGCAACGTCTTGTTCATGCAGTGCATGTTGTAGTTCATCACAAAGTTCTTGTAACTTGGTGGCAGTGATTGAAGGAGACGGTGAATCCCCAATTCATTAGGAATCGATATTCCCAACGCTTGGAGCTTCTTTGCGTACCCAGACATGGTGAGCACGTGCTCGCTAACGAAGCTTCTCTCTTCCATCTTACAGTTAAAGAATTTTTCGGAGGCCTCATAGCTCTCCATGGCCGCGCGAGTCTCAAAAATTAGCCTGAGCTCCTTAATGATCTTGAACGGGTCGTGGTGCTCAAAATGCTTTTGGAGCTCTGATTCTAAACCGTACAGGATGGCACACTGAACTGTGGAGTAATGATTTTTCCGAGTGGCGAAAACATTCTTTTTGTCATCGGTGGCATTATCTGCAGGTGGGTCACCTAGCGGTGCTTCGAGCACATTGGTCAACTGATGTAACTACCTCGGTGAATTACGCTCTTAGTTAATGCCTGGATGAACGAAAGTGGTTAAAATAGTACGGTGGGGCCCAAGGCCACTCACGGTAGACCTTTCGGCCGTCCTAACCACTTTCAAACAACGGGACAAGAACGTGCGGCGTAATTGGCAGGCGAAGGGATCAACTACATACACAAATGAGTATGTATGCAAGCCACATACAACAGTCCTCAGAGCCATTCCATCTAAAAGAAATAGAAATATTGCAACGCCATACGGCAAGATCCAAATGTCCTAGATAGATATAATAATTTAGGATAGCTCCTCATACATCACACATCAGAGTATCAGGCGGAAGCGGAAAACAAGATCCGAGTATGGATAAGAAGCAAATTGGCATAAGATGCCCCATAAATAAACACATCCCGCCCACAGATCTCACGGATCCCCGTTCCCGGAATCTCTACACCGAATGATCGTTGCCAACATCATCTGTCTCTTCCACCCAGTATCCATCTTGCGGGTACACCTGTTCATCTGAATCAAACAATTTATCGTGTGAGACCCTAGGGGTACTCAGCAAGTCTTTATGCCGCTAAAGGGGACACAACCTGGGGTGACGCAATTGCAGCAAAAGATAATACCTAACAATTCTACAGATACTCGCTAATCATCCGCCTAACCAATGATAGACGGATGTCCGTGAATTAAGACCAACAGTTATAACAGTATAATTAACAGATCCATCCTTCTCCTCGCTTACCCACGAGGAAGCGGACGAACACCCCCCATCATCCGTTGGCAGTCTTATTAATCATTCCATGAATATTGCACTATTTACTAGTCAAGTACTTAGTCAATTTATAAGCGGTACTTTAGTTATACTTGTCTATGATCGAGAAACTGTGCTCCAAGTCGTCCATAACCGCGGACACGGCTTTCAAAAAGATTTACCCTGCAGGGGTGCACGAATAGCAACACACACTCGATCAACCTCGGAAAAACCAAATCAAAACCCAACGAGGCATTCACGACGAAGCAATCACAGGATTCAGAAATATTTCAGGGGGCCACCCCATTAAGCTACCCGCAATGAAGTTGGCCGGCTCCGAGACGGACCCAAGGTTTGTGTGGACGGCGGTAAACGACTGGGAACCCGAAAATGTGACTGGGCTTGTCGATACAGTGAAAACGTGTCACGATCCAAAACAGTACAAGTGCTCCTCGCACAATCTTAAATAAAGCAGTAACATGGCATAAGTACAGGATAGTAATAAAGCCCCAAACTAATTGTGGCCCCAAGAAATAAGAATGAATCAAGCTCTGGCTCAGGGGGGTCCATAAGGCCTCCCGGATGTGGATAGTGCGAATAGTCAAGGAACAGGAATCAAGTACTCGGGGTCCTACGGGACACAAGTGAGCATGAAAAACCAAATAGCAGATATTGCTCACCGGTGCCTCTTTCATTAGTTATCCCATTACTACTCAGGTTATGTTGTTTAGGTACCTCGTTATTCCTCAGACACTCACATACCCTACACATGCTTTTCTACGACTCGCATGGCTCAAACAACTCCTGTAGTAATGGCTCATGGGATGGAGGATCAAGCTTCGGTGGGGTTTAAAAGTAAAGGCTATGCAGTAGTTGGGATTCAATTTAATGCAATCGCGACTCGATGATGCAAGAATAAGATAGAGGCAATAGGTACTGTATGTATGCAAGCATGTGGTAGTGCTTGCCTGGCAACTCAGTTGAAGCGAGAGATGGATCTGGGTAGTACTCCTGTGAATCCTGGTAATTCTCCTGCTAGGCGTCTATTCGAAGAAGAACCAAACAAACAAGGGCCAACATAAATAAAGTGCACAAGCATATGAATTAAAATGTGACAAGCAAACAAGCATGCCTTGATGAATGATGCACAATTTGCATGGCATTAAAGTATCATGGCAAAGGTGGGGTGTGGATACCAGGAATAAAGCATTTTGTCCTTTATTTAACCAAGTTTTATTGTCATAAACAGTTCAGATTTTTAATACCAACATGATGCATGCTTCAATTCAGAACAAGGACTACATAGATAGATTGGGCTCGTCGTGCTGATCGATTTAGACATATTATTTGTCAAATTTGGAGTTATAAAACAAAAGTTATTAATTAATTAAGGAAAAGGGCATTTTATTGTAATTTTGATCATCTCGAAATTTTAAAGTGTCCAAACATTAATTTGAATGGCATATTTGAATCCCTCACCTTTTTCTGATTCCAAAACATATATTACTTGTATTATTTGGATTTGTATTTTAAAAATTATTTAAATCTGATTTGAATTTGAATTTAAATCAATTTGAAAAAGGTTTAATTAAAATCAGTCTCAGGAAAATACTTTTGTTACCCAGGCAATTCTAGCCTCAGCCGCTGACGGGTGGGCCTTGCGCTGACTGGGGCCACGCGTGCAAAAACACTTTTGTTACCGGGCTCTAGCTAGCCCACTGAGGCTGACAGGCGGGCCAACGGCTTTGGGCCCACGCGACAGTGGGGATGCCCCCAGAGGCCGACAGGTGGGGCTGGGGCTGGAGCGCGGGTTACTACTGAGGAACCTGGGGGGTTTTCGGCAAGATTGGCAGGCAGCGGACAGGTGGGGTCACTGGGGAATGCTAGGGACCTGGGCGTGATCGCCAAATAGCGCGGGGGTCATTTTTGCAAAACGGCCGCGCGAGCGCTGTCTGAATCTGGCGCTGTCTTCTCTAAACCTCGACGACGACTGACGACGGCGCGGACTTCCGGCGAAGGTGGCATCGCGTCCACGGCGAGATAGCCCTGGCCGCCAAAACGGAAGTTGTAGAGGAAGGCTTCGGCTACTGATTTCGTTTAGGGAGGGTCGGCGGTGGCGGCCTGTACTGGTCGGGGCTCGTCGGCGAACAGAGGGGAAAACGCTACCTCGGTCTGCACTATGGCGGAGCACCTCGCCGGCGGGGCCAATTACTGGCGGCGCTAGGCACGAGAAGAAGGGGAAAACAGGAGGGAACGAGGGGGAGCTCACCTCGATCGATCCCCACCGGACTCGAGGCAGGAGGTGGTCGGAGCGGAGGGGACGGCGAGGACGCGACGGTGGTCCTGGCGGCTCTCGGTCGTGGGACGGGTGCGGGCAATCCTGGATCTCCTGGCTGGCGGAATCGTCGACACGGACTGCGGCGACGCTTCCCGGCGTGTCCCCGGTCACCGGCGAGGGCGGCAACGGCGACGGGGCCCTCAGACTAGCGGCGGCAGGGAGGAGAGAAAAGAGGGGCGGGCAGGTAGCTAGGGTTTGGGAGGAAGCGGCTCAGCGCGAGGATAAGGAGGAGGCTGGCGTGCGGGAGGCGTAGCTGACGCGGCAGACGGTGGGGGGGACGGCCACCTGCTCCTCGCCGCTGCTTTCCGTTTGCTGCTGAGAGAGAGAGGGCGACGGCGTTAGACAGAGGGAGAAGAGGAACAGGGCGGCTGTCGGCGCCGAAGCGGTATGGGCTGGGGAGGTGGGCCGGGAGATGGGCCGCAACGGGCGAGGCTGCTGGTGGGCTGCTGGCTGCGCTGCAGGTAAGGTCCTCTCCTTTTTATTTCTTTTTGTTTTAATATCTGTTTTGATTTATATTTTTGATTTGTTTCAGATTTAAACCAGCCCAAGAATTAATCTTTTTGGGAGTTTTTGCATATAGGAATAATGGAACAGGGCTAGCTAGGGAGTGGGAGAAAGGCTTGGATTTAGGCTAAGATGAGGTGGAGGAAAAATAATCATGAAAAAGAGAAAGAAAGATGTATGGGAAGAATCCTTCATATAAAACATGAATGTAGATGATTAAAATAATAAATGTTGATGAGAGTAAAGGTGTGGTAGAGATGGTGGTGATCCACAAAGAGAAGAATCAATAAGACAAAAGAAAACCAATGAGATATAAGGTGGTGAGGAAGGTTGCATGGCCCATACAAAATAATAATGCCATGATTTATTTTGTGAAAACAATAATAATATGATGGCATTATTCTTATGCATTTCCCATAATGGAACAAAAACCAAGCAAAGGATAAATAGGATTAGATCCACCCCACCACATGAGCTAGGATAAAATCAAAAGAAAAAGAATTGCAAGCTCATGGACTAGTAGGATGGTGGAATTATAAGGTGGTGAAAGGAAAAGATAATGGAGGTGAATAAAAGATATGCCCCCAACTCAACTTGGGCATTTGAACAATATATCAATAACCAAATACAATATCAAGAGGCAAATACAATTAATAATGCATATGAGAGAAAAACCAAAAGAAAGAGGGTTTTATATGATGCTCAAATGCAAGGTGGCATGGTGACATGAGCATGATATAATTATGATGCAACAATTATATATATGAAGTAGCCAATATCTTACTGGACCAAGTAGCATTACAATTGTTAGACAATTGGGATGCTACAACTGACCAGTCCTGAGGACGATCTTCAGTCCACGGAACCAATCCGTGAAATTGCTTCCATTGTTCTTAAGTTTTTCTTTCTCTAGGAACGCATTGAAATTGATGGAGGGGGTCGCCATAATCTACAACAATTTGCAAGTAGTTTAGACTAAGTTTATGACAAATTGAGTTCAAATTTAATTCTTAAACTAACTAGGTGAACTCCCACTCAAAACAACATCCCTCACATTGTCTTAGTGATTACACGGACCAAGTCCACTACACCAAGTCCGATCTTGATGAGAGAAGATGTAGTTTCATCGGCGAACAATCTTCATGTTCATCATATCATTTATATGACTCATGCTCTACCTTTCGGTATTCTGTGTTCCGAGACCATGTCTGTACATGCTAGGCTCGTCAAGATAACCTTAGTTTCCGCATGTGCAAATCTGGCTTGCACCCGTTGTATGCACACGTAGAATCTATCACATCCGATCATCACGAGATGCTTCGAAACGACGAGTCTTAGCAACGGTGCCAACTAAGGGTGAACACTTTATTACTTGATATTTAGTGAGAGGGATCATCTTATAATGCTACCGTCGCGATCTAAGCAATACAAGATGCATAAAGGATTAACATCACAGGCAATTCATAATTAGTGTGATATGATATGGCCCTTTCTTCTTGCGCCTTTGATCTCCATCTCTAAAGCACGAACATGATCTCCATCATCACCAGCATTGCGTCAAGGTTAGTGGCGCCGCTTCATGGTTGTCCATCATCACCAGCAACTATTACAACTGCTTAGAATAAAGCTATTACAAGATGAATAGACACGCAGGTCTTAACAGAATTAAAGACAACCATTAGGCTCCTACCGGTTGCCATATTACAACAAGGATCATTGCATACATCAAATACAATCACAATCACATGATGGCCATATCACATCACAAAACCCCTGCAAAAACAAGTTAGACGCCTCTAATTTTCTTTGCATGTTTTACGTGGTTTGGGGCTTTCGCATAAGACCGATCTTACCTACGAACAAGGACCACAACGTTGATACAAGTGTTGTCAGATGCTCATTATAAATTGAATCTTAACTATGGTGGGAGAGACAGACACCCGCAAAGCCACTTGTGCAAAGCAAGTTGCACGTCAAGCGTGGAGCAAGTCTCATGTGCGATGACATGTAATGTTAGCCCGAGCCGCTTCATCCCACCATGCCGCAAGATGCAAAGTACACACTAAGACACCGACAACAAAAGCATCAACGCCCACAAAAACATTGTGTTCTACTCGTGCAACAGATCTACGCATAGATACGGATCTGATACCACTGAAGGGTTCGTAGCATGGAAAACAAAAAATTTCTACCGCACGAACGAACAAAACCCAGATCTAATCTAGATAAAAGCCAAGATCTAATCTATTAGACATGTGCAACGAGATAGATAGGAACTAACCCTCGTAGATCCGAAAGCGTTAACGAGATTAGATCTCGTGGTTGATGTAGTCGATCACTTGCCGATCTCAAGATCGTGTGGACGATCCTTCCGGCGTCGCGTTCCGGCAGCGCTTCCGCAGTCGGTCAAGTGGACGATCCTTCCGGCGCCGCGTTTCGGCAGCGCTTCCGCAGTCGGTCACACGTGCGGAGTCGAAGCAGACCTTCCTCTCCTCGTTCCAGCGAGCAGCGGAGGTAGTAGATCTTCTCCACGGAATCCCAGCAGCACGACGGCGTGGTGGTGGTGGTGGAGTAGAGAATTCTGCAGGGCTTCGCCTATGCCTGTGCAGAAGAAAGGAGGAGGAGAGAGGCGGCAGAGATTGGGAGTTATGGAGCAGGGGGTGGAGGGGCGCCCCTGCCCCTCTATTTAAAGGGGGTGAGGCGCCATGGGAGGGGGAGTCCTTGTAGGACTCCCCTTCCTCTAGGGCCGGCGGATTGGGGAGGGGGGAAGGAGTCCTCCTCCCCCACGACTCCTAGTCTTGACCCACCAGGACTCCTTGATCCCTTCCTTGGTTTTCAAGCAAACTCCAAGAAACCTTCCAGAACCTTCCGGAACATTCCGAAACCTTCTAGAACCCTCATACAAATACTCCGGAACATTTCCTAACTCAGAAAATGATCCCCAATATATGAATCTTATTCTCCGGACCATTCCGGATCTCCTTGTGATGTTCCGGATCCATTCCGAGACTCCGAACAACATTCGGTCTCCAACGCACATTCCATATCTACTTAAAACAACTTCGAACCTTAAGTGTGTCACCCTATGGTTCGTGAATATGTAGACATGATAGAGACACATCTCCTATCAATAACCATCAGCAGGACCTGGAGATCCATAATGGATCCCACATACTCAACGATGACTTCGTGATCGATTGAACCATTTACATACTAAACCAATTCCCTTTGTCACGCGATACTATACTTATCCGAGGTTTGATCGTCAGCATCTCCATACCTAGTTCTACCTCGTTAGTGATAAGTACTCTTTACTCGTTCCGTGTCATGTCATCCCTTGTGACCTAGTCACATGCTTGCAAGCTAACTAGATGACAATCCACCGAGAGGGCCCAGAGCATATCTATCCGTCATATGGATGGACAAATCCCAATCTTGGTCCATGTGCTTCAACACATACTTTCAGAATACCCAATGACACCTTTATGACCACCCAGTTACGAAGCGTGTTTGATGTCATCAAAGTACCCATCCGGTGATGGTGATTAACACAACCTCATGGTCGAAGGATTAGGTTACTATGCATTTTAAAAGCTTACAGCAATACGAACTTAATGACTTGATCTTATGCTACGCTTACTATGGGTGTGTGTCCATCATATCATTCTCCTAATGACATAACCCTATTATTAATCACATCCTAATGTCCATGATCAGGAAACCATGATCATCAATTAATCAACAAGCTAGTTCAACAAGAGGCTTACTAGGGACTCTTATATGTTTACAAAACACACATGTATTAGTGTTTCCTAATAATACAATTATAGCATGGGATGTAAACATTCATCATAAACACAAAGATATAATAATAATCACTTTTATTATTGCCTCTTGGGCATATCTCCAACACAGTCATCATCTGTTGCATCTCATTTTCATTTTTGTTGTTGTCTCCATTATTATCATGGTCGTTGGCGCGTCTTGGAGGCATCTGTTGATTTAATAGGGATAAGTAATGATATATAGATAGATAGGTCTAAGGCAGTCCTAACACACTCAACCCAATACAAACCAGTTCAATTAAACATTCACCAAGCAACCAATCACTTAACAACTTCTGACCTTAATTCATTATAGAAGAAAACAACAAGTTTTCTTGAAACAAGCAACCTAGTATAGTCATACCACATAGGTCGGCATGATCCATACGCTAACACGATATCGATAACTCGAACATGATAATTGGTAGGCTATCTAATGTCTCATAGGTCACACTATGATAACATCAGTGGGAGCTCTCTTTCGAGTTGGGCAATCATCGGTGAAGTGTCCTATCTTCCGACAGCGACGGCAAAACACTTTTTTCATGTCTCGAGTACTTTTTCTTGAAGTGTTGTTGTGGTTTTCTTGAACTTCCTTCTCTGGGCATTCATTGATATTGTGTCCTTCTTTCTTGCATTTGGAGCAGATGATATGGCTAAGGTTTTTTTTGTCTTCCTAAGAGCTTGATAGATTCCATCCTTGACTTGTTCTTTCACTTGTTGCACTATGAAGTCGAGATGGCACTTGGCAGGAATGTGGTTGGTTCCTTCACATAGGTAACAAGTAGCTTGAGATATGGGGCATTCTCCAACTGGATGGTTGTGATCACAAAAGGGACATTGATCTTGATGTTCCTTAGAGGTGTGGCCTACTTCTCCACATATTTTTCAAGCTCGAGGACTTGTCACAACTTGTATCTCGATCTCCTTGTTGGCATGATCCATCCTCAAGGTCCTTAGAGAAAGCAAAGGCTGGTCCTCTACATGTTTGAAGGAGAAGAGATTCAGTAAATAATGATCAAGGTATACGAGAAAATCTAATAAGTATAAAAATATAAGTTCACTCCTAACAAGGTGTTTGTCCAATTCCTAGGGTTACGAACCTACAGGAAACACAGTGCTCTGATACCATCTGTAAAGACCCAAACTGGCTTGGTTTGAATCCCTGTGATTACAGTGCTAGTCCCTGGATCGAATAGCTAGCACCCACAGTTTAAGATGTAATATCAAGATACAAAGGTCATATTACATCGCATGATCCAGAATATGAATACTTTATTACATACTCATAGCCATAGGCTATCTTATTACAAAGCAGCAGAATACAAGTAAAGCATGGAGTCCTTCATCTTCATGTGCCACAGGCAAACATGTTGGGTGTAGACTCATAACTCCTATCATCAATCCTCACTCATCAATAGAATAACCTGCAACATGATAGGTTGCAGCCACAAAAGGGTCAATACTTTGAATGTATTGGCAAGTGTCACAAGTTGGTGAATATAAGTTGGACTATCACTACATGCGTATTTGGCTAAGTAGATCTTAGGCTCATTTGCAGAAAGCAATATGGTTTTATCCTATGTTTGTAAAAATAGTTTTGATCTTTCAACAACTTTCTGAACTCCTTGGCAAACTCCAAGTGCTTCTACTCTCTTGTTGTCACCATCAAGTTTTACTTTGAGAAATTAGAATGTCGAGATCTTCCATAGCTTCAGGCCTTAGTTGCTCAGAGTTGTCCATAACCGGGGACACGGCTAAGTACTTAGAATTTAATATTCTGCAGAAGTTGTACACTTTACCCACAAGACACAATCTCGTCTTGACACCACCAGTGGCCGCTGGATTAGTACTCAACAAGATGGAGTACCGGCAGATCGAGAATGTGACAACGTCTTTGCATAGAAGTCCTCCCAGTACATAATGCCAGCACATCTACCAGGCACCAATGCAAGGATAAACCTCCAATGCATAATTCTAGTTAACCTTAAGAGGTACCAATGTATGGGTTGCCCACTATGTAATTGACTAGGCCAGAGCCCATTTGGCATGTGTCTGTACACGGAAGCCACTGTACGAGAAACATGTTCAATCTCTAAGTTCCTGGGTGGTATTCTCCTAGTGCACACACGAAAGAGATAGCCATAGACATGGTTCCCTTCGTTGCCACCTTATTCACAACTGAGTATCCACTTTCCACCCAGGTGATTCATTGAGTACTTGTTTTATTATACAAAACATATATTTTCCAACTCTTCATATAATCACAATATGGTATATTCCACCCTGAATCTATAGCAGGGCTAAGCATACTACAACTACAGTATTTCCACTAAGGGATATATAAAGGATATCCTAATAGGATATAGCATAGCATAGTATCATAGTAATCCTATCATGCATACTAAAAAAATCCACTAAGTGTAATGAAAATAGTAGGACATGGATGATAGTGTCACTTGCCTTAGTAGTTGGTGGTGTTGGTACACTCTTTGCAGTAACACACTTGACAATCCACACAATCTATCAAACAAAACAACCAAGACAAAACATGCACAAGATCAACACTAATGGCAATACAAAAAAAATCATGCAAAATATGCAAGCATGCAAGATGGCAATTTTTATTGTACAAATTGTTATAACAAAGGTTTTGAACAGTACTAAGTGTTTTCTGAAGAATTTACAATTGCAAGATTACAAATGCAACCATTTGTGCAATTGTAATAATTAGCAATAATTTCTAGCATTTAGAAAGGCTATACTCACTAAATCATTCCCATGCTATTAGGTAAAGTCAACCAAATTTATATTTGGGGTCTCACTGGACAGAGGGTTCAATTGGCAATCCATAGGAAGAAGATTCACCCAAAAATAATTTACAAAACAATTTTTATGGTTAAAATACTCCTAAAAAGGTTCTGTCTAAAACTTCTATTTTACAGAAGCTAAAGGGTGAAATAATGCCTCAGTAGTGAAGCTCTCATTTTTCTGAATCCATAGACACCAAATTTGTATTTTTCTGATTTGTGGATCAAAAGTTATTGAATTTCTAACTTAAATACAAATTCTGCCTATTTTCTAATTTAAACAAATAGCCTGGGCGACGTGGCATGTTCTTATTGGCTGGTACCGGTTCGGGCGAATCGGCAACGTGAGCCGTTGGATTTTAAGTGGCAATGGGTGATCCAGATTAGCCTGTACCATTTTGCTCGCCGATCTAATCCAAGCCACAGACGCCGGATCGAACGGCGCTCAGCGCGTGGCCAAGAACTGGCGGCGCTGGTCCTCTCCGCGGAGCGGCGACGCGTCGGACGGGTGGTGCTCCGGCAATTCTAGAGGGTTAGGGGAAGCAGCGATCTTACCGAGGGGTTGTGGTGGTCGAGGAGGTCTCAGTGGTAGTCGTGGTTAGGAAAGGGACGCTCGGCTTCGTCGGGGATTCCTCACCGGAGTTCCTTTCAACGGTGGAGCTAGCATCTCGAGACGGTGTCGTCGACCTGGGGCTCGAGCAGACAAGGCAAATGGTCAGTGAGGTGCGCCAGGTCATGTAGAAGCTTACGGTGGCCAAAGTAGGGCGGCTAGAACCTGCGTCTCGCTGGAAATCACCGGTGAACGACGGCGGAAGAGGGTGACACCGGTGGTGACCGTGGCGACGACCTGGGGAGGTACAAATCGAACAAAAAATGTTAGACCGTGCGGCAGAGTGTGGTAAAGATAACAGGACAGAGGGGAGGGCACGAGGCAGTCAGTTCTCGCCGGAATCGTCGCCGGAGCTCGTCGGTGTCTGATGCGGTCCGAGCTCGATTCCGAGCAGCCTAGGGGCTCTTAGTTGGTGGGGTGTGAGGGGAAATGGAGAAGAGGGAGTGGGGATTAAGGGGCAGGGCTCGGAGTGGAGCTTAATTCGCAGAAACGCTCGAATTCGAGCCGATTTGGAAACGGCAGAGGAGGGGAGGGGGTGTTCGTCGTTCGGTTGGAGACGGTGAGGTGGAGGGTGACGTGGAGTGGGGTCGAGCCGTCAGCGAGGGGGGGGGGGGGGTAAGCAGGGGGTCGGTGAGAAAATAAAGCAGCGGGGAGAAGGGGTGCTGTGTGGGCTTAGTGGGCTGGGGGTTTGGGCCGAGCTACTGCTGCTGTTTTTTTTATTCCTTCAGTTTTTCTTTTTCTTTTTCTGTTTTCTTAAATAACTTTTGATTTAATGAACCAATTTGAATCAAACAAATTTCTAAAAATTTGTAAAACTCAAATTAGGTTTCTAGGGCATTATAGAACACATTTACTTTCCAACTCAAATTTTTTTCTAATCAAATTTATTCCCTTTGGCTTTAATAGTTAATATTGCTTTTCTTAATTCTATTCTCAAAATAATTCAGATCTTTCCATGGCTCCAAATTGGATGAAACCAATTTCTATTGTTTTATTGTTTTGCCCTTTATCTTTTTATCTCTCATAGGAGTTCTTTGGTTTAATATAAATATGGAGTATATCCATAGTATTGTGTTGTTCTTAGGGTTAACCAATAATTAGAGTTTTAGGGTTTGAGATAATTTTCACTTCTCTTAGGTTTTTAAAATGCAACCAAGTCAAGATGCTCATGCATGCTTCATGATTTGGGATTTTAAAACATGCACACCACTTCACAAACAAAATCATTTTGTTTGGCTTGGGTTTGGAGGCATTATATTTAAATGTTCCAAAAGTTTTTGTTCCTTTTGAATTTCAAAGAACTTGATTCTTTGTTTTGTTTAAAATTTTCACATTTCAAAATTTGGAAAATTTTGGGATGTGACAGTGACTCCAGAGCTACTGGTCATGGTGATGGCTTTCTTAGCATAGTCTATCAGTCCTTTATGCCTTGACATCTAGTCCATACCTAGTACTACTTCCAATCCTTTGGTTCCAAGTACAATTAGGTTGGCATAAAAATCTATCCCATGTATTCTGATAGGCACAGCTTTGCAAATTTTTCTAGCTTGGGTTGTTGAACCGGGAATTTGCACTATCATGACATGCTTCAAGTTGGTTGGGTGAATCTTACTAGTGCATGCAAATTCTTCGGTGACAAATGAATTCAATGCTCCCGAATCAAACAATACTCTTGCTAAAACTGAGTTGATAGAAAACATACCCAGCACTACATCTGGCGCTTCCTGGGCTTCTTCTGCGTTCATGTGGAAGAGACGACCGTTGCGGTTGTGAGGGTTCCCTGGGGCAAATCTTCTTCCTGGTTGAACACGATGCTGCTGCTGAGCTGGGGCATTCACATTGGCATTAGCTGCAGTCTTCTTGGGACACTCATTGGAGTAGTGACCCTTCACTCCACACTTGAAACAACTGATCTGGGACTTGTCCTTGACTGCGACAGGCACAACATTGCTGTCAGTTCTGGGTGCAGTGTTGTTGTTGTTGTTGTTCTTCGGAGGTGCACGGTTGAAATTCTTGGCATTGCCGGAGTTGTGATTGTTTCCTCTGGACTTCACAATGCCTCCGCTACGGTTGGGGTAGCTTGGGCGAGACGTTGGGGGTCGGTTGTTCCTTGGTGCATATCCCGATGAGGGGTTGGGATGGTACTTCTGGTGACTGCTGGATCCTGATTGCTGCATCATACGATGTTTGCAGTTGTCGTTTGCCTGATTAATCTTCCCTTCCATCTGAATGGTACAGTCGACTAGCTCTTCGAGATCCTGAAAACGGATGTTGACGAGGACAGTCTGCATCTCATCATGCAGTCCGTTCAAGAATCTCTCCTTCTTCTTGGCCTCCATGTTGATCTCATCAGGTGCATATCTGCCAAGTGACAGGAATCTATCACAGTATTCCACCACAGTCATTCTTTCTTGCTTCAATTCGCGGAACTCATCTCTCATTCTGTTGACTAGACCTTGCGGCACGTGGGTGCGGCTGAACTTGACCTTGAATGCTTCCCATGTCATCACTTGACCATGGTTCATATTGCGAATACTATTCCACCAAGCTCTGGCATCTCCTTCTAGGTAGTGGGTGGCAAAGAGAACCTTCTCATTTTCATCCACTCTTGCAACTTCTAAGTTATTTTTACTAGGAGAGATTTATAACTCTAATTGAATTAAATCCAACGGGCTTGGATAGATCATTTCAATACCTTTCAGGCAAAATTGGTTTCATGCAATTTGGATTTGTCAAACTCTCTGAATTGATTTTCAAACTCAGAGACAGAACTAAGTTTAAACTAAAAAGAAAAATCCTAATTCAAACTAACTGGGTCGCGCGGGAAACTCTAACGGGCCGGCCTAGTGTCACTCCGCAGCGCGGGGCTCAACTGACAAGGGGGGTCCATCCGTCAGTGGCTCATAACGCGCGAAGCGGTATGGGGCAACGTGGGACGTTGGATTAGAACTGGGATCTACGGCTGTGGCTTGTCATCGATGACGGACCTGTCGCCGGTGAGCTCCAACCCTAGCGGCTCGGTGGGGGTGCATAGGGGGCGTACCAGGGCTCCAGCGACGACTATGAGGCGGGCAAACAGACTGGTGGTCCACGGCGAGCTCAGGAACGGTCGAGGCAGCTCCGGGGGTGGTCGCAATCAGCTACACCCTTCTCCTCCAGAGGCGGCCTGCTCTGGTGCAATTCCGGCGAGCTGCTGCTCCCCGTGCTCCGGCTAGTGGTGTGGGATGATCAGTGAGGTGAGGGGAGTGGAGTGGTGTTCTTCAAATGGTCGGGGGTGCCCTCCTTTTATAGGCTCGACGGCGAGACCGAGAGGGATGGGCAGGTGACGATAGCGACATGGCTACGAGCGGCTAGCGGCATGGCTGAGCGTGGCGATCGACGGGCGATCTCCTGGCGGTGCTCTAGGAACTCAATGCGGGCTTAGGGGCGGTGGTATGCGGTCGGGGACAGCTGGCGCTCTGAGGGGTAGAGGCGGCGGTTTCCACGACGAGCGGTTGCTGTGGTGCGTTGGGCGGCGAACGGGCATGTCTTTCGTGTTCCCTAGGTCGTGGCGGAGCGGTGGGCACGGGCTGTGGTCGAGCGGCAGCTTGTGCACGCGTGCCAGGTGCGGTGCTCTGGCGCGTGCTCGGCATGGCGCGGTGGCACTGGGCGCGGGCATTTCTCGGTGGTCCACTGCTGCGCTTGGCTCGGGGAGGGGACAGAGGGTGGCGGTGAGGTCCTGGCTACCTCCTAGCATGGCGACAGAGGGGGAGGTGGTCTGCTGGGGTGAGTGCATGGTGTGGCCGGCGAGTTGGTGCTCGGCATGGCCTTGCACTGCCACTAGGGTGGTAGGGGATGGGTGCTAATGGCATGGTTAGATCATGAGGGGACCAAAGGATTAAATGGAGATCAAATGGGGGCAAAACCCTGTTCAAAATAGTGAGCTATGGTTTAGAGTTTAACCCTGCCTGCCAAGTGTTTGATTAAATGGCCGCAAGAAATAAACTTTTGAATTTTGAAAAGATTTTTGGTGGGTTTGCTAGGCATAAGCTTGAGACTCTGTGGGTGCTTGGGTTTTGAAAATTGAGCTTGTTTGAGTGGTTTTTGAAATAGTGGGATCTTCCCATATGAAATAGATTCAATTTTAAACTGTCCATTAAAATTAGCATTTGAATGTTTTTAGCAGATCACAAAGTGGGCCTTGGTACCTCATTATGTGTACTAGAAAGGGGTGCAAAGATCCACAATTGTTTCTGTTAAGTTTTGAGTACTAGGAATAGCCAAAGTAGGCATGATAGTTAAATTGGCCAAAATGACCATTCACTTTAATTATTCATTTTGAGTTTTTTTTCTTTGGGAAAAGTTTGGGAAGGATTTAGATGATGTTTATTTCACCTAAGAAACATTTTAAAAGCAATGAATCATAGAACCATGGCAATTCAAATCAATTCCTAAATTAAATGCACATACACATGAATGCTTTCATTTTTAATTTGGAAAAGTTTTTGTTAACCCTAATTTTCATGATTTGGATCTTGATAAGCTTGGATTGAAGTTTTGGGATGTTACAAACCTTCCCCCCTTAAACAAAATCTCGTCCCGAGATTTACAAAGAAAACTAGGAACTAAAGAGATCTGGGAACTCTATCCTAATGTAATCTTCACACTCCCAAGTGGCTTCCTCCTCGGTATGGTTGCTCCACTGAATCTTGAGAAACTTGATGCTCCTGGTCCTGGTGGTTCTGTAGGCTTCTTCTAAGATACGGATGGGTACTTCCCGATAGGTCAGGTCATTGTTGATCTTTACAGCTCTGTGATCGATGTTCTTGAAAACTTCAATCTTCTCAGGCACTTCCAAGCATTTGCGAAGTAACGAGATATGGAACACATTGTGGATGGCTGACATGTCTTCAGGCAGTTCCAGTTGATACGATACTTCTCCTCGACGGTTCAGAATTTTGAAGGGCCCGATATATCTGGGGGCTAACTTTCCTTTTAGACTAAAGCGTTGAGTTCCCTTCAATGGTGAAACCTTGAGATACACAAAATCTCCGACATTGAAAGTCAGGTCTCTCCTTCTCTTGTCAGCATAACTCTTCTGTCTGGATTGGGCGGTCTTGAGGTGCTCACGGACTTTGTGAACCTTCTCTTCAGCTTCTCGGAGAATGTCAGGTTCGAAGATCTGACTCTCTCCTACTTGCGACCAATTCAAAGGGGTGCGACACTTCCTTCCGTATAGGAATTCAAATGGTGCCATCTGCAAACTAGCTTGATAACTGTTGTTATATGAGAATTCTGCGAAAGGCAGGTAGTCTTCCCATTTTGATCCATATTCCAACACACAAGCTCTAAGCATATCCTCTAGGATCTGGTTGACTCTCTCAGTCTGTCCATCTGTTTGCGGGTGATACGCGGTACTGAAGTTCAACTTGGTTCCCAGTCCTTCTTGAACTTTCTGCCAAAATCTTGAGGTAAACTAAGTTCCTCGATCTGATACTATGGTCTTGGGGGATCCATGCAGACTAACAACTCTAGCGTTGTATAGCTCTACTAGCTTCGCACTCTGGTAGGTAGTCTTGACAGGTATGAAGTGGGCTACCTTGGACAATCTATCAACTATGACCCAGATTGAGTCATTTCCCCTACTAGAAGTAGGCAAACCGGTGATAAAGTCCATTCCGACGGAATCCCATTTCCATTCTGGAATCTGCAATGGTTGCAACAGTCCTGCAGGTCTCTGATGCTCTGCTTTGACTCTTTGACAGATATCACACTTGGCGATGTAGCTTCCGATTTCTCTCTTCATCTTGTGCCACCAAAATTGCTCTTTCAAATCCTGATACATCTTCGTTCCTCCGGGGTGGATAGAATAAAGAGTATCATGAGCTTCCTTCATGATAACTTGCTTTAGCTCCGAATCTGCTGGCACACAGATACGTCCTTTGTACCACAGTACTCCTTCTTCGTCTTCGGTGAATCCTGGTACCTTTCCTATACCTATATGACGTTTGATTCCGTTGATACTTTCATTCCCCTTCTGGGCTTCCTTTATTTGGCTAATCAAAGTGGGTTGAAGTTCAATGCTAGCTAAGAATCCTTTGCTAACAAATTCAGTCCTCAACTGCTCCAACTCTTCATACCAACTTGGTTGCTTCTCCTTGATCATGGTGTTTAGCCTACACGGCAATCTGCTAAGAGCATCCGCTACCACATTGGCTTTGCGGGGGTGATATTGAATGTCAAGGTCATAATCCTTGATTAACTCTATCCATCTCCTTTGCCTCATATTCAGCTCCTTCTGAGTGAAAATATACTTCAAGCTCTCGTGATCTGAGTAAATCTCATAGCGATTACCCATCAGATAATGACGCCATGTCTTCAATGCTAGAACCACAACTGCTAGCTCAAGATCATGGGTCTGATAGTTCTGCTCATGCTGCTTCAGTTGTCGAGACAGATATGCGATGACTTTGCCTTCTTGCATCAATACACATCCGAGACCAATCTTGGATGCATCACAATACACATCAAACGGCTTCTTGATGTCTGGCATGACCAATATTGGGGCTGAGATCAATCTCTTCTTCAGCTCCTAGAAGCTGGCTTCACATTTGTCGGTCCATTCAAACTTCTTGTCCTTCTTCAACAATTGGGTCATGGGTCGGGATATGCTCGAGAATCCTTCTACGAACTTGCGGTAGTATCCCGCTAATCCGAGAAATGCATGGACTTGGGTTTGAGGGATTGGGGCTTCCCATTCTTCGACATCTTTTATCTTGGTGGGATCAATAGAGACTCCTCTGGCAGACACTTGCTGAACTTGGCATATAACTGATGCTCTCTCAGGGTTTCTAGGATGATTCTCAGATGTTGCTCATGCTCTTCTTCTGACTTGGGGTAGATAAGTATGTCGTCGATAAACACAACTACAAACTTATCTAGGAAATTCATAAAGATCTTATTCATGAGATTCATGAAATAAGCAGGGGAATTGGTTAATCCAAAACACATAACCGTATACTCGTATAAACCATAGCGAGTAGTAAAGGCGGTCTTCGGAATATCCATTGCAGGAATCTTAAGTTGGTGATAACCAGTCCTAAGATCAATCTTTGAGAATACCTGGGCTCCAGTCAACTGATCAAATAGCTCCTCTATCTTTGGCAAGGGGTACTTGTTCTTGATGGTGACGTCATTCAACTTTCTGTAATCTGTACACAGACGATTGCCTCCATCTTTCTCGTCGACGAATAACACTGGTGATCTCCATGGCGATGCGCTTGGTTGAATCAAGCCTTTGGCTAACATGGCATCCAACTGCTTCTTCAGTTCCACTAACTCTGAGGGGTTCATGCTATAGGGTCTCTGGGCTATGGGTCCGGTTCCGGGGATTAGTTCGATGATGAACTCAATATCCCTATCCGGGGGCATACCTGGCAATTCATCTGGGAATACGTCGGGGTATTCACAGACTACTCTGACTTGGTCTATAGTGGGTAGAGCTAGACTCTAGTTGCACTTGAATTGATGGGGTAAGGTTTCAGAGATATGTTCTACTGTGACTCCAGAGCTACTGGTCATGGTGATGGCTTTCTTAGCACAGTCTATCAGTCCTTTATGCCTTGACATCTAGTCCATACCTAGTACTACTTCCAATCCTTTGGTTCCAAGTACAATTAGGTTGGCATAAAAATCTATCCCATGTATTCTGATAGGCACAGCTTTGCAAATTTTTCTAGCTTTGGTTGTTGAACCGGGAATTTGCACTATCATGACATGCTTCAAGTTGGTTGGGTGAATCTTACTAGTGCATGCAAATTCTTCGGTGACAAATGAATTCGATGCTCCCGAATCAAACAATACTCTTGCTAAAACTGAGTTGATAGAAAACATACCCAGCACTACATCTGGCGCTTCCTGGGCTTCTTCTGCGTTCATGTGGAAGAGACGACCGTTGCGGTTGTGAGGGTTCCCTGGGGCAAATCTTCTTCCTGGTTGAACACGACGCTGCTGCTGAGCTAGGGCATTCACATTGGCATTGGCTGCAGTCTTCTTGGGACACTCATTGGAGTAGTGACCCTTCACTCCACACTCGAAACAAGTGATCTAGGACTTGTCCTTGACTGCGACAGGCACAACATTGCTGTCAGTTCTGGGTGCAGTGTTGTTGTTGTTGCTGTTGTTCTTGGGAGGTGCCCGGTTGAAATTGTTGGCATTGTCGGAGTTGTGATTGTTTCCTCCGGACTTGACATTGCCTCCGCTACGGTTGGGGTACCTTGGGCGAGACGTTGGGGGTCGGTTGTTCCTTGGTGCATATCCCAGTGAGGGATTGGGACGGTACTTCTGGTGACTGCTGGATCCTGATTGCTGCATCATACGATGTTTGCGGTTGTCGTTTCCTGATTAATCTTCCCTTCCATCTGAATGGCAGAGTCGACTAGCTCTTCGAGATCCTAAAAACGGATGTTGATGAGGACAGTCTGCATCTCATCATGCAGTCCGTTCAGGAATCTCTCCTTCTTCTTGGCCTCCGTGTTGATCTCATCAGGTCATATCTGGCAAGTGACAGGAATCTATCACGGTATTCCACCACAGTCATTCTTCCTTGCTTCAATTCGCGGAACTCATCTCTCATTCTGTTGACTAGACCTTGCGGCACATGGGTGCGGCTGAACTTGACCTTGAATGCTGCCCATGTCATCACTTGACCATGGTTCATATTGCGAATACTATTCCACCAAGCTCTGGCATCTCCTTCTAGGTAGTGGGTGGCAAAGAGAACCTTCTCATTTTCATCCACTCTTGCAACTTCTAAGTTGTTTTCCATTGTCTGTAACCATTCATCAGCATCTAATGGGTTTTCAGATTGGTTGAAGATTGGGGGATTGGTATTCTGAAATTTTTTGAGTTTGGATCCCTGGTGATCCTGATTTCCATGTCCCTGGTTGTTGAGAGCCATCTGGGCGATCTGCTGCAATGTTGCTAAGTTGGCTTGGCGCTCTGCCCTGCTTGCTTCACGATCTGCAATGAGATTCTGCAAGATCTGCAACATTGGGTCTTGCGACGAGCTGCTCCCTCCTTGGTTTCCACGAGTCATCTGAAGATTGAGGTAGATATAGGGGTAAGAGGGAAATTCTAAGGTTCATGGTTTTGGGTTTTCAAAGCTAAAACTTTGAGTTAGACTCAGGTTTTTCAACTAACTTCATTTTCATTCATGCAAACACGCACACGATACAACACACACCACAACAATCAAAGGAAAGCAGATGGTTTGAAGAACCATTCTGCAAGCTACGATACAGTGGGACCGATGCATCTCCTGCTATGATAGTGCCCTAGTGCATCTACTCATCGTCGATGAAGTCGGAGTCCTCATCATCAGTGTAGAAGTCCGTAGCATCCTCCTCCAAAAAATCATCATCGTTGCTGAGGTAAGAATCCATGTCTCCCTAGATGTCTTCACCCTCATCTTCTTCTTTCTTGGTGGCAAGCTGAGCTTCCTGCTCCTTGACGGTCTTCTCGAGGTCGGCCACCTTCTTGCGAAGATGGGCGATGGTGTGATCCTTCTTTGCACGCTGGCGGCAAAGAGACTGGCGATCCTTGACGAGCAGTGCAAAAGTCTGGGCCTTCTGGTCGGCAATGACACGGTTCTAGTTGGCTAACTCTCTGGCATTGTCCAGTTCCTGCTGTCTGTCATGCAACAAGAAGTCAAGATTCTCCACTTGACGCCTCAACTCTAGGTGACCTGGCATCTCCATCGGCATTCCCATGACCATAGTGGGCAAAACGGGTTCCTTGGATCTTGTTGACGCTGAGGGCACATAGATGTGCGAGAGCTTCATGCATTGCCCTGGCTCATCCATCTAGCCAGTTGTTCTCTCTCACGGAGAACTGAATTGTCCCAGAAGTTGGTGCTTCGATGCTTCCTCTAAGATCTGCGGTGACTAGCCACTTTAGGTCTCCTCCTAGGGGTCCTGGAAGTTGAGTTCCAAGAAACTCCGGATGTGGGCGTCCCAGTAACTCCGACAGTGAATCCAGATACCTCTCGAAGATCAGCTGACCTCCGTTTCCCAACTGGTAAAAACTTGCTGAACTGAGTCTCCATCTACAAGAATTAAGGATGAGGAAGTTAGTGAAGTGATCAAGTGTGTCAAATTTTAAGTAGTAGTGTAAGAATTTTGAGGAACATGAATTTTTGAGAAAGAATGAATCCACAAGGATAAGAGAGGAGATAGTTTTTCATAAATACTCACTTTGGTTTTGAAACTAAGTTTTTGTTTGAACGTCCATTCTAACTAGGGTCTCTTATGGTCAGGATAGCTCTGATACCAACTTGTCAACACCCGGATTTTTAATCCCAGATGCCCATTATGCCATACCTTGCAATCCCAGGATTACCATTTTTGCGAGACATAACGGATTGGATATCACAGTACATCATCCATTACAAACGATACATAAGGTCTTACAAAAATAAGGATCTCATGATCCAGTCTTAATACAACAAGCAGCGGAAATAAAAGATAAGCGTAGCGGTGGGGTCCATCTTCAGGGGCACAGGCAATGCTGACGAAGGCAGATAGTCCTAGTTATCATAGCCGTCCTGTTGCATCATCTTGATAGTCTCCTTCATAGTCTGGCCATGAGAATAACCAGGGACAAAAGCCATGAATACTCTTTAAGTACTCGCAAAACTACCACTAACAAGTGATATAGTTCTAAGTTAAAGTGCTAAATCTAAGTTTAACTCTAAGGTTAAGTTTGAAACCTAAGCTGAGTTCTGAAGCAAAGAAAGATAAAATAAAGTTCTAGAATCACTTAAGTTGGGAAGTTATTGTCATAACACAACCCTGTTGTGGTCAAGTCAAGATTCCTCATTCATTTCATAAGTTGTTTGGAAAACATCTGACAACAAAACAGTATGGCCATTCCAACTGTCCATAACCGCGGACGCGGCTATTCGAATAGTTTGACACTCTGCAGAGGTGGTACACTTTCACCATAAGATTCGATACATCTGTCAGGGAAAACCCTGAATCATCATACTTAGTATGCAGATAATCAAACATAACCTTCCCTTTACACACCCTAGTATAAGCACCTCTCCTATGAGCATGGCCTCCCAACCATGACCATCGATCATCTTGGGCACTGCATAGGTGGACAACATTGAGACGTAGCCTCAGCTCAAACCTCTCCCGCGAGGGAACTAATACTAATGCATATAAATTTCCAGCTAAGCCTTACCCAATTCAGGTAGTGTGGTTGTACGGTAAATTTGGAATGGTATCGCATCCGAATCCAACCATCAATTTTATAAAAGGGTTCAGGCTCATGCCTCAACATTTTCATCATCATAAATCATTTGTGTTTCTCAACACATGTCAAAGAATCTCAATAGAATGACTCATCATTCCAAGGTTTTCATAATTCATTTTCACCAATTGTTCCCATCTAAAGTGACTCAAGTTTTGATCTACTCTAAACTACTAAGTTAAGAGTGTTCACTAAGGTGGAAAAGATGGGTTCAATCTCATGCCATAGAATGACATCTAAAGGGGTCTAAATAGGTCAAGTTTTATACTCTTTATGCTACCTTCTAAAGAGGTAAAGAACTTTGTGTAAAGTAAAGGAAGTAAAGCTTGTAAATAAGACTTGGGGTAAAGACTAGTCAAAGTGGTATAATCCAAGCATGCCTAAAGCATCTTTGCTAAACCATCTAGTTTGATCCTAGCTTTCTAAGCATTATACTTGCAAGTGTTAGCTTGCATTGTTAATGGTGGCTTGCCTTGGTTGGTGCAGTGGTTGAAGTTTTCTTCTTCTTCTTGGTAGAACTCCTCCTCCTCGTAGACTTGGTCGGTACTACCGTCTATAAATACATACAGAGTACACAATCACCAAACAATACTTAACTAATCTAATTAGCATTCTAAGGCACACATTGGATGATCTATTATCATCACAAGCATCACAAGTTTAATTCACTAGTTTCATTGTTTTTAATTTAGAAAAGTAATTTCTACTCATTAAAAAAATAACTAAGATTTAATATTCACCACTTAAAATATGGGATCATGTGGACACATGTCATCACCACATATTCTAACATGTGGGAATATAATTTAAGGGTTGGATCATAATTACTTTGGTTTAAGTTCATTATTTAATGATTTAAAGTGACTAGAAATGCCTATATAACATTATTTTGGTACTAGTCCAAAGTCACTTCATGTAAACCTTAATATTATTACATATTCAGATAGGTATGATGAAATGTGAATTTTGAGAGTTGGAATCAACTCAAAACCTATCTTGGTTGATATTATAAAAATGTTGCAGGGTGCAAAAGCTTTTGTTTTATTAGTTTTACTAGGAGAGATCTGTAACTCTAGTTGAATTAAATCCAACGGGCTTGGATAGATCATTTCAATACCTTTCAGGCAAAATTGGTTTCATGCAATTTGGATTTGTCAAACTCTCTGAATTGATTTTCAAACTCAGAGACAGAACTAAGTTTAAACTAAAAAGAAAAATCCTAATTCAAACTAACTGGGTCGCGTGGGAAACTCTAACGGGCCGGCCCAGTGCCACTCCGCAGCGCGGGGCTCAACTGAAAGGGGGTCCATCTGTCAGTGGCTCATAACGCGTGAAGCGGTACGGGGCAACGTGGGACGTTGGATTAGAACTGGGATCTACGGCTGTGGCTTGTCGTCGACGACGGACCTGTCACCGGCGAGCTCGAACCCTACCGGCTCGGTGGGGGTGCATAGGGGGCGTACCAGGGCTCCAGCGATGACGGCGAGGCGGGCAAACGGACTGGTGGTCAACGGTGATCTTAGGGACGGTCGAGGCAGCTCCGGGGGTGGTCGCAATCAGCGGCGCCCTTCTCCTCCAGAGGCGGCCTGCTCCGGTGCAATTCCGGCGAGCTGCTGCTCCCCATGCTCCGGCTAGTGGTGTGGGATGATCAGTGAGGTGAGGGGAGTGGAGTGGTGTGCTTCAAATGGCTGGGGGTGCCCTCCTTTTATAGGCTCGACGGCGAGACCGAGAGGGATGGGCAGGTGACGATAGCGACATGGCTACGAGCGGCTAGCGGCATGGCTGAGCGTGGCGATCGACGGGCGGTCTCCTGGCGGTGCTCTAGGAACTCAATGCGGGCTTAGGGGCGGTGGTATGTGGTCGGGGGCAGTTGGCACTCTGAGCGGCAGAGGCGGCGGTATCCACGGCGAGCGGTGGCTGTGGTGCGTTGGGCGGCGAACGGGCATGTCCGTCGTGTTCCCTGGGTCGTGGCGGAGCGGTGGGCGCGGGCTGTGGTCGAGCGGCGGCTTGTGCACGCGTGCCGGGTGCGGTGCTCTGGCGCGTGCTCGGCATGGCGTGGTGGCACTGGGCGCAGGGATTGCTCGGTGGTCCACTGATGCACTTGGCTCGGGGAGGGGACAGAGGGTGGCGGTGAGGTCCTGGCTACCTCCTAGCATGGCGACAGAGGGGGAGGTGGTCTGCTGGGGTGAGTGCATGGTGTGGCCGGCGAGTTGGTGCTCGGCATGGCCTTGCACTGCCACTAGGGTGGTAGGGGATGGGTGCTAATGGCATGGTTAGATCATGAGGGTACCAAAGGATTAAATGGAGATCAAATGGGGGCAAAACCCTGTTCAAAACAGTGAGCTATGGTTTAGAGTTTAACCCTGCCTGCCAAGTGTTTGATTAAATGGCCGCAAGAAATGAACTTTTGAATTTTGAAAAGATTTTTGGTGGGTTTGCTAGGCATAAGCTTGAGACTCTGTGGGTGCTTGGGTTTTGAAAATTGAGCTTGTTTGAGTGGTTTTTGAAATAGTGGGATCTTCCCATATGAAATAGATTCAATTTTAAACTGTCCATTAAAATTAGCATTTGAATGTTTTTAGCAGATCACAAAGTGGGCCTTGGTACCTCATTATGTGTACTAGCAAGGGGTGCAAAGATCCACAACTGTTTTTGTTAAGTGTTTAGTACTAGGAATAACCAAAGTAGGCATGATAGTTAAATTGGCCAAAATGACCATTCATTTTAATTATTCATTTTGAGTTGTTTTTCTTTGGGAAAAGTTTGGGAATGATTTAGATGATGTTTATTTCACTTAAGAAACATTTTACAAGCAATGAATCACAGAACCATGGCAATTCAAATCAATTCCTAAATTAAATGCACATACACATGAATGCTTTCATTTTTTATTTGGAAATTTTTTGTTAACCCTAATTTTGATGATTTGGATCTTGATAAGCTTGGATTGATGTTTTGGGATGTTACACTTATGATAGGGGCAATGAGAGCTGAAAGCTAATAAGTACCATAATTTTTGGAAGATCTTTATAAGACTTGAATCCATGCTTCCTTCTATGAAGGCCTTTCTTTTACTTTTATGTTGATTCTCCATCTTCTATCTTTATGCACCTATTGAGAGAGCATAGTGGCCATTCTTAGTTTAATGTGCATTGTCCCAAAACTTGTTGATTGATTCATAACTTTGATATTGCTTATTCTTAAACTATTTGTATCTATTCACCCTTATGAACTTTGAAGGTGTCCTATGCATTTATGTTTTGCTACTCCATGAGGGACAAGCTGAATGCCTCTATGCTATATCAAACAAACGTCTTTTAATGCATTGTTATTCATGAATCTTTTGTTTGTGCCTTTTCATGTTACAACATAGTTGCTATGTCTTATTGTTAGAACCTTATCTTTCATGCTATGTTGAAGTACTATGATCCCAACTATCAATGTTTTACAAATACTTTGATCAAGTTTATGATGGTGGTCACCTCAAAAATTATTCTTTCTTTTTTATCACTTACCTACTTGAGGACGAGCATGAGTTGCAAACATATCGATAATTTTTGATGTTCCATGCTTGTTTTATATCTACTTTCTTATGTTTTGTCCACACTCTAGAGTATTTTTATACACTTTCTGGGACTAACCTATTAACAAGATGCCATAGTGCTAGTTGCCTATTTTCTACTATTTTTGGTTCCTGAAAAGTCAGAAAATGAATATACTCGGAATTGGATGGGACAAAAGCCAAAGTCAATATTTTACCGGAAGACACATGGAGTCCGAAAGAGAGACGAAGGGGGGACACAGGGTGGCCACACCACCCCTTGGCACGGGCGGGTAGCCCTAGGCCGTGTCAGGGCATGGTGTGGGCCCCCTGGCCAGCCACCGACCTTGCCCCTTCACCTATAAGAAGCCCCCGATGAGAAAACCCTAAATCCTGGAGCCTCTAGCCACGAAAAGTTCCGCAGCGCCGTCGCCACCGAAGGGAAGATTCAGGGGACAGAAAGTCTCTGTTCTGGCACCCTGCCGAGACAGGGAAGTGACCCCGGAGCCATCTCCATCGATCTCCACCACCATCTCCATCACCGTTGCTGATTCCCATGATGATGAGGGAGTAGTTCTTCCTCAAGGCTAAGGGCTCTACCGGTAGCTATGTGTTCATCCTCTCTATGCATGATAATATTGTGATCATGAGCTTTGTAATCAAGTAGATATACCTTGCTACTCAAGTGCTTTAATAGATCTCTGCTCTCCCCATGTGTGTGAAAGTGACAGCGTGCACACCATGGTGGCACTTAGGCTAGAGATTACAAATACTTATTATGAGTTATATTTGGAGTTGGATGTCTCTATGAAATTGTGGTGATTGTTGGAACCATCTAGTGCTCAAGGTGATAGTGTGGAGTTATCTAGATGGGGAAATTGAACTTTGAGGTGTGATGTTATTGCCCTACCATGGATTAGAGTGTCCAACCGGAGAGTAGTATCATAAAGAGAAGATATTTATATGAGAGTGTTCACTAGCGAAAGTATGATCCCTAGTCCTTGTTTCTAAGCATTGAAACACCATTTGCAATTAGATCTGTTACATGTTTGCTTGCTTCCATCTTTATTTCAGTTTGCTTTTAGTCTCTTCCACGCCATCAAGCTATTTTTTGGCACCGTTACCACTTGTATTTCACTATCTCTTCGCCGAACTAGTGCACCTATACACCTGACAAGTGTATTGGGTGTGTTGGGGACACAAGAGACTCTTGTATCTTGATTGCAGGGTTGCTTGAGAGGGATACCTTTGACCACTTCCTCCCTGAGTTCGATAAACCTTGGGTAATCCACTTAAAGGAAACTTGTTGCTACTCTACAAACCTCTGCACTTGGAGGCCCAACAACTGTCTACAATAATAGAAGTGCGTAGACATCAATATCCAAGGCCCAAGGGAATTACTCACACATGAGATAAGAACGGATCATCAATATAATTAAATAAAGGGAATTCGTATTGGTATTACGGCGGATATCCACAATAAGAATAGAAAAATATCCAACACAATTCAATATGGGAAGAACAATTTCAAACCCTGGTCTTGCAAGGTGGAGATCCCTCTCTCTCTCAAGTACAAGTAGTGGCTATGGGGGTGTATTGGCTAGGAGGTTGAAGATCGTGGAGCAAGATGAAGAACGTCTTCCCCTCTTCTCCGGATCTCTTCTTTCTCCCTTCTAGATGGTATGGCGGCTGCTGTGCTATGTTTTCGACCTCCGTCCCTTCATGGAAGTTGTCCCTTTTGACAAGGCAGAGGCCGCTGCAAGTATACGGCGGGAACTATACGGCTGGAAAAATATTCCCGCCATATAGTTGCTTGTTAAAGCCTAAGTGTGCTCCCCTCGAGTGCTTCCAAAGAGAGACTTGCTTGTTTTCTCCAGAATATTGTGTTTCTCTAGTTAAAACCTTATGTTGACATTTAGAACCTGAAACACAAATTAAAAACCAAGTTTTCTTTGCTACCGAAGTATTAGCGTTAGGTAAAGCCAGAAAACGATCAAATCTAGGAGAAAACCATCAATAAAAGCCATAAAAAATGTGTCGAATCTCATAGCTATCAACTCGCCCAAGCTTAGATGTTGCTCGCCCTCGAGTGACAAGGAAATAAGGAAGGATAGCGGAGATTCGAGACTGAAAATAAAAGAACTTACAAGTTCGAATTGGTGTCAAATTATTTTCTTCATAATCCCTGCAATCTTAAATATGATCATACAAGTATTCACAAGATTGCACTGAGTCCACTTCCTAACCACGTATATCTTGTTAGCAAATAAATCATATGCCCAAGAAAGTGCCAAAAGTTTAGTTAGGAAGGTGAGACAAATTCTTTTGGTGTTTCTCTTTATTGAGTGATGAAAACCTTTTGTTCTTGTTTGTTTAATCAATTAAGAGTACTAAAGTTGGCACCAAAACATTTAATTTAAGAACAACTCATCTACTCCCGTGTCAAAATTTCAAGACTCTCAAAGCACCTTTTCCCTTTCTTTTGCCTTTCAAAAACTTTAGCTCTTTCATAGATAAATCATGCCACTATTTTTATCATGTTTAATTGGGGCTGTGTTGTGCACTCCTGACCATGCCAATAAATAATTGTTGAGCAATAATGGGCCAGAGGAGTACTACAACTTCACTTGGAACGTGAAACCATGAGGAGACTAAAAATTTTACCCATCATAACATTGATGCTATAGACGTTTACATAACTCAATAGCCGAAATCAAGTGGTTTCCCACATTTAGATCATTCGTTGGCCAACGAAGTTAATAGTTCCCCATGGAGCACGACAAAGTTGTAATGACACGCATAAAGCAATATCTTGCGGTAATTATTAGAAAAAGTAGTGGCATAATCTCTACTACTTCAAAGCATCCATTTTATCAAACAATTTCAATCAAAGGTACTATCGAGTCTATTTATATTAAGCTCAAATTGGATGGAGTAGTTCTAAAATTAAATTCTTTGGGCTAAACATGGACTCAAGTCATCTTTCAGATGCTTTTTCTTGTTGTAAAAATATAGGTAGTATTTTTAACCAAGTTCATTGCTCATTGTTTCAAAGCTAAAAAAGAGACACTAGCAAAGGAATAGAATTTACAGGATAACAAGCTAAGTGGGGAGTGACTCCAGTGCAAGCGAGTAAATAATTGTAGGATCAATTTAAGGTTGTAGAAAGGATGATGAAAGGAATGTGAAACCTCTTCTTGCTTGCTTCGTTCTTGTATTTGAGTAGAACCCCCTCTATGTTTCCCTAATGCCAAGTCACCTGAAATTAAGCAATCTCCGAGAGAAATAAACAAATTAACTTGCAAATAAAGTTACAACTTTTTTTGTATTTTCGGTTTAGACATGCAAAGCTGAAAATAAACATGCAACTTTGAAGAAATAAAATAAATCAAAAGAAGAAAATAAAAATATGAATGCAAATTTTGGAGGATTTCAAACCTCTCCCAAGCTTAGGATATTGCCAGGCTTTGTTGTTGTCGTTATTTGGCGGCTGGTGCGGATACTGCTGGTAGTAGTCGAGGAAGTGGGTCATGAAGTGATTGAAGTTGTGAGTCAAAGTATTCACATCTTCATTCACTTCCTGAAGAGTGTGGTCGATCTCCCCAACGCGCTGGTTGAGCTGCTGGAACTCCTGATAGGGGATGTAGCTGTACCCCTGCTGTGGCTGGTTGAGCCATGGGTCCCAAGCTCCCCCTTGTTGCTGCCGTCCCTCCCAAGCAGGGTTGTGTCCCTACTCTTCCTCCTGCTCCTTCTCCTCCTTCTTCATCTTCCTCTTCATCGGGCTAGAGCTCGGCCATGATCTCCATCACTTGGTCCTTGGTGAGGATCCAAGTTTTGTTCTCCACAATCGAGAAGGCTTGGGGCTAGGGCAACTGAACCTGCTCACCCTGTGCATCACCAAGGTAACTGAATTGATATGCTCGGAGCCTCCGGTTAGCATGGTAAACACCAAGGAAGCCACAAGCAGTCAAATACTTGATGTCCATGAGTTTGGAGCCATCAACAGGTTCCATAATAGGTGGTATAATATTTAATGCATAGGCAAGGTTGGTTACCAATCCACCAATGCGAATATCACCTTTGTTCTTGTTTCTTTGGTGGCAAAAGTGCTGGATGAGTAGAGCTACAGGACTGGGGCTTTGTGTTGAAGTGGGGAAGAGAGCCTTAGTGATCATTGCCATCTCCGCATTGGCCATGGAGCCAGTGTCACCTCTTCCTAGTAGTGTGTTGGTGAGGAACAACGCATAGTAACGGATGGTTGGGTTTTGAATGGTGGACATCTTCTTCTGGTAAAATTGCCTGCCACCATTAACAAAAATAACCTCCCAAGTCTCCCCCTTTTGACGCTATAGAGGTTAGTAATAGTGGGCTCCCCAGTATGAGGGAAGCCGAAAGCATTGCAAAATTGTTCGAAATTTATGTCATAGTGTTGTCGGATCATGCTGAAGCTTATCATGCACATATTACCTTTCTCCCTGTGGTCTTCGTAGAAGGAGGCAAGGAACTCATGGGTAAGCTTAGCGTAGGTATCGTGGCTTGCGAAGCCAAGTACCGCCAACCCCGCCCTGTTGCACATGAGGTCTAAATCCTCCTTCAACCTTGCCGCGGTGAGAAAGTTGTGGTCGGCCCAACATGTGGGCAGCACCCTCCTTGATGAGACAATGTCCAACTTGGAGTTGCGTGAGGCTCGGGACCCCGAGCTCAGCCCTCACCCTGTTGGCGTTTGCTCGAATGAAAGAGGTTACCGATTTTGTTCATCGTGATGCACTAAAAAATTTCACCATAAAACTTTAGGCATATAGTTTCTACATGATATATGAACGATTCTACATGGAAAAATTCAATCCTAACATGAGAAATTAATAGGAAAAACAAAATAAGCTCGAGTTCATCCACTAGACCAATGTGAGAATTTCAACCATGGAAATGTGAAAATAAAGCATGGATAGGGAGAGAAACATACCGATCTGTTGATTCCCCCACTCAAACGAACGAAATCCGCAAAGAATCAAGAGTTCTAGGTGGGTTTTGAGAGGTTTGGAGAGAGAATATGAGAGAAATAATGAGGAGAGGTGGAAGACCTAGCCGCCCCAGTGCGATTTTGTGGTTGCACAAACTATACAACCGAAACTATATGGGCGGGTGATGTTGTTCTGCCCGTATAGTTGCGGCAGTGCCGCCAACTAGGGTTTCTTTATGCAGAAAATAACTACACGGACACAACTATACGACCGGATCACAATGATCCCGCTGTATAGTTGGTCGTTAAACCGTGTGTATCTCGAGATAAATTTCTAATACTAGCATCGATATCTATATGACCGGAACTATACGGCCAAAATTTTTATTCCCGCCGTATAGTTGGTCGCTAAACTCTCAGTACCTTTGGGATAAATTTCTAAGAGAGGCATCGATATCTATACGACCAGAACTATACAGCCAGAATTTTTATTCCCGCCATATAGTTGGTCGTTAAACTCTCAGTACCTTTCAGAGAATTTTGTACGAAGGCATCCATATCTATACGACTGGAGCTATACGACCGGAATTTTTATTCCCACCATATAGTTGGTCGTTAAATTCTCTGTGTCTTTGAAGAAAATTTGTTGATGAAAAAGATATATATACGACTGGAACTATATAGCCGGAATTTTTATTCTCGCCATATAGTTGGTCGCTAAACCATCATTAATCATCAAAAAAATTCTATTTCCTCGAGATTCCTTCTTATCCCAAAACTTAGTGAAATACCTAATTTTCGATAGAAAATTGATAGTAGAAACGGTCGACCAACATTGGCGTATTAAGAGCAAATTGTTTGCTTCTGTAAATGAAAAACTCAAACTTTTATTCTTATTATTATTCTATACTCATTCAATCGATGTTTCTACTACTTTTTGACAGCTGCATCTTCACGGGCGCGCTTCTGCAAGAATGTCTGTGAAAAAGTGGTAGGAATGCGATGGACTTCTTATTCTCTAATCTACTCTATTGACAAGATGGGTTGACTCCCATTAAGCATTTTATTTAAGAATGGTTGAATAACTCAACCTCTTCTTTGTTCTCAAATTTTTACCTTGGGTTGCCCCTTATCAAAGGCACTTACCACATGAACTCGTTTTGCCGGTGGAATATATCTTTCTCCTACTTCTAGCTTCTTTGGAAAATACTGGATGATTTCAGCATCATAAACATTGAAGATTATCTTCCCTTCAGCATAATCAACTGATGCCCCTGCAGTACTAAGGAAAGGTCTTCCAAGTATTATGGATAATTTTTCATCTTCAGGCATCTCAATAATAATAAAATCAGTGGGAATAACATGCTCATCTATTCTAAGTAGAACATCCTCAATCATACCAACAGGTTGTTTAGTGGACTTGTCAGCCATCTATAAAGTGATAGTAGGAGGAGAATACTCCCCTAATCCTAACCTTTTATAGAGGGAGTATGGCATTACACTAACTCCTACTCCTAGATCACACAAGGCATTGTGAATATCACTTTTACCTATTGAGCATGAAATATTTGGTATTCTGGGATCTCTAGACTTAGACAACAGCTTCCCATTAGCAGGATAACTAGTTATCATGGCAATAGTTTCAGTTATTTCTTTTTTCTACTAAGAATATCACAGAGGAATTTAGAATAGGTAGGTACTTTGATTGCATCCGCAAACAGAATTTCCAAACAAAGTTCACTAAGTGCCTTTGTAAAATAATTATAAATTACCTGGTTTGGTGCTTTATTTTTTCGATCTGGATAAGGAAGCTTTTTCTCACCTGACTTACTCTTGTCTTTTACCTTTTGTGGGGGGTCAGGCCCTTTTGTTGCTTTCTTTTGTTGTTGCTTATTGCTTTTCTTATTTTCTACTATAACAACTTCATCTTCCTTGCTTATCTATTTTTCTTCTCTTGGATCAACCGTCTCTACATCAGAGTCATAATGGTCATCATGTGCATCATTTTGGTCCTCCTTGGTTTGATCTTGTGTTTCAGTTTCATCTTGAGGATCCACCAATGTATCATCTTCTTGGCTTGCTTCGAGCAAGGCTTTTTTTGCTGATAGCCGGTTTTGTCGCAGCTATCCTCGTGTGCGCTCAACGCGAGATCGATCATTTGAAGAAAGCGAACGACTGGCTGAGCAAGTCCAACTCTACTCTGCGGCTGCAAAATAAGGATTGGCATGCGAAGGTAGACGGCCTGGAGGCCACCATCAAGGAGCGTGACGCCTCGCTTGCCAGCCGGATCGAGGCCTTCAATCTTCTCGAGGCCCAGAACAAGGACCAAGAGAAACAGATCAAACGACTGGCGACGAAGGAGAAGGCTCTGGTGGAGGAGCTGATGCAGGTTGGCCACACGGCTAAGGGTAAGTTCTTATTTTCTATTTCCCTTTCTTTCTGGATCCGGTAGCCGGATCTGACTCTCTTTTCTGACAGCGTTTTATCCCGGCATAGACCTGCTGGCATACAACCGGCTGCAGGAGAACTAGCCGGGAGCCGCAGCCGACGGCCCAAGAGCTCGTCGTCCTTCTTGGCGAAGAAGTTGCCAAGCTTCATCAAGCGGCGCGAGACATCTTCTCCTTCCTGTGGCCGGATGCTCCGGCTCCGGAGACGATGGCGTAGCTGGCTGCGAAGAGTGGGGGAGGTGCCGACTACAGTGGACCGACTGAGGGACTTGGCGGCGCGAGCCGGAGCGGAGATGGCTCTAGCCCTCATCCTCTCCTGGTACAAGGACGCCCGCATCAAGAAGATTGACGGAGGCTTCCGTGCCGGCGCCGACCTTGCCGCCATCCGCCAGGCCCATCCGGAGCTCCGAGGATCCACCATCAAGATCGCCGACTACATGGACCCCGACGAGGTGCTCAGTGACTCGGAGTCTGCTGTCACTCCTGATGTGGAAGCCTTGACCCAGCCGGCTGCGGGTGCCGAAACAGGATCGAGCTCCGCGCCTCCTCCTCCGCCTGAAGCTTCCGCCAGCCGCGACGCTCCTCACGGCAAGGGTCCTGCCGCCTATTCACTGCCCCAAGATGCCGGGTGTATTGGTCTTGCTTTTAGTTCTGTTTGCTACTTGTTCGTCTGTACCGGCTGTCTCTGACACCGGGTAAACTTATGGGATCTTTGCCTCCTTTCTGCTTGTTAATTTTGAACTAGCTTGAGTTCCCTTTAACTTGTGTGCTTCGCGTTTTCTTTCAACATTTTGCCGGTTGACTTTATCCGGCTAACTTCGCCCGGCTACACACCTTTAGTCGGGGGAACTACACCTCCAGTGGGGGCGCGCTAGCGCACCCACTGGGTGTAGCCCCCGAGATTCGTAGTAGCTGGCATAGCCAGGTGCTTTGAATCTTTCTTCTTTTCCCTAATCTTCTGACTTTATCCGACTAGACCAGTCTTAGTCGGTTACTTTCGCTGGCTGAACACTTTTAGCTGGGGGAACCAACATTCCAGTGGGGGCACGCGAGCGCACCCACTATGTGTAGCCCCCGAGATTTGGAGTAGCTGGCGTAGCCAGGTGCTTCGAATCTTTCTTGCTTTCTCTTGCCCCTACCCTTGCCCTCACCTAGGCTCCGAACGGCCGGCTAAACACCCTTAGCCGGTCGGGAACTACAAGATTCCGCTAGGGGCACGCGAGCGCACCCAGTGGGTGTAGCCCCCGAGATTCGGAGCGCTTGATGAAGTCAAGGACTTCGAATCTTCTTCTCCTTTTCTTGCTCCTGCCCTTGCCCTCACCTGGGCTCTGAACGGCCGGCTAAACGCCTTTAGCCGGTCAGGAACTACGAGATTCCACTGGGGGCGCGCGAGCGCACCCAGTGGGTGTAGCCCCCGAGATTCAGAGCGCTTGATGAAGGCAAGGACTTCGAATCTTCTTCTCCTTTTCTTCCTGAATTCCGACTTAAGGTAGTCGGACAAGAATATACATACACATACATCCTCACCGGTTAATAGGTTAGTCTGCCAAATTGTAGCCGGGAAACGGATTTGGTTTTTCGAAAACTAGCTTGCGCCTCTCTGGGCACTTGGTCGCTTTCCCGTGTGCTCTGCTGTTTTCGCTGTGTCCTTGTCGGGCAGCCGGGTTGCGGTCTGCAGCCGGAATCGAAGGGAGCGGACAATACATTGCGCATAGTACTAACGGCTTAGTAACCAGATTGGCTTAAACCAGTTGCAAGGCCGGGACGCCCGGTCTGTCGCGTCTCCTCCCTATTTTTTGTGTGGGATGTCTCGGGATTTTGCTATTGCTAGCCGGGCAGCCGGGTTGCGGTCTGTAGCTGAGACAAAGAGTGGGCCTCTGACATCATCGCACACTACTCAGTCGGTTTGTTGACTTAGCAGGCCGGGCCAGCCAGCGAGCCCCCGGGTAGGGGTTGCCGGAGCTAGAAAACCATAACCAGAAAATAGATGCAAACACATTTCTAGCAAGGAGCCCCCGAGCATCTCGTGGGGGTCCGCATTTTCATTCATAGTGTTTGCGGGATACATACACTGTCTGGCGACTAGGTGTAAAACGGGCGCAGCAAGGCCGCGTTCCAGGGACGCTCGGTCTCCTCGTCTGATTTGTCCATCTTGTTTTTGCACTGCTGCTGCGCGTCAATGAGGTAGTAGGAGTCGTTGGGCAGCGCCTGGCTGATGATGAAGGGGCCCTCCCAAGGTGGCGATAGCTTGTGCATGCCCTTCGTGTCTTGCACCAGCCGGAGGAACAGGTCGCCCTCGCGGAACGCGACTGGGCGGATCCGGCCTGAATGGTAGCGGCGTAGCCGTTGCTGGTACAGGGCTGACCTAGATAGAGCCAGCTCGCGTGCCTCCTCCAGGAGGTCCACTCCGTCCTCCCGCGCCTCCTGGTTGGCCTTTTCGTCGTATAGGAGCTTGCGCGGTGAGTCCAACTCGATGTCCGCGGAGAGGACGGCTTCCGATCCGTAGACCAGGAAGAACGGGGTGTAGCCGGTTGATCTATTCGGCGTGGTGCGGAGGCTCCATAGCACAGCCGGAAGCTCCTCGATCCAGCATCCGGGTGATGAAGGAAATATGCCCTGAGAGGCAATAATAAAGTTGTTATTATGTATTCCTTGTATATGATAGATGTTTATTTTGCATGCTATAATTGTATTGATAGGAAACATCAATACATGTGTGTTTAATAAACAAAAAGGGTTCCTAGTTATGCCTCTCTTATAGACTAGCTTGTTGATTAACAAGATGATCAAGGTTTCCTGATCATGGACATTGGATGTTGTTAATAACAAGGTCACAACATTTGTGAAATGATGTGATGAACATTCATCCGAAGTATAGCATTACGATCAAGTCTTTATGTTTATATTGCTATAACATTATACAAAGTAGTCTTAGTCCTTAGACCATGAGATCATGTTAATTCCTAACACCGGAAGAGTATCTTGATAACATCAAACGTCACACCATAACAGGCTGACCATAAAGGTGGGTTCAGTGCTATGAAGGTGTTATGTTGAGGCACATGGATCAAGAGTGGAATTTGTCAATCCCGATGACGGATAGATATACTCTAGGCCCTCTCGGTGATATCACATTAAGATAGCTTGCAAGCAAGTGACGTGATCACTAGAATGTTATATCACGGGAACGAGAAAAGAGTGCATGTCGTAACGAGATCAAACTAGGTATTTGGATACCGATGATCGAATCTCGGACATGTATTATATCATGAGACAAAGGGATTAAATTGCTGACGTTAAAGGTTCTCACGATCACAGAAGTCATCGTTGAATATGCAGGAGTCAGTATGGATCTACAAGTCCCGCTTCTGATTATTGATCTGAGAGGAGTCTCAATCATGTCTGCATTATTCGCGAACTGTAGGGTGACACACTTAAGGGTTGCCGGACACCATTTAGGAGCACATATGTTCCAGACAAAAGGTTTGCAAAGCGCAGGAAATGTTTCGATAGAAACATGAATTGTTTCGATAGAAACCGGAATTGTTTCGGGTGAAATTGCAGAAAGTGGTTCTACATGTGATATTGAAATGTTGCAAGGGGTTTTATGTGAATGTTTGTTAATTAAAGTAATTAACAAAATTCGGAATAAAATAAATAAAAGAGTTTTATTAATTGAGAGTTGCATTTAATTTGGTGGAAATTAAATACATGTGAGTGGGATTTTGGGTGGAGGCCATGTTTATGTGAGTGGAGGTTCACCACATGAATGAAGGAGGGGAGGAGTCCCCCCCCCATGCGCTGGCTATGGGAGGGGAGGGGTCTCCCTCCCTCCTATATAAAGCCCCCCTCTCCCCTCTCACAAACCACACCTCCTCGTGAAGGATCTCTCTCCCCCTCTAGATATTCCCCCATGGTCTCAGATTAGTGAGATACATGTTCCCAGTGGCCTTGCGTCTGGAAGGAGTTGCTGCTTCCGCTGATTCGCTGGAGCGAGGAGGTGGAGGTTGTCCGGTGGCTTGAACGTGTGTGCGAGGACGGATGCGCTGCTGATTTGTGGCGCTCGGACTTCCACACGATCTTGAGATCGGCAAGCGTACGACTACATCAACCACGAGTTCCTACTCGTTAAGAAAACTCGTTGTCTTCGAGGGTAAGTTCTCCATGGATGTATATCCACCTGTTGCTCTGTATCTAGTAGATAGATCTTGGCGTATAGTTGTCATCGTAGGAAATTTTTTGTTTTCTATGCTGCGGACCCAACAGTGGTATCAGAGCCTGATCTATACGTAGGTGCTTTGCACAGGTAGTACACATATGTTTACATGTGGGCGATGATGATCATGTTATTGCATCTTCTATGTACTTTGGATATTGGTGGCATAGTGGGATGAAGCGGCCCGGACCAACCTTACATGTCATCGTACATGAGACCGGTTCCACGACTGACATGCAACTAGTTTTGCATAAGTGGCTAGCGGGTGTCTATCTCTCCTACTATAGTCAATATCTGATTTGCAACGAGTTGCTAATAACTTGGTTATCCTTGTTGTGGTTCATGTTCGTAGGTAAGACCGGTTCTATCTCCGAAAGACCTAAGCCACGTAAAACTTGCAATTGATAAATTAGAGGCGTCTAGTTTAGATCGTTGCTGGGCTAGTGTCTTGATATGGTATTGTTGTAAGTAGATGTATGATAGATACTCTTACAACTCACTTAACGTGTAAGTTCCATAGACTTTGACCTTACACACAAAGGAATGATAGAGATCATACCACGATGCAAATGATAGAGATCAAATGCATGGACCATATCACCTCACTTCACACATTAGATGTTAGCATCTTATATTGCTAGTTTCGCGCTTTTGATAGCATTATAAGATGATCCCTCATTTAGATATCAAGATAAAATGTGTTCTTCCTTAAGTATGCACCGTTTTGTGGATCGTGTTATGAGGCATCACGTGATGATCGGGTGTTCTCAACTCTACGCTTTCATACAATGGGTGTAAGACAGTTTTACACACGCGAATACTAAGGTTCTTACTTGACGAGCCTAGCATGTACAGACATGGCCTCGGAACACGGACCGAAAGGTTAAGCATGAGTCATATAGTTGATATGATGCCCATATAGATGCTCGCCTTTGAAGCTACACCGACTCACGTGATGATCGGACTTGGTGTAGTGGATTTGGTTCATGTAATCACCAAAAGGACACGAGGGATGTCGTTTTTGAGTGGGAGTTCATTAGTAATTTGGATTAGTTGAACTCAATCTATCATAAACTTAGTCTTTTACAAATTCTGTTGTAAATGGCACCACCTGCTTTTAATTTCAATGTGTTCATGGAGAAAGAGAAGCTTGCTGCGAATGGTAGCAACTTCACCAACTGGGCTATGAATTTGAAGATTCTCCTCACTGCTGCACAAAAGCAATATGTGCTAGAGGCGCCGCTAGGCCCCCCACCAGCTCCTGATGCCCCTGACGAGGAAAAGAATGTCTATATAACTCGTCAGGAGGACCACAACTTAGTTCATTGCGGCATACTGTATGGGCTAGAGCCAGAACTTCGAAAACATTTCGAAAATGGCAATGCCTTTGATACCATGGGAGAATTGAAAATGATTTTCGATACCCATGCTGCCGTAGAGAGTTATAATGCTTCTGAAAAGTTCTTTAGCTACATGATGGAAGAGAACATCTCCGTTAGTGAGCACGTACTCAAAATGTCTGGGTACGCCGATAAGCTTGTGTCCTTGGGAATAACAATTCCCAATGACTTAGGCATACATCGTGTTCTCCAATCTCTGCCACCTAGCTACAAGAGCTTCGTGATGAACTATAATATGAAGGGCATGAAGAAGTCTCTTCCCGAGCTTATGTCAATGCTTAAGACTACAGAAGTGGAGATTAGGAAAGAACATCAAGTGTTGATGATCAATAAGACCACCGGTTTCAAGAAGCACAAGAAAGGCAAGCAGAAGGGAAAGAAGGGCGGCAAATCTGTTGCCGCGCCTGAAAAGAAACCCCGAGCTGGCCCTAAGTCTGACACTGAGTGCTACTATTGCAAGGGGACTGGCCATTGGAAGCGCAACTGCCCCAAGTATTTGGCGGACAAGAAGGCCGGCAAGGCAAACAAAGGTATATGTGATATACATGTTATTGATGTGTACTTGACTAGTACTCGCAGTAGCACCTGGCTATTTGATACGGGATCGGTTGCTAATATATGTAACTCGGTTTAGGGGCTGCGGAACAAGCGACAACTAGCAAGGGATGAGGTCACGATGCGGGTCGGCAATGGATCAAGAGTTGATGTGATTGCCGTCGGAACACTGCCTCTCCATATGCCGTCGGGATTAGTTATAAACCTGAATAATTGTTATTTAGTGCCTGCACTGAGCATGAACATTGTATCTGGATCGTGTTTGATGCAAAGTGGTTATTCGTTTAAGTCTGAAAACAATGGTTGTTCGATTTATATGAATAATATCTTTTATGGTCATGCACCTATGTTGAATGGTTTATTTCTGTTGGATCTCGATAGTAGTATTACGCATATTCATAATGTTGATGCTAAAAGGAGTAAACTTGATAATGATATATCTGCATATATGTGGCACTGCCGTCTAGGTCATATTGGCGTTAAACGCATGAAGAAACTCCATTCTGATGGACTTTTGGAATCACTTGATTTTGAATCATTTGATACATGTGAGCCATGCCTTATGGGCAAGATGACTAGAACGCCGTTTTCCGGTTCAATGGAACGGGCGACAGATTTATTGGAAATCATACATACTGATGTGTGTGGACCAATGAGTGTGTCGACGCGAGGTGGATATCGTTATTTTGTTACTTTCACGGATGATTTGAGTAAATACGGGTATATCTATTTGATGAAACATAAGTCTGAAACCTTTGAAAAGTTCAAAGAATTACAGAATGAAGTGGAAAATCATCGTAACAGAAAGATCAAATTTCTGCAGTCCGACCGTGGAGGAGAGTATCTTAGTTACAAGTTTAGCACACATATGAAAGACCGTGGAATAGTTTCACAACTCACGCCTGCCGGAACACCACAACGTAATGGTGTGTCAGAATGTCGTAATCGTACTTTATTGGATATGGTTCGATCTATGATGTCTCTGACTGACTTGCCACTATCATTTTGGGGTTATGCACTAGAAACCGCTACATTCACTTTAAATAGGGCACCATCTAAATCCGTTGAAAAGACACCGTATGAATTATGGTTTGGAAACAAACCTAAGCTGTCATTTCTTAAAGTTTGGGGATGCGATGTTTATGTGAAGAAACTTCAACCGGATAAACTCGAACCCAAAGTGGAAAAATGCGTCTTCATAGGATACCCTAAGGAAACGATTCGGTATACCTTCTATCACAGATCCGAGGGCAAGGTCTTTGTTGCCAAGAATGGATCCTTTCTTGAGAAGGAGTTTCTCGCGAAAGGTGTGAGTAGTCGGAAGGTAGAACTTGAAGAGGTTATTGAACCTTATCTTCATGAAATGGCGAGTAGCGCAGCACCGGAAGTTGTTTCGGAGTTGACTTCACCTAATGAAGAGAGAGCTAATGATATTGATCATGAAACTCCGAAATAGGACACTAGCGAACCTCGCAGGTCAAGCAGGACACGTGCAACTCCTGAACTGTACGGAAATCCTATTATGAATTTCATGATTGATGAAATAGATGACCCTACGACGTATGAAGAAGCGATGATGAGCCCTGATTCCAACAAATGGCTAGAAGCCATGAAATCCGAGATGGAATCCATGTACGAAAACCAGGTTTGGACCTTGGTGGACTTACCTCACGATCGAAAGGCCGTTGAGAATAAATGGATTTTCAAAAGAAAAACTGATGCTGATGGTAATGTAACCATCTATAAGGCTTGACTTGTCGCAAAGGGGTTTCGACAAATTCAAGGAGTTGACTACGATGAGACATTCTCTCCCGTAGCGATGCTTAAGTCGGTTAGGATTATGTTAGCAATTGGTGCATATTTCGATTATGAAATATGGCAGATGGATGTCAAAACTGCGTTCCTCAATGGTAATATTGAAGAAGAGTTGTATATGATACAACCTAAGGGTTTTGTCGATCCTAAGGATGCTGATAAGGTGTGCAAACTTCAACGATCCATCATGGACTGAAGCAAGCATCCCGGAGTTGGAATCTCCGCTTTGATGAGGTGATCAAAGAGTTTCGATTTGTCCAAACTTATGGAGAGGCTTGTATTTACAAGAAAGTGAGTGGGAGCAATGTGGCATTTCTGATATTATATGTGGATGACATATTATTGATTGGAAATGATATAGATCTTTTAAACAGTGTTAAAAGTTATCTAAACAGCAAATTTTCGATGAAGGACCTTGGTGAAGCTTCATATATATTAGGCATTAAAATCTATAGAGATAGATCAAGATGCCTAATTGGGCTATCGCAGAGTACATACCTTGATAAGATATTAAAGAAGTTTAATATGGACGGAAGTAAGAAGGGGTACTTACCTATGTTGCAAGGCAAGACATTGAGTAAGACTCAAAGTCCGGCTACGACGGAAGAAAGAGAGATAATGGATAAGATCCCCTATGCCTCAGCCATAGGCTCTATAATGTATGCCATGCTATGTACAAGACCGGATGTGGCACATGCTATTAGTTTGACTAGTAGGTACCAATCTGATCCAGGTTCGGAACACTGGATAGCGGTCAAGAATATCCTTAAGTACTTGAGAAGAACTAAGGATATGTTTCTTGTATACGGAGGTGAAGAAGAGCTAGTCGCTAAGTGTTATGTCGATGCTAGCTTTGACACTGATCCGGATGACTCTAAGTCTCAATCCGGATACGTATTTCTCTTGAACGGAGCAGCAGTTAGTTGGAGGAGCTTCAAACAACCTGTGGTGGCTGGATCAACGACGGAGGCGGAATATGTTGCTGCTTCAGAAGCGGCGCAGGAAGCGGTTTGGATGAAGGAGTTCATCACGAAACTGGGTGTGGTTCCTAGCACGTTGGACCCAATGGTGATCTATTGTGACAACAATGGAGCCATAGCCAACACCAAGGAACCAAGGTCTCACAAGAATTCCAAGCATATTAAACGCCGGTTTCACTCCATCCGCGAGCATGTCAAGGATGGAGATATAAAGATTTGTAAGGTGCACACGGACCTGAATGTAGCAGATCTGTTGACTAAAGTACTCCCTAGGGCAAAACATGATCAACACCAGAACTCCATGGGTGTTAGATTTATCACTATGTAAACTAGATGATTGACTCTAGTGCAAGTGGGAGACTGAAGGAAATATGCCCTGAGAGGCAATAATAAAGTTTTTCTTATGTATTCCTTGTATATGATAGATGTTTATTTTGCATGCTATAATTGTATTGATAGGAAACATCAATACATGTGTGTTTAATAAACAAAAAGGGTTCCTAGTTATGCCTCTCTTATAGACTAGCTTGTTGATTAACAAGATGATCAAGGTTTCCTGATCATGGACATTGGATGTTGTTAATAACAAGGTCACAACATTTGTGAAATGATGTGATGAACATTCATCCGAAGTATAGCATTACGATCAAGTCATTATGTTTATATTGCTATAACATTATACAAAGTAGTCTTAGTCCTTAGACCATGAGATCATGTTAATTGCTAACATCGGAAGAGTATCTTGATAACATCAAACGTCACACCGTAACAGGGTGACCATAAAGGTGGGTTCAGTGCTATGAAGGTGTTATGTTGAGGCACATGGATCAAGAGTGGAATTTGCCAATCCCGATGATGGATAGATATACTCTGGGCCCTCTCGGTGATATCACATTAAGATAGCTTGCAAGCAAGTGATGTGATCACTAGAATGTTATATCACGGGAACGAGAAAAGAGTGCATGTCGGTAACGAGATCAAACTAGGTATTTGGATACCTATGATCGAATCTCGGACATGTATTATATCATGAGACAAAGGGATTAAATTGCTGACGTTAAAGGTTCTCACGATCACAGAAGTCATCGTTGAATATGCAGGAGTCAGTATGGATCTCCAAGTCCCGCTTCTGATTATTGATCTGAGAGGAGTCTCAATCATGTCTGCATTATTCACGAACCGTAGGGTGACACACTTAAGGGTTGCCGGACACCATTTAGGAGCACATATGTTCCAGACAAAAGGTTTGCAAAGCGCAGGAAATGTTTCGATAGAAACCGGAATTGTTTCGGGTGAAATTGCAGAAAGTGGTTCTGCATGTGATATTAAAATGTTGCAAGGGGTTTTATGTGAATGTTTGTTAATTAAAGCAATTAACAAAAATCTGAATAAAATAAATAAAAGAGTTTTATTAATTGAGAGTTGCATTTAATTTGGTGGAAATTAAATACATGTGAGTGGGATTGTGGGTGGAGGCCATGTTTATGTGAGTGGAGGTTCACCACATGAATGAAGGAGGGGAGGAGTCCCCCCCCCTCATGCGCCGGCTATGGGAGGGGAGGGGTCTCCCTCCCTCCTATATAAAGCCCCCCTCTTCCCTCTCATAAACCACACCTCCTCGTGAAGGATCTCTCTCCCCCTCTAGATATTCCCCCATGGTCTCGGATTAGCGAGATACATGTTCCCGGTGGCCTTGCGTCTGGAAGGAGTTGCTGCTTCCGCTGATTCGCTAGAGCGAGGAGGTGGAGGTTGTCCGGTGGCTTGAACGTGTGTGCGAGGACGGATGCGCTGCTGATTTGCGGCGCTCGGACTTCCACACGATCTTGAGATCGGCAAGCGTACGACTACATCAACCACGAGTTCCTACTCGTTAACAAAACTCGTTGTCTTCAAGGGTAAATTCTCCATGGATGTATGTCCACCCGTTGCTCTGTATCTAGTAGATAGATCTTGGCGTATAGTTCTCATCGTAGGAATTTTTTTGTTTTCTATGCTGCGGACCCAACAGGTGACCGCTCCAATGGCTCAATGAGACGCGGCTTCATACCGGCTAGCACCAAGCCGTTTGCTCTTTTGACCTGCCCATTGGACTGCGGGTGCGCGACAGAGGCAAGGTCCAGCCGGATGCCCTTGTTGCTGCAGAACCGGGCGAAGGCCCCCTTGGCGAAGTTCGTGCCATTGTCGGTGATGATGCTGTTGGGGTAGCCGAACCGGTTGATGATGTGGGTGAAGAAGGTGACGATTGTCGCCCCATCCAGCTTCCGGATAGGCTTGGCCTCGATCCACTTCGTGAATTTGTCCACCGCCACCAGCAGGTGGGTCATACCCGCACGTGCTCGTTTGGAGGGACCGACCATGTCGAGGCCTCAAACCGCGAAGGGCCAGGTGATCGGTATGGTCTTGAGTACCGAAGTTGGCATGTGCCTGAGATGCCCGAAGAGTTGGCACCCATTGCACGCACAGACCAGCTGCTCAGCTTCCTCGAGGGCGGTGGGCCAATAGAAACCATGGCGAAACGCCTTGGCGACTATCGCCCTTGACGAAGCGTGATGCCCGCACTCGCCCTGGTGGATGTCCTTGAGTAGCCGGTGGCCTGTGTCTACATCGACACACCTTTGGAAAATGCCGGATACGCTGCGCTTGTACAGTTCGCCGTTGATGATGGTGTATGTGTGCGCGCGGCGCCGAATTTGCCTAGCTTCCACCTCGTAATCCGGAAGTTCTCCGTTGGCGATGTAGTTCATGAAGGGTTGTGCCCAGGATGGCACTTCCCGAATGACAAGGATGCTCCCGCTTTCCGGTTGATGGATGTCGGGGGGTCGTCCGGGTGACATACCCGGGACGGTAGCCCTCGAGCTGCTTGACGAACCGGCAGCCCCTGGGTCTTGCGAGCCGGAGGGCACTGCCTTTCTGGAGTTGGTGCGGGTTTTCTTCTTTGGAGGCTCTGCCTGCTCTGCTTCTGTTGCTCCGTCAGCCGGAGCGCTCCCTGCCCAGATGATGGAGTCTGACTCCGGCGACGGGTTGATGGAGGGTTTGTGCAGGTGCTCCAAGGAAACCCTTGGTGGGATCGCCTGCCTGGTGGATCCGATTCGGGCGAGCGAATCGGCTGCCTCGTTGTTGACGCGGGGGACGTGATGGAATTCGCATCCGTCGAAGGAGGTGCTAAGCTTCTAGATGTGGAACCGGTAGAGGGCCATGTTTGCATCTCTGGCATCCCATTCTCCGGACACTTGCTGCACCACCAGATCCGAATCACCGAAGCAAAGGATCCGGTTGACACCGATATCCTTGGCTAGCCGGAGTCCGTGCGCCAGTGCCTCATATTCGGCTATGTTGTTGGAGGCCTTGAAGTGGATCTGCAGCACGTACTCCAGCCGGTCTCCCTTGGGCGAGGTGAGCACGATGCCGGCTCCCAAGCCCCCGAGCATCTTCGACCCTTCGAAGTGCATCTTCCAATGGTCCGAATCCGGAACCGGTGGGAGATACTAGGTCTTAGCCCAGTCGACGAGGAAGTCCACCAATGCCTGCGACTTGATCGTGAGCCGAGGCTCGTACTGGATGGAGTAGGCGGTGAGCTCGATGGCCCACTTGGCGACCCGGCCGGTGGCGTCCTTATTGCCGATGATTTGCGGAAGGGGTGCGGTGCACACGACCTTAATCGGATGCTCCTGGAAGTAGTGCTTGAGCTTCTTGCATGCCAGGTACACGCCGTAGCACATCTTCTGGTAGTGGGGGTAGTTCTGCTTGGAGAGGGAGAGAACCTCACTGAGGTAGTAGACGGACCTCTGAACCGGCTGAGCCTTGCCTTACTCGGGGCGCTCCACCACCAGGATGACGCTGACGACCCGGCTGATGGCTGCTATATAGAGCAACATCGACTCCTTGCTAGCTGGCGTGGCTAGAACCGGCGCTGTGGATAGCATGCGCTTGAGCTCATGAAATGCGGTGTCAGCTTACGAAGTCCAGGAGAACTTGTCAGTCTTCTTCATCAGCTAGTACAATGGGAGTGCCTTCTCCCCCAGCCGGCTGACGAAACGGCTGAGGGAGGCCAGGCATCCGGTGAACTTCTGGACTCCAAGTAGGTTCCTAGGCGGCTGCATCCTCTCGATGGCCGCGATCTTCTCCGGATTTGCCTCGATGCCTCGTTGTGATACGAGGAAGCCGAGGAGCTGACTGGATGGCACCCCGAAGACACACTTCTCTGGGTTCAGCTTCATCTGGTTCTGGCGGAGGTTGCCAAATGTCTCTCCCAGATCTTCGAGGAGGGTGCGCTTCTCCTTGGTCTTGATGACCACATCGTCCACATAAGCATGCACATTTCGTCCTATCTGCGAGTGCAAGCACTTCTGCATGCAGCGCTGATAGGTAGCGTCTGCATTCTTTAGACCGAAAGGCATGCTTACGTAGCAGAAAGCCCTATAGAAGGTGATAAATGATGTCTTAATCTGATCAGCCGGGTTTAACCGGATCTGATTGTAACCGGAATAGCAATCTAGAAAAGACAACAAATCACAGCCGGCCGTGGAATCGATGACTTGATCGATACAGGCAAGGCGAAGGGGTCTTTCGGGCACACCTTGTTCAGGCTGGTGTAGTCGATACACATGCGCCAGGTCTTGTTCTTCTTTAGCACCAGGACTGGGTTCACCAACCAGTCCGGGTGATACACTTCCATGATTAACCCGGCTGCAAGGAGCCGGGTGATCTCGTCACCGATTATCTTCCTTTTCTCCTCTGGGAACTAGCGCAGAGGTTGCTTGACCGGCTTGGCATCTGGCCGCACATGAAGTGAGTGCTTGGTGAACTCCCTCGGCACACCCGACATGTCCTTGGGGGACCATGCAAAGATGTCCCGATTCTCACGGAGGAAGTCAACGAGCGCGCCTTCCTATTTGCCATCCAAGCCGACACCAATGGTGACGAACTTAGTCGGGTCGGAGGGGTCGAGCAGGATCCTCTTTGTCTCCTTTGCCGGCTGGAAAGCTCCTTCTCCAGCCGGTTTGCTGCTAGCCGGTATGTCCTGCTGGGCCATGGCCACATTACGCATGATCACGCGCTTCTCCTCGGCTATGATGAGGGCCTCTGCCAGTTTGGAACCGGCTGAGGCGCACTCCATCGACCACCTGAAGCAGCCGGCGACAGTGATCATGTCGTGGGGTCCCGACATCTTCGTCTTGGGGGGACGGCCATGAACTTGGCGAGGGCGGGGCGCCCACGGAGAGCGTGGTAGGACCTCGTCAGGTTTACCACCTCGAACCAGATTGGTTCGCGGCGGAAGTTCTCCTCGGTCTCGAAGATGATGTCCAGCTGGATTTTCCCCAGCGGGGCCCAGGCTAGCCCCGACAGTATGCCGTGGAACATTGTGGTAGTCGGGCGCAGGTCGCATTTGCGAATACCCAGCTTCTCTAGTGAGGACTAGTAGAGGAGGTTGAGGCTGCTGCCTCCGTCGATGAGGACGCGCGAGAATCGGCAGGTATGCGCGTTGGAGACAATGAGGGGGTCGAGCACCATGGCGTAGCCCCTGGGAGTCGGCAGCTGCTTCGGCTGGTCTGCGCGGCTCCAGGTGATGGGGGTTTCCGACCAATTCAGGTACTGGGGGACCATAGAGACGACGGCATTGACCTCCTTGGAGCATCGCCTGCGGCTGTGCTTGTCATCCAGCTCCGTCTCGAAGATGTGGTAGGCGGCGTGCGGCTGGGGGTAGCCGTTGTTGTTGTTGCCGCCGTTACCATCATTACCGGCTCCCCTAGCCGGTGGTGGTGGTCCACCAGGAGGGGCGAGGGGAGACGAGGCTGGTTACCCTGGTCTTTTAGCTGGCGGGTCTAGCTACAATTCCGAGTGGTGTGAGTAGCCGGTTTGAAGGGACCATTGTGCCACTTGCACGGGTCGTCAAACATCTGGTCGAAGGTGAGCCGTGGATTCTGCCTCCTTGCGTCGTTAGCCGGTGCGTCGGGCGCGCCTTCGACGGCATTGACCTGCCGCGCGTGGTAGCGGGGCTTCTGGTGTCCGGCTTGGCGGTCCCCATGGAACCGGTTGTCGTTGCCGTGGCGTCTGGAGGATCCGGCTTCGCCAGCCGAATTGCTTGGACGGTCGCGAGCCGGCTCCGTAGGAGTCGGACGCCCGTCAGCATTTACTCGGAGGGGCTTCTTCATGGCGGCATCCGCCGTGGCGTACTGGTCCGCAACCGTCAAGAGCTCCGCCATGGTTTTCGGCTCGTCACACAGTAGCCGGTGGCGAAGCAAGGTGCCTTCTCGGCAACCCTCGATGAAGAAACTGATGGCCTAGCTCTCTAGGATGCCCTCGCAGGTGTTGCGCAACTCCGTCCACTTGGCGAAGTACTCGCGGTCAGTCTCGCGGTCACCCTGGACGCACAAGGCCAGGTCGTGTGGGCGCCCCGGACGCTTGTACGTGCCATTGAAGTTGCGGACGAATACCTTCTCGAAGTCTGGCCAGGCGTTGATGCTATTGGGCGCAAGGTTGTTGAGCCACGTCCTTACCGACCTGGTTAGCATAAGGGGGACGTAGCACACGGCTGTGTGCTTGTTCCCATGGGCGATGCCGACTGCCGTAGCATAGTCGGTCAGCCAATCTTCCGGCTTCATGTTGCGGTCGTACTTGGGGGTATCCCTGGGCAGGGAGAACTTATCTGGAAATGGCTCTTTCCGGATGCGGGGTCCGAAGCAAACCGGACCGGTAGAATCTTCTTCGTGACGCGCGCTTGAGCGAGGAGCTCGATGCGGTCGCGGGCATCCGGACAATCCGGGTTGGGCGCTCCCACCCGGCCCGAGAGACGGGAACCGGCGGGTCTAGGCACTCTGGTTGGTGGAGGGGGAGGCGGCGTGTTGCTGTTCACCGTCTGTTCCTGACGCGGCTGACCCTTGTTGCCAAAGCTGCGACGCCTGCTGCGGGCCTTAGCCGGCTGAGGGGAGGATGCCTGCTGGGTGTCGCGCGGCGCGCCCCTGCTGTTGGCAGGCAGCTTACTCCCCCTTGAGTAGCTGGGGTCCTCCTGCATCTGCTGGTTGGCGACAGCCTGCTCGTCTGCGATGCGGAGGAGCTCCTACACGCGAGCGTGCTGGCGGGCTCGATCCTCGCTCTCCAGATTGGGAAGTTCCTCTGCCGCGGCTCGCGCCGCGCGCAGGTTCTTGATGGGCATGCTGTAGGTGGGACGGATGAGAGCGGGCGCGGGATCCGTCTCCCCATCCTTTTCCATCCTACCGCCTAGCTCGCCGCCCTGGGTGAAGCCGTGCGCACGGTCGTACTCGCGCCGGGTGATCTCGAGTTGCTTGCGGGTTGCCGCCAGCTCCATGGCCTCCTGGAGGAGGATCTGTCTCTCCATGGTGAAGTTGGCCTCTGCCTCCTCCAGGTTATCCCCGAGGTTAACCGGTGTCAGGAGCCGATCAATGGCATCCTCCACCGGGTTCCGAGGCTGCGGAGGGGCGGAAGTTCCAACCTCGTCCGCGCCTCGCTCCCACGGCTGGCAGGGATGAGAGCTGGAGCCGACCATCATGACCTCTACGCCACAGGACGCGACGGAGGCGCTACCGCCCGGATGCGGCAGCTCCACGACAGAGACGATTTCCCTAGGGAAACGCTCTGAAATGGTGGCGACATAGACAGGGAGGTCGTCAAATAGCAGGACGGTGTCGTTCGCCGGGAAGGAGGTTCCGGCGAAGCAGGAAGCGTTGTCGATGACGCAGTCAAATTTGCCGAGCGTGAGCTCCAGGCCAGAGGCCACGGCTCACCGGCTGAAGTGTGGGGTCCCGTGCAGAACGTGACTCCGATCGAAGCCATCTTGCCCCACGGTGGGCGCCAACTGTCGTTGTATTGGGAACGGCAGTACCTGAGGAGGTTAGATAGAGGTGTAGGGGCTAGCAGGGAAGCTATCGACAGCGTCCGCAAGCGGGATTGGATACAAGCAAGCGTAGCTGGACGCAGGAAGTACCCAGGTTCGAAGCCCTCGTGATGAGGTAAAACTCCTACTCCTGCCGGATCTGACTATGGGGATATACGAACTACAAGTGCTCCTTGAGCTGTATTCTCTAGCTACTGCCTTAAATGCAATGAGACCAACCCTTTCTACTGAGGCCTTGCCTCTCCTTATATAGGCAGAGAGGCAACGGTCTCACTGGCCAGTCCGACTGGCGGGCCCCACAGGCGGGTCCCAGCCGGCTGGTCATCTACAGTATCAGGTATGGTATGTCGCATCGGAGTACGAGCGGTATGGCTATCGTAGGCACAGTGGACGCCGTGCGAGCATGTCGTTAGCACCGGGCCACTGTTCCCGTGTCATCCCCGCAAAGTCTTCGTTATGGCCGAGTAGTGGTCGGTCTTGTCATCGTACAGGGCGTACCGTGCACTGATACGCACGTCGCCCTGTCTCCTTGATTGGTTCCGGCTACGTTGCCGTATCCGGTTGCTTCTTGTTGATCCGGCTACCATGAGGTAGCCGGCCTGGCCTACTTTGTCCGGCTGCATCTGGTCAGCCGGACGCGATTCGACTGCACGGTTTCTTGTCCGGTTGGGGTATCTAGGGATCATCCCCCCGACAAATTCCAAACATTCTTTAATACTTAAAGTATTTATTGATCCTCCTGCTGAGAAGTCAAGCAACTCTCTACATTGAGTATTAATACCATGGTAAAATAAATGGCAAAATTGTTAGTTCAGAATAGCCATGATTAGGAATACTATTGATCATTCCAAAGAATATTTCCCAGGCTTGTGGGTAGTTTTCTCCCATGTTCTGACTAAAGTTGCATATGTTCTTTCTTACTTCAGTTACCTTTTTAAAAGGATTAAACCTGTTTATGAATTTAACAATGCAGTTTTCCCAACATTTAATGTAATGGTGAGGGAGAGAGTATAACCAGTCTAGAGCTTTACCATTAAGAGACCATCGAAATAATTTAAGAAGAGAGAAGTCTCTTGGCAAACCTTTTGGTCCAAGCGATGTTATAACATTGTCGAACTCTCTAATATGTCTTCCTGGATGTTCATCTTCCCTTCCACTAAAAGCTTTCTCCTGCAAAATTTTAATAATTATACCATCAAATCGATATTCTCTAACTCCGGGATTAGGAAACTCTATTGGCTGTTTAAGAAATTCAGAACTTGGAGCACTGTATTCCCTGAGAGTTTTCTTAGGTTTCATAGGAGTTGTCCTGTAAATAGACATGATTTCTATAATATCACTCAGGTTTTCAACTTCAACTTTATTTGATCTTAAAAGTTTTTCAATAATTTATTCGTGCCTTTGAGAAGGCACGTACTCAATATAATCCAGTAGATAGGTCCTACCAGAGCATGTGGACCCTTTATCTCCTAGTGAGAACATTTTTTAGTAGCAACACCTAAAATGTCAGAAGACAAACACTTAGCGCTTAGCTCACCGACAACAGTGCTAGAAAATAGCTTGATGTCTGCAAGTGCACATATTGTTTGTAGCTAGTTTCAAAGTATAGATATCGATCCCATAGGGATCCCAAAGGTAAGTGTTTATGGGTGAAGTCTCTGTCACACCCAAAGTTTTCACAGGTCTTCGAGTGAATTGACTGCAAGTTTTGAAATAAGAATGGGGTTTTGATTAAATGAGATGTATTTAAATAGAACTAAAATGTAAACTTCAGAAATGTAAAGCATAAAGTAAAGAATGACTTGATTGTTTGTAGTTTCCTGCAGATGGCAAAAGAAGGCTCGGGGAGATTCAGTTCATGGTGATAGTGACTGTGCCAGGTGGACGAATGATAAATGTAACAATTATAATCTTATAGATATATGTGTAGGCGAGCAACCCATAATTAGCCGGAACTCCTCTTGGTAGATTTCATCCCAACTTCAATAATCCTACTAGCCCGTTACCAAAACCATGGTCAGACGCTAGACGATTAAGACCCTTCGGGTCGCTTAGCGATTAAGCTCCTTGGATCGGACTAATGCAATAAGCACAATGGCTCCTCGTTATCCTCGAATCTACTAGTTTTCCATTGATATCCCCATGTCACCCGGGGGTCGCCGATCCACTAGCGAACAAGATCTTATCTATGTAGAACAAAACATCATGTTGTCTGGACCCTTAATTGGACAAAAAGCATTAGGCATCCTGATACGTTGCAAACGTATCTATAATTTTTGATGTTCCATGCTTGTTTTATATCTACTTTCTTATGTTTTGTCCACACTTTGGAGTATTTTTATACACTTTCTGGGACTAACCTATTAACAAGATGCCACAGTGCCAGTTGCCTGTTTTCTGCTGTTTTTGGTTCCAAAAAAGCCAGAAAATAAATATTCTCGGAATTGGACGGGAAAAAAGCCAAAGTCAATATTTCACCGAGGGGAACACGAAGCCAGAAGATGAGACAAAGAAGGGCCTCGAGGAGGCCACACCCCTGGCCCGCGCCTGGGGGAGGGGTGCATCCGCCTCGGGCACCCCCTCGGCGTCCCCTTTTCCCTATAAGAAGGCTCTGATATAGAAACCCTAAGTACCCGATCAAAATTCCACGAAAGAGTCTATAGCCGCCGCCATCTCCATCCCTAGATCGGGAGGGATCTGAAGCTCTTCCTGGCACCCTGCTAGAGGGGAGAGATCACCCTGTAGGCCTTCTTCATCACCATGGCTGCCTCTGGTGTCATGCATGAGTAGTTCATCCCTGGACTACGGGTCCATGTAGTAGCTAGATGGTTCGTTCTTCTCCTTTGTGCTACCATGTTTAGATCTTGTGAGCTCCGTTCATGATCAAGATCATGTATTTGTAATCCTACATGTTGTGTTTGCGGGGATCCGATGGATATTGAGATGCTATTTCAGATTGATTATTGATTCTATCATGTCTTTGTTATTTCTGATCTTGCATGCTTTCCGTTGTTAGTAGCTATCTTGGCCGAGTAGATGCTAGCAACTCCAAGAGGGAGTATTTATGCTCGATAGTGGGTTCATGCCTCTAGTAATCTGGGAAGTGACAGAAATCTCTAAGGTACTAGATGTGCTGTTGCTACTAGGGAGAAAACAACAATCCTTTGTTCATAGAACAATCGTATTGCTTACTTTACACGCAATTCGTAAAGCAATAATCCGTTGCTTGCAACTTAATACTGGAGGGGGTTCGGATGATAACCTGAAGGTGGATTATTAGTCATAGATGCAGTTGGATTATGGTCTATGTATAATGTTGTAATGCCCAATCAAATCTCATAGGAGTCAAGATGATTATTATATGCATGTATGCTTTCTTGATGTTTGTCAATTGCCCCGATGTAATTTGTTCATCCGACATGTCATCTATCTTAAGGAGAATCACCACTAGTGAACTATGGACCCCGGTCCATTCTTTTACCATCAATCTACAATCTATTTACTGTTTTGTGTTTACTTTCTGCAAAGCAATTACTATCTTCCACACAATACATTTAATCCTTTGTTTTCAGCAAAACCGGTGAGATTGACAACCTCACTGTAAGTTGGGGGCAAAGTTCTGTGATTGTGTTATGCAGGATTCCAGGTTGGAAACAACACCTTGGAGGTGTTCCTTGCTCCTACTGGTTCGATAACCTTGGTTTCATAACTGAGGGAAACCTTGTTGTTGTGCTCATCATACCTTCCTCTTGGGGTTCCCCAACGAGCTCTACATATTGAGTAAGCAAGACTTTTCTAGCACCGTTGCCGGGGAGTTAAGGACATCTTCACAAGGGGAGTCCCTCATAACCAATCTCTTTACTTTGCTTTATTTGTTTTTCTTAGTTTATTTCTGCTTTGTTTGCTTGTTTGTTTATCAAGAACACACACAAAATTAGTTGTACTAGTTTGCTTTCTTTATTAAAAACACAAAAAATGACTACTCTTGAAAACAGTAAGTTGTGTGACTTCACTAGCACCAACAACAATGATTTCATGTGCACACCTATTGCTCCACCTGTTCCTGAAGTTACTTTCTTTGAAATTAAACCTGCTTTGCTCAATCTTGTTATGAAAGAACAATTTTCTGGTGTTGGTACTGAAGATGCTGCTGCTCACCTTAATAACTTTGTTGAACTTTGTGAGATGCAAAAACATAGGGATATAGATGGAGATATTATTAAGCTTAAATTGTTTCCTTTCTCTTTGAGAGGAAAAGCTAAAGAATGGTTGCAATCTCTAACTAGAAATAGTATTGATTCTTGGACTAAATGCAAAGATGCTTTCATTGGAAATACTATCCTCCTTCTAAGATTATATCTATGAAAAGTGAAATAATGAAATTTAAACAATCTGATAATGAACATGTTGCTCAAGCTTGGAAAAGAATGAAATCTTTGGTAAAGAATTGTCCCACTCATGGACTGACTGCTTGGATGATTATCCAAACCTTTTATGCAGGATTGAATTATTCTTCAAGAAATCTGCTGGATTATGCTACTAGAGGTACCTTTATGACCATTACTTTGGGTGCTACAACAAAGCTTCTGGATAATATGATGGTTAACTATTCTGAATGGCACACTGAGAGAGCTCCACAAGGTAAGAAGGTAAATTCTGTTGAAGAAACCTCTTCCTTGAGTGATAAAATTGATGTTATTGTGTCTATGCTTGTTAATGGGAAAACTCATATTGATCGAAATCATGTTCCTTTAGCCTCTTTGGTTGCTCAAGAAGAGCAAGTTGATGTGAACTTTATTAGAAATAATAATTTTAGCAACAATGCCAACAGGAATAATTTTGGTAATAATAACTATAGGCCATATCCTCCCAATAATGGTAATGCTTATGGAAATTCCTACAACAATAATAGAAGTGCACCCTCTGAACTTGAAGTTATGCTTAAAGACTTTATTACTAAACAAATTGTTTTCAATAAAACTATTGAGGAAAAACTCTCTAATGCTGAAAGAAATATATCATCATTGTCTGAAGCACAATCTTCTTTGAATAAAATGTCCACTAAACCTGAAACTATTGAAAATACCTTTGCTGCTACTAATGCCATACAAGTTAGAATTGATGAAAATGTTAGACTATTAGCTGAATTGCATGCTAAGTGGGAAAGAGAAGATGAAATTGCTAGAAATATTAGTATTTCTACTATCACTACCACTAATGGTGAAGCTAGTAAACCCAATGGAACCTTTTCTAATAAAAATGCTGAAATTCTTCGAAACATGGGAAACAATAGCTCTACTACTTTAGATGATAATTATCATTTTGATCTTGATGGTTGCAATATCTCTAAAGTAATTAGGTTCCTACGAAAGCTTGCAAAATGTCCTAATGTGAGTGCTATGAATATGGCCTTTACATAACACATTACTAATGCTCTCATAAAAATTAAAGAAGAAAAGATGAAACATAAAGCTTCTATTCCTATGAAATTAGAAGATGGTTGGGAACCCATCATTAATATGAAAGTAAATTATTTTGATCTCAAAGCTTTATGTGATCTTGATAGTAGTGTTTCTATTATGCCTAGAAAGATTTATGAAATGCTTGATTTGCCACCATTGGAAGATTGTTATTTAAATGTCCAACTTGATGATAATGCTAAAAAGAAACAAATGGGGATTATTAATGATGTTCTTATTATGGTTAACAATGCCTATGTCCCCGATGATTTCTATGTTTTGGATGTTGAATGCAATGCTTCTTGTCCTATTATTTTGGGAAGACCTTTTCTTAGAACTATTGGTCACATTATTGATATGAAAGAAGGCACCATTAAATATCAATTTCCACTCAATAAAGGTATAGAACACTTCCCTAAGAAGAGAGAGAATATTCCTTTTGCCTCTCATATTAAAACAAAATTTTCTCTTAATGCTTCTTCATTTGAGAATACTTGATTCTTTTCTTGCTTCTTATGCCTAACTTAAAGGCGTTAAAGAAAAGTACTTATTGGGAGATAACCCAAAAGTTTTAGTTGAGTCTTGGAAGTTATTTCTTCAGTAATAGCCTCTTCTTATCATTTTTGTGTGGTTTTTGTGCCAAGAGTAACCTCTAATGAGAGAGAAGTAATGCTTGGAAAAGTTGTTGTCTCGAAACAGATTTTTGTGCTTCGCTGTAAAAATTCATGAAAAATCTGTGCACGTCGATTTGAGTTGTAATTGTTTGTGCTTCTGCCCCAGGTTGTTACCAACTTTCGTTAGTTCAACACTTTTCGATTTGAGCAACAGAAGGTCTTCGAAAAAATTGGTTTTTACCTGCTGGTCTGTTTTGACAGATTTCTGCCATTATTTGCATTTGCCCCTTAATCTCTTTCTCTTTGAGTTCTCTTTGATCATTTGAACTTTTTAAAGGAAGTCCTACAGTAGCTTTTGTTTTAATGTAAGTTTTATTTGTGTTGGAACTGAACCAAAAGACTTATTATCTTGAGTACACTAATGTTGCTAATGAAGATTGTGTGAAGTTTTGTATGAAGGAAAATTTTAAAGTGTAGGGAAGAGTAATGTGATAAGATGAAGAATGGACAAAATCTCAAGCTTGGGGATGTCACCTGTGTCATCCCAAGAAATATCTAAGAAGTACAAGCATCAAAGCTTGGGGGTGCACAAGGCATCCCCTTCTTCATCAATAAAAATCTCAGGTTTCTTCCAAAACTTCATTTTTATTGTTTCATGCACAGTTGTGTTGTTCTTGGAGCGTCTTCTTTTTTGTTTTTGGTTTTCGTTTGCTTATTTTTCTTGCATAAATTGGTTAGACCCCCTCATTCATACATTAGTTTTCAAATAAGATTGGTTTGGATTGGAAAAGAGTAGGAAAAGTTCATGCTCAAGTGGTAAAAAGGAGCTGGTTTTTGACTGACTTAGACTTTACCATGTCATGCTTGATATTGGTTTGGATTTATGCTTAGTGATTTTTGCTGTAGTGTGACATGTTACAAATAACTGAAATTGCTTAATGTGCCTTGAAAGAATCATGCGTTGTTTTAGCATATTATTGTGGTATTCTCCTTTGATGCTTTATTTGGGTTGACTTGGCGCATGCTCACACCATGTTAAGACTATACCAAGTCACCATAGCCTCTATGATCCTTTAGTTTTAGACTTGTAATATCAGTTTATGCTTTAATTAATGATGTTTTGTCGCTTTGCATGATAGCCATTATTGCTCTCTTAGTTGGTCGCTCCCAGTTTTTTGCTAGCCTCCATACCAAGTATGAGTTCCACTCATGCATCCAAATCCAAATAAAACCAAGTTATTCCAAAGAGTCCACCATACCTACCTATTAGTATTTAATATTTCAAGTATATTCATGTTTTTATCTACCTTCCGAATTAAACTTGTTATGTGAAAACTAGTGATTAAAGCTCTCACGAACTTGATGGCACACTTTACTTTTCTTGCACCTAATAAACTTGAACCATTGTGTCATCTATGTTTTATATGCTTGCACTTATATGTTGGGGATTAGCAGAACCATGCAGTCATGGGGAACGCTTTCAACATTGCACTTGTACATTGTACCCGGTTGGTATCATGCTCTTTTGTTTATGTATGTCGTCAGTGTGAAATGAAAGGGGAGCTTGTAAGTCCATGGAGTTATGTATGTGTGTTAGAGAAACGCCTGGGCGGCTGGTCTAATCCATGCCTAATCATGGTGGAATCCTGTAGCGTAACCATAATGAGCAATCTATGAAGCATTCTTCTTATAAAAAAAGAGATCAAGATTGAGAAAAAAGAAAAAAAGATGAGAAAAGAGGAAAGGGAGAAAAAAGCACCATTTTCCCATGGTAAATAAGAAGATTGCTGAGATGCTTATTGTCTACTTGCCTTGTCATTTTGATATGGGGATTCTTCCGTATCATCGGGCAAGGGGTACCCCGTTGGCAGGTCTCTATGATACACATGTACTTACTATGACAAGAACTTACCGGTAACTAAACTTGAGTAGCATGAGGAGCGACCCTCGTATTCAAGGGACATGAGATTGCCAACTTATACTTTGTCAAGCATATACTCTATAGTTTGTTCACTTTAACCTTAATCACTTCAAGATGCTTATGATAGGGGCAATAAGAGCTGAAAGCTAATAAGTACCATAATTTTTTGGAAGCTCTTTATGAGACTTGAATCCCTGCTTCCTTCTATGAAGGCCTTTCTTTTACTTTTATGTTGAGTCTCCATCTTCTATCTTTATGCACCTATTAAGAGAGCATAGTGGCCATTCTTATTTTAATGTGCATTGTCCCAAGACTTGTTGATTGATTCATAACTTTGATATTGCTTGTTCTTAAACTATTTGTATCTAGTCACCCTTGTGAACTTTGAAGGTGTCCTATGCATTTATGTTTTGCTACACTATGAGGGACAAGCTGAATACCATTCTCATTATGTTTTCTATATGTGAAACAAACAAACGTCTTGGAAAGCATTGTTATTCATGAATCTTTTGTTCGTACCTTTTCATGTTACAACATAGTTGCTATGTCTCATTGTTAGAACTATATCTTTCATGCTATGTTAAAGTACTATGATCCCAGCTATCAATGTTTTATAAATGCCTTGATCAAGATTGTGATGGTGCATGTCACCTCAAAAATTATTCTTTTTTTCCACTTACCTACTCGAGGACAAGCAGGAGTTAAGCTTGGGGAAGTTGATACATTGCAAATGTTTCTATAATTTTTGATGTTCCATGATTGTTTTATATCTACTTTCTTATGTGTTGTCCACACTTTGGAGTATTTTTATACACTTTCTGGGACTAACCTATTAACAAGATGCCACAGTGTCAGTTGCCTGTTTTCTGCTATTTTTGGTTCCAGAAAAGCCAGAAAATGAATATTCTCGGAATTGGACGGGACAAAAGTCAAAGTCAATATTTCACCGAGGGGAACACGGAGCCAGAAGACGAGACAGAGAAGGGCCTCGAGGGGGCCACAACCCATGGTCGGTGCCTAGGGGGGCTGCAGCCGCCTCGGGCACCCCCTCGGCCTCCCCTTTCGCCTATAAGAAGCCTCCGATACAGAAACCCTAAGTACCCAATCAAAATTCCACGAAAGAGTTTATAGTCGTCGCCATCTCCATCCCTAGATCGGGAGGGATCTGAAGCTCTTCTTGGCACCCTGCCGGAGGGGAGAGATCAGCCTGAAGGCCTTCTTCATCACCATGCCCGCCTCCGGTGTGATGCGTGAGTAGTTCATCCCTGGACTACGGGTCCATGTAGTAGCTAGATGGTTGGTTCTTCTCCTTTGTGCTACCATGTTTAGATCTTGTGAGCTCCATTCATGATCAGGATCATCTATTTGTAATCCTACATGTTGTGTTTGTGGGGATCCGATGGATATTGAGATGCTATTTCAGATTGATTATTGGTTCTATCATGTCTTTGTTATTTGTGATCGTGCATGCTTTCCGTTGTTAGTAGCTATCTTGGCCAAGTAGATGCTAGCAACTCCAAGAGGGAGTATTTATGCTCGATCGTGGGTTCATGCCTCTAGTAATCTAGGGGAGTGACAGAAATCTCTAAGGTACTAGATGTGTTGTTGCTACTAGGGAGAAAACAACAATCCTTTGTTCATATAACAATCGTATTGTTTACTTTACACACTTTGCTTAATGCAATTACCTGTTGCTTGCAACTTAATACTGGAGGGGGTTCAGATGATAACCTGAAGGTGGATTATTAGTCATAGATGCAGTTGGACTACAGTCTATGTATAATGTTGTAATGCCCAATCAAATCTCATAGGAGTCAATATGATTAGTATATGCATGTATGCTTTCTTGATGTGTGTCAATTGCCCCGCTGTAATTTGTTCACCCGACATGTCATCTATCTTAAGGAGAATCACCACTAGTGAACTATGGACCCCGATCCATTCTTTTACCATCAATCTACAATCTATTTACTGTTTTATGTTTACTTTCTGCAAAGCAATTACTATCTTCCACACAATACGTTTAATCCTTTGTTTTCAGCAAAACTGGTTAGATTGACAACCTCACTGTAAGTTGGGGCAAAGTTCTGTGATTGTGTTGTGTAGGATTCCAGGTTGGAAACAACACCTTGGAGGTGTTTCCTTGATCCTACTGGTTCAATAACCTTGGTTTCATAACTGAGGGAAAACTTGTTGTTGTGTTCATCATACGTTCCTCTTGGGGTTCCCCAACGATCTCTACATATTGAGTAAGCACATCCCACAAATAGTCAAGCACACATAATATAGTAATTAGAATCAATCACAAACTAATGGAAAATATATGAAGGCACATCACATCTCACCAATCCCCTACATCTCCCACGCCCAAGGGAATTACTCACACATGAGAGAATAAGGGATCATCAATATAATAAAATAAAGGGAATTCATCTTGGTATTACCGTGGAGATCCACAATAAGAATAGAAAAATATCCAACACAATTTAAGATGGGAAGAACAATTTCAAACACTAGTCTTGCAAGGTGGAGATCCCTCTCTCTCAAGTACAAGTAGTGGCTATGGGGGTGTATTGGCTAGGAGGTTGAAGATCGTGGAGCGAGATGAAGAACATCTTCCCCTTCTTCTCCGGATCTCTTCTTTCTCCCTTCTGGATGGTATGGCGGCTGTTGTGTTGTGTTTTCGACCTCTGTCCCTTCATGAAAGTTGTCCCTTTTGACAAGACAGAGGCGGCGGCAACTATATGATGGGAACTATACGGCCAGAAAAATATTCCCGCCGTATAGTTGCTCGTTAAAGCCTCTGTGTGCTCCCCTCAAGTGCTTCCAAAGAGAGACTTGCTTGTTTTCTCTAGAATACTGTGTTTCTCTAGTTAAAACCTTCTGTTGATGTTCGGAACCTGAAACACGCATTAAAAACGAAGTTTTCTTCTCTACCAAAGTATTAGCGTTAGGTAAAGCCAGAAAACGATCAAATCCGGGAGAAAACCATCAATAAAAGCCATAAAAAATGTGTCGAATCTCACAGCTATCAGTAAGTTGCAAAGGATTTGGGGCTGAAAAGTCCAGACCCAAGACTCAACCTCTTCCATGAGCGAGAATGATGAAAGGTGTCGGAACACTTGGTGCCAATGATTAGGAACAAATACAGCTAGTTTATTTGTACTCTATTGCAAGTGCGAGACTGTTGGAAATATGCCCTAGAGACAAATAATAGTATGCATTATTATCATATTTCATAAAGTTTATGATTAAGTTTTATATCATGCTATAACTGTATTGATAGGAAACTTCAATACATGTGTGATATATAAACTAGGAGTTCCCGGTGAAGCTCTAGTCACTGGTTCATTGGTCAACATATGATAAAGGTTTCCTGATCATGTGGCATTTATGCCAGTTTACAATGGAGTCACCTCATTACGAGAATGAGATGATGAGCTATACCCAACCTAAGCATCATGACACGATCATGTCACGAAGTTCATGTTACGATGATTAGAATATACCTAGTGTCCTATTTCTTAGACCATGAGACCATATCAATCATTGTTACTCGAGGATATTAAGATAGCATCAAACATCATCTGGTGACACGGTGATTATAAAGGTTTGTTCTTGTATTCGAAGGAACAGTTGAGGCAATATGCGTTAAGAGCGGGTTTTGTCCATCCGCGTGATGGAAAAGATACTCGAGGGCCCACTCAGAGAAGTTATATCCAATAGCTGCGCAGTGTGTGATTTGATCACAAGGATATCACTTGTCAAAACGAGTCAAACATCATTTGTTGATAACGAGATTGAACACAACATGGTGATATCATTGATCAGATCTCGAACAATGCAAGTATCGAGAGACAAAAGGAATACGACACGACGTTCATGGTTCAACGAATGGCATAGAAGGAGTTCCACATCAACAGGGATTGAATAATATGTAAGAGAATGTTTAATAATGATTTAATCATTCAATTATATTTATTCAATAAAAGAAAAACAAATTAAAATGGTCGAAATACCTAATTGGGCCAAAATCAGTAGGGAAAAGAGCCCATGATGGAAAGACCAAAGGGAGGAGAGAGAGGGGGTGGTCGGATGGGCCAAGGCACCCCGCGTGGGACCCACTTGGGCCCTGGCCGCCCCCTCTCCCCTCTCCTTTGTATAGTCCCACATCGAAGACAATTGCCCATGTGGGCGTTTTCCCCTATATAAAGAGAGGTATTTGTTGGAAATATGCCCTAGAGACAAATAGTAGTAAGGACTATTATCATATTTCATATAGTTTATGATTAAGTTTTAAATCATGCTATAACTGTATTGAGTGGAAACATCAATACACGTGTGATGTATAAACAACCAGGGGTTCTCAGTGAAACTCTAGTCACTGGTTCATTGGTCAACAGATGATCAAGTTTCCTGATCATGTGGCATTTATGCCAGTTGGAAATGAGGTTATCTCATTCAGAGAATGAGATGATGAACCAATACCCAACCTAAACATCATGACCCGATCATGTCACGAAGTTCAAGTTATGATGATTAGAAATGGATCCTGGTACACTATTCCTTAGACCGTGAGGCTATATCAATCACTGTCTCCTGAGAGTGCTTAGATAGCATCAAACACCATCTGGTTAAACGGTGGTTATAAAGGTGTGTTCAGGTACTCGGAGGAAACTTTAGAGGCAATATATGTCAAGAGCAGGATTTGTCCGTCCATGTGACGGGAAGATACTCAAGGGCCCACTCGGAGAAGTTATATCCAATAGCTGCGCAGCGTGTGATTTGATCACGGGGATATCACTTGTCGGAACGAGTCAAATAGCGTTGTTCGGTAACAAGATTGAACACGACATGGTGATGTCATTGATCAGATCTCGGGCAACGCAAGTATCGAGTGACAAAGGGAATAAGACACGACTGTCCCGGTTCAAACGACGAAAGATCTTCGTGGAACGCACAGGGGTCACATGGCCATCCAGGTCCCTCTGTCGATCATTGGTGCGGGAGTGTCCCGACCATGTCTGGAGTGTTCCCGAACCGTGGGGTATCATGCTTAAGGGCTTGATGATTCTTAGAGAGTGTTTATAGGATCGGTGGAATCACCGAAGAAGAGAAGGGAGAAAACCTGGAAGGGTTTCGGTAAGTCCGGAGGATGTTCGTAGTGGAGGTGGAAGGTGATCCATAGCCACGGAGGTTGAATAATATGTGAATGAATGTTAAATGTTGATTTAATCATTTATTTATAATTATTTAATAAAGAGAAAATCAATTTAAAAGGTCAAAGGCTTAATGGGCCAATTCCTAGAGGGGAAAGGCCCAAGAGGGGATCCCACCCCTAGGAAGGGCCTGGGGGTGGCCGGCGGCCCTAGTGGGACTTCCCTCACGTGGGGCCCATGGTGGGGGCTGGCCGGCGCGCCACCCCACCCCTCTCCCATGATTAGTCCCACCCCGGGACTTTGAGGGAGGGTGTACCCCCTCCTCCCCTATATATAGTGGGGGTATTTGGCCAGATAAATACACAAATAATCAATAAAGGTCTCCCCACTTTTGGGAGGACCTCTAATTGATATTTTCTCTCTCCCCCTCTCTCTCTCGTGACCGTGGTCCAAAGTCCGGACTGCGCGAGCGAGAGACATCTTCACCGCGGAGCGCCGTCGCGCTGCGGGATTCGGATCCGGGAGCTCTACTTCCACAACTGCTGCTGGATCGGGGAAGCGGGAGTCATCGTTAGGCACCGGACGTGTGTAACTCCCCGCGAGGTGTCGCACTTGAGGCACTCAAGTCGTTGGAGCCAGAAGGAGCGCAAGGACTTCATCACGACCTTGAGGTCGGCTTCGGCTCGTCTACATCAACCACACTCTCCTGAGCGTTGACAACGCTTTTCGGTCTTCAAGGGTAAGTTCGCGAAAAGCCCCTCCTGTTACTGTATTACTAATAGATAGGTCCTAGCAGCTTCAGGGGTTCAGGGGCATAGGGTAAATTTTATTGTTTTCATACGCGGAACCCCTACAGTGGTATCAGAGCTAGATCTATGTGTAGTAATGCTAGTACGGGTAGAACACACGAGATGTAGCGTGTGGGCGTTGATCTTTTAGTTTTTACCCTCCCACATGTACTTGTGTATACCGCAGTAATGCTTGATGAAGCGGCCCCCAACCGACTTTACGCGTTCATTCGCGAGACTGGTCCACGCTTGACATACGACTTGTACCGTATAAAGTGGCTTAGGGGGTGTCTGTGTCTCTCGCATTAGTTGGTATACCATTTGCAACGGAGGGCCCGATATGGGTGTAGTAGAGACAACTACTTGATCAGCGTTGTGTTGAAAGTTCGTAGGTAAGAACGGTTCTTGTGCGAAAGCCCATTCAGCCACGTAAAACATGCAAAGATAAAGTAGAGGCGTCTAACTTTGTTTTGCAGGGGGGCATTGCTTTGTGATATGGTTGTGGCAAAGGTAAAGTGATTACCTTTTGTTACATAGTAGTAGATAGTCACGAAGGTGACGAACTACCATGTCCGAAAGACATCGGTACCCTAGTGTCTACGGCGCCAGAACCCTGGCGCCGGAACCCGGTGACGGCGGATGGAGATCATGACGTGAAGGACCATATCACATAGCATTTACATTCAATGTTATTGTTTGTATGTATTATTGTGTGCTAGTATTAGATACTCGACGGTAGCCTAATAAGATGATCCCTGTTAAAATTACCAACGATTGTGTTCCCCCTTAGTGTGCACCACCAAGAAAGTTCTTCGGTATGAGGCATGCCGTGATGATCGGGTGTCAGACATATCTACGTTCACATACAGTGGGTGTAAGCCATGTTGCACAGCGAATACACTAAGGTTGAGTTGGCGAGCCTAGCATGTACAGACATGGCCTCGGAACACGGATGGTCGAAAGATCGCGCACGAGTAGCATGAATGATGTAACCGACGTTTAGCGTCCACCCTTGAACCCACATTGATGGCCATGATGATCGGGGGAGATGTGGCTGATAGGGGTCGTGTTATCACTAGGAACCCTTTTGGGGATAGGTGTTTCTGAGTGGAGTTATTATTAACTCATTTAATTATAAACTTAGTCTAAATTCCTTTTGCAATTATAAATGTAGATGGGACCTTTCGTGTTGACAATTGAATGGTTAGAAGGAGAGAAGCTCAGATTAGATGGATCAAACTTCTCCATTTGGGTTGCCAGTCTCCATGTTCTCCTTAGCGAGAATGACATGGTCGACTATATACTCGACGGGATGGATTTGGATCAGCCCACGGACCTTGAGACCCCAGAGGAGCGGAAAGACCGCTATCTCCGTCGTGAGATGGCCTCCTATATTTCAGTTGTGATGCGTTTCGGAATGGTGGACGAGTTGTGGCCTTTCGTGGGTGATGTCAACCCTCGTTCGGTAATGCTACAGCTTGGGACACATTTCGTGGAGTAGACACGCATTTGGGAGCATGAGCCGATGGGAGACTTCCTCTCCATTAAGATGGAGGAGAACTCATCACTGGATGACCACTTGGAGCACATGCATGATGTGTACATGAGGCCTGCATACTTCCTGGACGTCTGGATTACGGGCTCTTTTGCAAACGCCATTGTGCTGCGGTCGCTGCCACCAAGCTACCGAGCACAAGTCAGGACTTGCGTAATGAGGGGCGACGCGGAAACAATGGAGTTCCACCGGTTCATGACACATCTCAGAAATGTGTTGGTTGAACCAGATATCCCTCAGGTCGTCAACGACAAAGGTATATATTTGATATACAGTTTTATAAATGTTATAATCTTGCAAACACATTTGTAGTGTTAAGTATATCTAATACTTGTTCTGTTTTACTGAAAACAGGTCCTTCTGCATTAGAGGTGCTTGCTGGAGAGGAGGTGACATTGTGTGTTGATGGCGAGCATGCTGATGACGGCCGACGAAACTCTCCCTCGACATTTATCATTTAGTTTATGTTTTAGGATGATTATTGTAATCGAGAGATTTGAACTTGTTTAGTGTGTCTCACACTTCGTGAGACGGTTATTCATATGAGTTTGTAACAAATAGTTGTTCCACTTTTATGAATGATTTCTATTCGCGTTCATATCTTGTTTGATTACTTGTGAATTATCCTTGTCGTTTGAAACTAATTGATAATGCATGAACATTTGTAAAACATTAAAATGCCTTGTTTAAAATACCCAACTTAATGATATTTCATTAAATGAATGAAACCATTGTTTGAATTCAAAGTTATAATGATAATATGTGAAAGTCATTCGATTTCTTATCACATATAAATCATGCCTAAGTTCGGCAAAATAACTTGAACACCGTGTATTACTTGAATACAAAGTGTTTAAAGAATTGTTAAAAGTAAATACATATTCGATGTATTGGGTTTTTAACGAAAATGGTAATTATCATTATATGATTGTTTAAATGTGTAAAGTAGTTTACCAAAGGAAACATGAATATGAAACTATTTGATATGATCAGAGTGTTTCATCAACAAAGGGTATAAATATAAAAGAGAATCAAATTGCTATGATTTGATCGATAGCAATGAAATTCAAATTTATAAGGATGGCACAAAAGAAATTGTGGAATGCAAAGCGTTTTGAAACGTCAAAATGCAAAGCATCACAATATGATATTTGATATCAAAGGGGTTGAATAGAAGGCACCAAATAAATCGTTGTAGTGTAGATGTAGAGACCATTAGTTAGAAATAGTTAGCACTCAATTAGAATTGGTAAACCGTTTGAATTCGTGAAGGTTTTGGGGTTATTCGATATAACCAAAACAAAAGCGAATAAGTCCTTGTAGTGTATTCATTGGAAACTTTGAATACGAAATCCATAGCTGAAACCAAAAGGAAAAGCAAAACTTGTATTGCTTGGATTTTGGTGCATTCTTGAGAAAGCTCACTTTTAGTGATATTTCTCGATTATGAAGCAAATGGAAAATAGTGTAAAACACGATGAGGATTCAAAACCCTACATCAGAGTGTTGAGAAGCGCAACGGACAACGTTCCTGAACGATTCTCTTCACAGAAGGAAAGAGTCAATGATATTGATCATTGTGTTTTCCCCACTGGTGTTTTCACTACATGAAGTAGGATTCAAAATGTAATCCATATCTTGTATGGAGACATTTGTGAATCATTTGTCATGATTCTTGGAATATGACATACCTACGAACTACTAAGGAAATAATGGTGAACTAGAATTATGAGAAATCCTAAAAGGAAAATTCACTTGAGATTAGAAAGCAATTCGTTGCTGAATCTCACAAGTAAAAGGAGTTACTTGTATTTTCCCAAATGACTGCAAAGCCATAGTGGAAAAGGGGGTGAATGACAAGCACAATTTGTCAAATATTGGATGAATTCAAATGAATTTTATTCAAGTATGCTAAATGTCTAGTGGATTTGAAACTAGTAGAAGTACTAGTATCTCATAGTAAAACTCCAAATTTGATATTTGATCAAAGGATTTTGAAATTGTTCAAAATAGTGAATGGATATGCAATTTGCATAAAATTGAGTGGGAGCTATGAAAGTCTTCCTGAAACAATATGCGATTGACATATTTTTGAGTGGGAGCTTATAGGGGTAATTCTTAAGTGTGTTAAGAATGAAAGCGCAAATACTTATAAATAATGATTTATAAGATGTAGAAGTTGATAATAAGTGTATTGTGATATTATGTAGTATTCCTTAAGGGATTCTGAAAAGTGTTTCAGAATAGAAGTTAATTAAGGAACTGATCCTTAATAACTCAAATTAGGAATAGTATTAAGTTTAACATCAATGGTTGAAAGAAAGAAAAAGGATGATCGTCATCCACTATGTTGAGAAATAGGTTCTATGTTAGTAAACCATGATGATAACTTAGCATAATATGTGATCCAAATAAGAAACGTTTGAAAGTGATTAAGTTCGAATCACAGAACGTTGAGCTAAGTTTGTCCGCAGTGTCTAATAGAGAACTGTAGACATGTTTTCCAAATCCATGAAGGATGACATATCTTAAATCATAAAGAGTTATGTTATAAGGGAATATGTTGGAAACTCCTATAGATACCGATCAAAAGTCAAGTAGGAAGCAAGGTGAACAAAAACATCGAAAGTTGCATAGAGTGCACTAGTGTTTTGATGAATACATTTATAATAATAGATAAGGGTACCATCTAAAGTGTTGTATAAAGTTATGGCGGGGCTAATTCGCTTTTAACGTAGAATGATGTGTCCCAGGGCACAGTGCCCATGAGAAAGCCCTCGAGGTTGATCTAACGTCACTGTAGGCTCCTGGAATCAGGCCTCGTTCTGCTGCCATAGCAACGATGCATACACACAGATGCTATCATGAGATGATAAAGTATTAATGTCAATCAAGGTGACATTAGTAAGTTGCAAAGGATTTGGGACTGTAAAGTACAGAGCCCAAGACTCAACCTCTTCCATGAGAAAGCATGTTCAGGGTACCGGTTATATGGTGCCAATGATTGAAAACAAATGCGGCTAGTGTATTTGTACTCTAGTGTAAGTGGGAGACTGTTGGAAATATGCCCTAGAGACAAATAGTAGTAAGGACTATTATCATATTTCATATAGTTTATGATTAAGTTTTATATCATGCTATAACTGTATTGAGTGGAAACATCAATACACGTGTGATGTATAAACAACCAGGGGTTCCCAGTGAAACTCTAGTCACTGGTTCATTGGTCAACAGATGATCAAGTTTCCTGATCATGTGGCATTTATGCCAGTTGGAAATGAGGTCATCTCATTCAGAGAATGAGATGATGAACCAGTACCCAACCTAAACATCGTGACCCGATCATGTCACGAAGTTCAAGTTACGATGATTAGAAATGGATCCTCGTAGACTATTCCTTAGACCGTGAGGCTATATCAATCACTGTCTCTCGAGAGTGCTTAGATAGCAACAAATGCCATCTGGTAAAACGGTGGTTATAAAGGTGTGTTCAGGTACTCGGAGGAAACCGTAGAGGCAATATATGTCAAGAGCGGGATTTGTCCGTCCATGTGACGGGAAGATACTCAAGGGCCCACTCGGAGAAGTTATATCCAATAGCTGCGCAGCGTGTGATTTGATCACGGGGATATCACTTGTTGGAACGAGTCAAGTAGCGTTGTTTGGTAACAAGATTGAACACGACATGGTGATGTCATTGATCAGATATCAGGCAATGCAAGTATCGAGTGACAAAGGGAATAAGACACGACTGTCCCGGTTCAAACGACGAAAGATCTTCGTGGAACGCACAGGGGTCACATGGCCATCTAGGTCCCTCTGTCGATCATTGGTGCGGGAGTGTCCCGACCATGTCTGGAGTGTTCTGGAACCGTGGGGTGTCATGCTTAAGGGCTTGATGATGCTTAGAGAGTGTTTATAGGATCGTCGGAATCACCGAAGAATAGAAGGGAGAAAACCGGAAGGGTTTCAATAAGAACGGAGGATGTCCGGAGTGGAGGTGGAAGGTGTTCCATAGCCACGGAGGTTGAATAATATGTGAATGAATGTTAAATGTTGATTTAATCATTTATTCATAATTATTTAATAAAGAGAAAATCAATTTAAAAGGTCAAAGGCTTAATAGGCCAATTCCCGGAGGAGGAAAGGCCCAAGAGGGGATCCCACCCCTAGGAAGGTCCTAGGGGGTGGCCGGCGGCCCTAGTGGGCCTTCCCTCATGTGGGGCCCATGGTGGGGGCTGGCCGGCACGCCACCCCACCCCTCTCCCATGATTAGTCCCACCCCGGGACTTTGAGGGAGGGTGTACCCCCTCCTCCCCCTATATATAGTGGGGGTATTTGGCCAGATAAATACACCAATAATCAATAAAGGTCTCCCCACTTTTGGGAGGACCTCTAATTGATATTTTCTCTCTCCTCCTCTCTCTCTCGTGACCGTGGTCCCAAGTCTGGACTGCGCGTGCGAGAGACATCTTCACCGCGGAGCGCCGTCGCGCTGCGGGATTCGGATCCGGGAGCTCTACTTCCGCAATTGCTGCTGGACCAGGGAAGCGGGAGTCATCGTCAGGCACCGGACGTGTGTAACTCCCCGCGAGGTGTCGCACTTGAGGCACTCAAGTCGTTGGAGGCAGAAGGAGCGCAAGGACTTCATCACGACCTTGAGGTTGGCTTTGGCTCGTCTACATCAACCACGCTCTCCTAAGCGTTGACAACGCTTTTCGGTCTTCAAGGGTAAGTTCGCAAAAAGCCCCTCCCATTACTGTATTACTAATAGATAGGTCCTGGCAGCTTCAGGGGTTCAGGGGCGTAGGGTAAATTTTATTTTTTTCATACGCGGAACCCCTACAGTATTTTGACAAATTAAATACACAATAATTAATAAAGGTTTCCTCTCTTTTGAGGAGACCTCCAGTTGATTCTATCTCTCTCTCCCGTGACCATGGTCCCAAGTCCGGATCAGGCGAGCAGGAATCTTCATCACAGTGGAGCACCATCGCGCTGCAGGATTCGGGTCCAGAAGCTCTACTTCCGCAACTGCTGCTGGATTGGAGGAGCGAGAGTCATTGTCATGCACCAGACATGTGTAACTCCCTACGAGGTGCAACACTTGGGGCACTAGAAGTCGTTGGAGCCGCAGGAGCTGTCGGGACTTCAACACGACCTCGAGGCCGGCTTCGGCTCATCTACATCAACCACACTCTCCCGAGCGTTGACAACGCTTTTCGGTCTTCAAGGGTAAGTTCGTGAAAAGCCCCTCCCGTTACTGCATTACTAATAGATAGGATCTGGCATTAGGGTTCTTTGCGTAGGGAAAAATTATTGTTTTCATGCGCGAACCCCTACACTTTAGTTGTGCTGAACTTGCTTTTGAACTATGCCATGATGAATTTAGGTGGATTATATTTTGTGAGTTTGATCTCGTTGGATGCTATATTTGTGTGGATTTGGTGTTGGTGATGTGCGCGCGCTGCAAAATACAGCGCCTGGTGAATTATTAGGATCCACGCGCTGCAAAATACAGTGCTTGGTGAGGCTCCATTCACCTATGCACGCAAATACAAGATACAACATGCTGTAAACAGCTTTTACAACATCAAAATATAGAGCGCCTATTGGAGATGCCCTTACGTGTTGAGAGCATCTCCACTCGAGGGGGGTGTCCTAAAGTCCCCCTAAAGGGCTATCGGGGGTGTTGATGACTCGTTTCCTACGTCCAACAACAGGGTTATTGTAGTACTCGTAGCGGCAACTATTTATTAGAAAGATCGATCCCAAAGGAGCTTTGCAGGATGGAAACCACACAACCCCGCAACTGCGTTGTCAATGCAGCAACTTTCGCACCCAAAACGGTGTTTGGAAATAGACTACTCTATAGGTTACTAGAATAGCAATGAATGAGCGAGTAACTAAGAGCAAAGTAAATAACAAAAATAAAGTAGAGCAAGAGAGTATCTATGAAGTATTGTGTAATATGATTGAGGGGTTCTCAAGGAGTGTAGGATTCACCACTCGCATGGAATAATTATGAATGATTAGGATAACCTATTTCTTATGTCATGATGTGTGTGGAGAGAGCTCCATAATAAGATGTTCACTAAAAGGCTCGTAGGAAGACACTTTGTTCAGCCAAGAGTGAGGTCACCTCTAAATAACCACTGCGATGTCTGAGAGAAGTCACTCATACAAACCACCGAAATTAAGGGTTTCCCCGTGGATATCGTAATTAGCTTAGGGAGTCCTGATGGCTCAAAATATATCGAGCTCGTTGAGGAACCCCAAGAGGAAGTATGATGAGCATAGCAGCAAGTTTTCCCTCAGTTATGAAACCAAGGTTATCGAACCAGTAGGAGCAAGGAAACACCTCCAAGGTGTTGTTTCCAACTTGGAATCTTGCACAACACAACCACAGAACTTTGCCCCAACTAACAGTGAGATTGTCAATCTCACCGGTTTTGTTGAAAACAAAGGATTAAACGTATTGTGTGGAAGATAGTAATTGCTTGCAGAAAGTAAAGAGTAAACAGTAAGTAGATTGTAGATTGATGGTAAAAGAGTGGACCAGGGTTCATAGTTCACTAGAGGTGATTCTCCTTAAGATAGATGACATGTTGGGTGAACAAATTATAGCGGGGCAATTGATAGACACCGAGAAAGCAAACATGCATATATTAATCATCTTGACTCCTATGAGATTTGATTGGGAATTACAACATTATACATAGACCATAATCCAACTGCATCTATGACTAATAATCCACCTTCAGGTTATCATCCGAACCCCCTCCAGTATTAAGTTGCAAGCAACAGATAATTGCATTAAGCAAAGTGTGTAAAGTAAACAATACGATTGTCCCATGGACAAAGAATTGTTATTTTCTCCCTAGTAGCAATAGCACATCTAGTACCTTAGAGATTTCTATCACTTCCCCAGATTACTAGAGGCATGAACACACTATCGAGCATAAATACTCCCTCTTGGAGTTGCTAGCATCTACTTGGCCAAGATATCTACTAACAACGGAAAGCATGCAAGATCACAAATAACATAGACATGATAGAATCAATAATCAATCTCAAATAGCATCTCAATATCCATCGGATCCCCGCAAACACAACATGTATGATTACAAATAGATGATATTGATCATGAACGGAGCTCACAAGATCTAAACATGGTAGCACAAAGGAGGAGAACCAACCATCTAGCTACTACATGGACCCATAGTCCAGGGATGAACTACTCACGCATCACACCGCAGGCAGGCATGGTGATGAAGAAGGCCTCCAGGGTGATCTCTCCCCTCCGGTAGGGTGCCGGGAAGAGCTTCAGATCCCTCCCGATCTAGGGATGGAGATGACAGCGGCTACAGACTCTTTCGTGGAATTTTGATCGCGTACTTCGGTTTTTCGTCCTAGGAGGCTTTATAGGCGAAGGGGCAAGGTCTGTGGATCACCAGGGGGCCCAAACCCCCTGGTGGCGCACCCCCCAAGGCCACGCCGCCACCAGGTGTGGCTGCCCTGGTGCGCCACTTCGTCTCCCCTCCGGACTCCGTGTTGCTTCGGGTAAAATATTGACTTTGGCTTTTGTCCGGGCCAATTCCGAGAATATTTCTTTACTAGCTTTTCTGAAACCAAAAACTGCAGAAAACCGGCAACTGGCACTGTGGCATCTTGTTCATAGGTTAGTTCCAGAAAATGTGTAAAAATACTCCAAAGTGTGGACAAAACATAAGAAAATAGATATAAAACAAGCATGGAACATCAAAAATTATAGATACATTTACAACGTATCAACATCCGCAAGCTTAACTCCTGCTCGTCCTCGAGTAGGTAAGTGATAAAAAAGAATAATTTTTTAAGGTGACATGCACCATCACAATCTTGATCAAGGTATTTGTAAAACATTGGTAGCTGGGATCATAGTACTTTAACATAGCATGAAAGATATAGTTCTAACAATAAGACATAGCAACTATGTTATAACATGAAAAGATACAAACAAAATATTCATGAATACAAATGCTTTGAAAGACGTTTGTTTGTTTCACATATAGAAAACATAGTGAGAACGGTATTCATCTTGTCCCTCATAGTGTAGCAAAACATAAATGCATAGGACACATTCAAAGTTCATAAGGGTGACTAGATACAAATAGTTTAAGAACAAGCAATATCAAAGTTATGAATCAATCAACAAGTTTTGGGACAATGCACATTAAACTAAGAATGGCCACTATGCTCTCTCAATAGGTGCATAAAGATAGAAGATGAAGACTCAACATAAAAGTAAAAGAAAGGTCCTTCATAGAAGAAAGCAGGGATTCAAGTCTCATAAAGATCTTCCAAAAATTATGGTACTTATTAGCTTTCAGCTCTCATTGCCCTATCATAAGCATCTTTAGGTGATTAAGGTTAAAGTGAAAAATATGAGGATATGCTTGACAAGTTATAAGCTGAAAATCTCATGCCCCTTACTTACGAGTATCGTTCCTCATGCTACTCAACTTTAGTAACAGGTAAGTTCTTGTCATTGTAAGTACATGTGTATCATAGAGAACCACCAACGGGGTAGCCCTTGCCCGATGATACGGAAGATTCCCCATATAAAAATGACAAGGCAAGCAGACAATAAGTATCTCAGTGATCCTTTTATTTCCTATTTGCATAGGACTTTTTTCTTCTTTTTTTCTTTCCTATTTGCATATGTTTTTTTGTAGAGGATGCTTCATAGATTGCTCACTATGGTTATGCTGCAGGTTTCCACCATGATTAGGCATGGCTTAGACCAGTCGCCCAGGCGTTTCTCTAACACATATACGAACTCCATGAGCCTTACAAGCTCCCCTTTCATTTCACACCGTCGGGATCCATAAGCAAAAGAACATGATATCAACTAAATAAAGTGTAATGTTGAAAGCATTCCCCTTGATTACATGGTTCTGCTAATTCACAACTTACAAAACGCAAGCATATAAGAAACATAGATGGGCACAATGGTTCAAGTTTATTACGTGCAAGAAAAGTAAAGTGTACCATCAAGTTCGTGAGAGCTTTAATCACTAATTTTCACATAACAAGTTTGATTCGGAAGGTAGATAAAAACATGAATATACTTGGAATAGCAAATGCTAATAGGTAGGTATGCTGGACTCTTTGGAATAACTTGGTTTTATTTGGAGTTGGATGCATGAGTGGAACTCATACTTGGTATGGAGGCTAGCAAAAGATTGGGAGCGACCAACTAACAGAGCAATAATGGCCATAATCATGCAAAGCGACAAAACATTATTAATTAAAGCATAAAGTGATATTACAAGTCGAAAACTAAATGATCATAGAGGCTATGGTGACTTGTAATAGTCTTAATATGGTGTGAGCATGCGCCAAGTCAACCCAAATAAAGAATCAAAGGAGAATACCACAATACTGTGCTTTTATATGCTAAAACAACACATGATTCTTTTAAGGCACATTAAGCAATCTCAATTGTTTGTAACAAGTCATGATACAGCAGTAATTACTAAGCATAAAGTCAAAACAATATCAAGCATGACATGACAAAGCCTAGGCCACAGTCAAAAACAAGACTCCTTTTACACCACTTATAAGCATAAACTTTCCTACTCTTTTCCAATCCAAATCAACCTATTTGAAACTATGTATGAATGTGGGGGTCCAACCAATTTATTTCAGCACACTAAGCAAACTAAAACTAAAAAAACGAAGACGCTCCAAGAACAACACAATTGAGCATGAAACAATAAAAATGAAGCGTTTGGAAGAAAGCTGAGATTTTTATTGACGAGGAAGGGGATGCCATGGGCATACCCAAGCTTTGTCGCTTGTACTTATTGAATATTTCTTGGGGTGACACGGGTGGCATCACCAAGCTTGATCTTTTGTCCATACTTCATCTTATCACATTACTCTTCCCTACACTTTAAAATTTCCTGCATACAAAACTTCACACAATCTTCATTAGCAACATTAGTGTACTCAAGATAATAAGTATTTTTGGTTCATTTTAAACATAAGTGTAAGTGATCATATAGAACTCAAAGAGAACTCAAAGAGAAAGAGATTAAGAGACAAATGCAAATAATGGCAGAAATTTGTCAAAACAGACCAGCAGGTAAAAACCGATTTTTTCGAAGACCTTCTGTTGCTCAAATCGAAAAGTGTTAAACTAACGAAAGTTGGATAACAGCCTGGGGCATAAGCACAATAAAGTACAGCTCAATTAGACGTACAGAGATTTTTCACGAATTTTTACAGCGAAGCACAAAAATCTGTTTCAGGACAGCAACTTTCCCAAGTCTTACTTCTCTCTCATTAGAGGTTATTCTTGGCACAAAAACCACACAAAAAGGATAAGAAGAGGTTATTACTGAAGAAATAACTTCCAAGACTCAACAAAATATTCTAAAGAAATTTGGGTTATCTCGCCTTTGAGCTAGGCATAAGAAGCAAGAATCAAGTATTCTCAAATGAAAAGGCATTAAGATCAATACCATAAATATCTTCAACAAGGCAAGGTATCTCATCCAAATAAGTTCTAGAGGATCCTCTATCAATACTCTTGGGTTCACTATTTTCATCAAACAGGTTTTCAGGAACAATCCAATCAAAATTCTTTTCTAAGGCTTCATGCATTCCTACAAGTTTAAAAGGTATCAGTATTTAAATCTCCTCCCCATTTTTAGGTTTTGTTTTGTCCATCTTTTCTCGCGTACCAATAATATCTACACATGAGCCTAGCATATTAAAATGATCAAAGACTTTTCTGGCTTCCTTAACGACATCATAGAATTCTTTAAGCAAAGTTTCTAGAATAAAATCTCTCTTTTCAGTATCCTCAATATCTTTAAGTTTAAGAAACATTACTTGCATTATGGGGTTAAGGTTAACAAACATAGCTTCCAACATGTGAGATAAAGAAGCTGCATCAATTTCATAATTTGGAGCAAGATCTGCTAAGGATCTATCCTCAATATCCTCATGCTTGCTAACATGATTAAAGAATTCTTCAATATTATCTTTCCCAATTATATAGCCACTACCTATTGAAAGCCCTTTTAGAGTGAACTTAGGTGTCAACATGGCGAGCCAAGAACGAGGTGGCAACTTACAGAAAGAACTATTTTTTTGTGTTTTTAATATGAAGAAGTAAACTAGTACAACTAATTTTTGTGTGTTTTTGATAAAGAAACAAGCAAACAAAGCCGAAATAAACTAAGAAAAACAAAAAAACAAAGTAAAGAGATTGGTTATGAGGGACTCCCCTTGTGAAGATGTCCTTGACTCCCCGGCAATGGCATTAGAAAAAAAGGCTTGATGGCTCAAAATATATCGAGCTTGTTGGGGAACCCCAAGAGGAAGGTATGATGAGCACATCAGCAAGTTTTCCCACAGTTATGAAACCAAGGTTATCGAACCAGTAGAAGCAAGGAAACACCTCCAAGGTGTTGTTTCCAACTTGGAATCCTGCACAACACAACCACAAAACTTTGCCCCCAACTTACAGTGAGGTTATCAACCTCACTGATTTTGCTGAAAACTAAGGATTAAACGTATTGTGTGGAAGATAGTAATTGCTTGCAGAAAGTAAATAGTAAATAGTAAGTAGTAAGTAGATTGTACATTGATGATAAAAGAGTGGACTGGGGTCCATAGTTCACTAGAGGTGATTCTCCTTAAGATAGATGGCATGTTGGGTGAACAAATTACAGCGGGGCAACTGACAGACACCGATAAAGCATACATGCATATACTAATCATCTTGACTCCTATGAGATTTGATTGGGCATTACAACATTATACATAGACCGTAATCTAACTGCATCTATAACTAATAATCCACCTTCAGGTTATCATCCAAACCCCCTCCAGTATTAAGTTACAAGCAACAGATAATTGCATTAAGCAAAGTGTGTAAAGTAAACAATATGATTTTCCCATGGACAAAGGATTGCTGTTTTATCCCTAGTAGCAACATCAAATCTAGTACCTTAGAGATTTCTATCACTTCCCAGATTACTAGAGGCATGAACCCACTATCGAGCATAAATACTCCCTCTTGGAGTTGCTAGCATCTACTTGGCCAAGATAGCTACTAACAACGGAAAGTATGCAAGATTACAAATAACATAGACATGATAGAATCAATAATCAATCTGAAATAGCATCACAATATCCATTGGATCCCCACAAACACAACATGTAAGATTACAAATAGATGATCTTGATCATAAATGGAGCTCACAAGATCTAAACATGGTAGCACAAAGGAGGATAACCAACCATCTAGCTACTACATGGACCCATAGTCCAGGGATGAACTACTCACGCATCACACCGGAGGCAGGCATGGTGATGAAGAAGGCCTCCAGGGTGATCTCTCCCCTCCGGCAGGGTGCCAGGAAGAGCTTCAGATCCCGCCCGATCTAGAGATGGATATGATGGCGGATACAGACTCTTTCATGGAATTTTGATCGGGTACTTAGGATTTTCATCCCGGGAGGCTTTTATAGGCGAAGGGGCAAGGTCAGTGGAGCAGCAGGGGGCCCATACCCCTGGTGGCGTGCCCCCCAGGTCGCGCCGCCACCAGGTGTGGCTGCCTTGGTGCGCCACTTCATCTCCCCTCCGGACTACGTGTTGCTTCGGGTAAAATATTGACTTTGGCTTTGGTCCGGTCCAATTCCGAGAATATTTCCTTACTAGCTTGTCTGAAACCAAAAACAACAGGTAACATGCAACTAGCACTGTGGCATCTTGTTAATAGGTTAGTTCCAGAAAATGTGTAAAAATACTCCAAAGTGTGGACAAAACATAAGAAAGTAGATATAGAACAAGCATGGAACATCAAAAATTATAGATACGTTTACAACGTATCAAGTTCCTCTTTAATCCTCCTTTGACCGTGTAGATTATGAGCTGGCGCCAATCTGTCACAGGGCCATTCCGGGTATGCTTCCAAGACACGTTCAAAGGATTTCTCCCTCCTTTAGTCCTGAGGGAAAATGATATGCGGCCGACTACACATACCATATAAAGAGAGAGATCAAACACAAATCATAGATCAATGGATCTTTGTACACAAGTAATAGATCATCTTTATTTCAATGCATAATAATACTAGGGTTTCACCATCTCTCCCCAAGAACAAGGCAACTACTCATACATGAAGGTTATAAACATCATGGCAATTGTATGGATGCAATATGAAGGTACAAATTGAATACAAGTACAAATCCATAATAGAGATTGGATCACAACAAATTAAACAAAGGGGATCTAAGTTGGAGACGTTGTTGATGAAGATCGATGCATAGCCCTTCAAGATGCAAGTGTCCTCTCTCCTTTGAGTGCTATGGTGATGTAGATCTTGTGGGCGGCGGCTATGGAGGCGGTGGAGTGGCAGGGCTCCACCCCTATGGCGTGTGTGGACTCTCTCTTGTTCTAGGGTTTCCCCCTCTTTAAATAGGCATATGGAGGTCGGTTTTGCGAACCAACAGAGCTAGGAGCCGAATATGCCCATTGGGCCTTCACAATGTTGTTTAGTTTGACGAAACCAAGCCGTCGGAGGGCGATACGGCCGTATGGTATGGGCGGGCTCCGCCTGTACCAGTGGTCGTTAAGCCTTCTGAACTCTGTAGTGTTTTGGTCGCCATTGCTTCATACAGACTCCGATTGAGGTGTTCTTTAGCTCATTCGATTCGTATGGACGAGGGCTACAACACCATGGCCTTGGATCTTCATTTGGAGTTGATGAAAAATCCCATTTTTTCCTCCCCTCATATGGCCATGTCTGGTGCCTGCAACTTCTCTAGATTGAATCATTTTCGCTCCTTTTATCCATGATTCTCCATAACACCTACACACAAATCAAAGACAGGAAAAAGTTAATAAAATCCTAATAAAACTACTAATGTGCAAAGTCCATGTGGAAATGAATGAAAAGTAGGAATCAATACATAATATACATTGTTGTAGAAAGATGTAGCATGTGATGAGTGAAAATATGAATAATTTTTGTACTTAAATATGCATCAATTTTGGACTCATCAACTTACCCAAGCTAGAATCTTGCTTGTCCATGAGCAAGATGGTGTATTATGGACAAGGTCACCATGTTCATGAGGCACGAGTCAATAACATAAATGAGGAAAAAATTGAAGCAAAAGTATAATATCGAATGTAGAAGATCGATGCTTCATATCCTTATTTTTCTTGCAAGCTCAAAGTAAGAAAGAACATATTCATACAAGGCAACACAGCTTAGTTATTTCAATCTATAAAAGATCAATTAAAACTTCAATTCTCCATGTCAAAAATTAATCTAGCTTTGAAAACAAACTTGTGATCCTCCTATTGTATCTTTTATATTTTGTATCTCCTCAATTTTGTAAAGTAAGGGCTTCAATGAGAATATGAATTCACTTAGGTTGGCAGTCATATGTGTCCAACACTTCATCCATTTGTAAGGCTCATCAAAGTTAGAGAGATGACAAGAACACTATACAAGCTTTGGTAAATCAAGACAATCAAAGTAGAGTTTAATATAAGTATAAATAACTAGAAGTGTAACAATCAATCCAAGTCTTCTAGTTAACTCTTAGCTTGCCAAGGAACACTAGGATATTTTAATAGCAAAATTGAGTAAGAGAGTTCATATCCTAAGTAGCATAATACTGAAGTGTCTTATTGACACCCACATCAGTAAATAAAGGCTATTAAAACACTTCTAATCCAATCACTGTCTTTCAGGAAAATTCATAAAGTAGTAATGAGACCATGCCAAGTACTTGTTATGTGGATCTTCATATTTTTTTTTACTTCTTTGAAGGATGATTCTCAACAAGGATCGTTGAATGACTCTTTTTAAACAATGGTTTGCACAACCTTCAAGAGTACCAATACTTTTTCCCATACGTTGACACGTATGCCACCTATGTCGTCAACTCATAGCCGAAATCAGGGGTTGTACCATAGATCGTTCGTAGGCTAGCGGAGTTTTTGGCATCCCAAGGTGTGCATAAAAAACACAGAACTCTTTAAATAGTATCACAGTTTGATCCACAACGTTAGCTTTGGCATGCAATCACAATTACCGCTATACTTTATTTCAATCAAACAAATCCTTTTAAGAGTGTTGTCAAGTCTATCAAAACATCTATGGGGTTAAGTATCTTCAAAGGTAAACTCTCAAGACAATCACTCATCAAACAAGTCTTAAATTTCAGACTTTTCTTGTTGTACTTGTTTGGCAATATTATTTCAAAGGCAAGACTCGGTTAGCTAAAAGAACTAGAACAAAAGCTTTGACAATTAATCATTCATTCAAATAAAAAGATTTACTCTAACTAATTTGAATTACTCCCACTAGCATGGCATCTTCACAAATCAACCAACTAAGATAAACAATTCAAACTTCAAAAGTGGGATACATGGGATTTAAGTGTAGAAATCATGGCAATGTACTCTAGAGGATCACAAAGTTCTTCTCAAGCTGGATAAATATTTTAACATAGTGAATCAAATCTCTAACTCAACTCTTATGAATCTTAACAAAAGCAAGTGCTTCCATTATATAAACATGAAACACAACTTACCTAAGAAAGCATTCAAAAACAGTGGGCTACATGATTCCACAAAAAGTTTCATCGAACAAGAACATTGCACAAGACTCTATACATGCCAAAGTAAATTCCCCAAGCTACAACTTTTGCAAGAACCCAACTTAAATATATTACCATCAGAAAAAGAGAAAATGCAGTTATGAAAAGAGTGTGTGAGAAGTGGTTACCTCCCCAAGCTTGAATAAAACAAGGGTGACACACTTTACCGTTGAGGTATGAATAACCTAAATTTTGATGGACATGGACCTTTGGTTCAACGAATACTTCCTTGTTGAAGAGTTGAGTTGAAACAACCAAGTGGCTTATGCAAGTATTTACACGGTTGGCATAAACCATGCACGTCATCACACAAGGTTCAAATCCATGCTAAAATAACAAATAAAGTAAAAGCAAAAGATTTGGTGTACGAACGGAGTTTGTTCACCCAACTGTGAAAATAAAATAAAAGAAACATGAAACACTACAGAGAATTAAAGGCTAGGGAGTTTCAAAGGTAGGTAAAGAATATGAACTACAATGGAACATATAGAAGGCAACCCACTGATATGAGGTTGTCAAAATAAAAAGATTGGAGGGGTTATAACCTTTTTGTATCTGTCACTTCCCTTGTTGCGCGGTGCTGCTCCTTGGTACGGGCGCGTGGTACGGACAGGCTCCGCCCGTACTGCACCTAGTCTTCTCTTTTTTTGAAGGATCCCGACGAAGTTGGTACGACCAGGTGGTATGGGCAGGATGTGCCTGTACGGGTGTTCATTAAAACCTCTGAGTCCTCTTCATATTTCCTTCGCCCGGTAACAAGGTGGGTACAGGTGGACGGTACGAACACGTCCCATCGTACTAGTGCTCATTAAGCTTGCAGTCGCTTTTCCGAAAAAATTCTACTTCTTCCGATTTGTCACATGAGCGGTATGGGCGCGCGGTACGGATGGGTCCGCCCGTAAGGCTGCTCGTTAAGCTCGTTGTGAGCTCCGAAACAAGTTATTTTTCTCTGAAAATTATACTAAGGACCTGAAACGTTAGTCCAGCATCCAAACAAAGCAAACATATATTTTTGTTGAGAAGATTTAACCAAGATATGCAACACATTGATTAGAGCAACAAATAATTATACCTGTCGAAAATAGTCCCAAGCCAACTCTAATAGGAAATCATGCATATATACAAGTACCAATGCAACATGAATGCAACTAGACTCAAGACACAAAATTAAGAAAGACACCTAAAAACTTCCAGGTTGCCTCCCGGGAAGCGCTTTCTTTAAAGCCATATAGCCATGCTTAGATGCTCCATTAAATCATCCACCTGGATCCCAGGGGATATCAATTCGAGGTTTACTTGTACTTACCTCTAGCAAAGGGTTGGAGAATCTCATAGTAGAGTGCGATCGAAGTCGTATCCTCTTGCGGTGCATCGGCATCATGTAGATGAATAGGTTCTCGCTTCCAAGCGAGCGTAGATGCACCTAGTGTGGTGAGCATGCCTCCTTATATAGCTGCAACGAGAGGATTAGAGGTTGAAATATAATTATTGAAATTTTACCTTGGTTACAATTATAGGGGAACACTTCATAATATTGTTCCTTTGCAATAGGGTGTAAATCAGGTCCCTGCATATTAACATCAAAAGATTCATAGAAAGGTTCTATCTCTAGTTCATCAATAGTAATGCTCTCCTCATGAGTGTCTAGGCACACGACCTCCGCAGATAAATTACAATCAGTTTTAGCATTATAAGAATCATTACTAGAGAGAGAGAGGCATCATAAACAAATGTAGTATTTGTAGTGTGCCAATCTTTGTCAACCTCAACTTTTTGTTGTTCCTCCTCTTTATCTTGTGGTTCCTCCAAATGGTTATCTTTGGGCACTACGGTTTTAGACCGTGCCTTATGATGGGTTCGTAGCATGGAAAGCAAAAAATTTCTACCGCAAGAACGAACAAAACCCAGATCTAATCTAGATAAAAGCCAAGATCTAATCTATTAGACATGTGCAACGAGATAGATCTGTACTAACCCTTGTAGATCCGAAAGCGTTACGAGATTGGATCTCGTGGTTGATGTAGTCGATCACTTGCCGATCTCAAGATCGAGTGGACGATCCTTCCGGCGCCGCATTCCGGCAGCGCTTCCGCAGTCGGTCACACATGCGGAGTCGAAGCAGACCTTCCTCTCCCTGTTCCAGCGAGCAGCGGAGGTAGTAGATCTTCTCCACGGAATCCCAGCAGCACGACGGCGTGGTGGTGGTGGTGGAGTAGAGAATTCTGCAGGGCTTCGCCTAAGCCTGAGCAGAAGAAAGGAGGAGGAGAGAGGCGGCTAGGGTTTGGAGTAGTGGAGAGAGCCAGGGGGTGGCGCCTCCACCCCTCTATTTAAAGGAGGGAGGCGCCATGGGAGGGGGAGTCCTAGTAGGACTCCCCTCCCTTCCTTGGTCGGCGGATTGGGAGGGGGGAGGAGTCCTCCTCCCCCACGACTCCTTGTCTTGCCCCACAAGGACTCCTTGATCCTTTCTTGGTTTTCAAGCAAACTCCAAGAAATCTTCCAGATCCTTCCGGAACATTCCGAAACCTTCTAGAATCCTCATACAAATACTCCGGAACATTTCCTAACTTAGAAAATGATCCCCAATATATGAATCTTATTCTCCGGACAATTCCGGATCTCCTCGTGATGTCCCGGATCCAATCCGAGACTCCGAACAACATTCGGTCTCCAACGCACATTCCATATCTACTTAAAACAACTTCGAACCTTAAGTGTGTCACCCTACGGTTCGTGAATATGCAGACATGATGGAGACACCTCTCCGATCAATAACCATCAGCGCGATCTGGAGATCCATAACGGCTCCCACATACTCAACGATGACTTCATGATCGATAGAACCATTAACATACGAAACCAATTCCCTTTGTCACGCGATACTCTACTTATCTGAGGTTTGATCGTCGGTATCTCCATACCTAGTTCTACCTCGTTACTGATAAGTACTCTTTACTCGTTCCATGTTATGTCATCCCTTGTGACCTAGTCACATGCTTGCAAGCTAATTAGATGACATTCCACCGAGAGGGCCCAGAGCATATATATCCGTCATATGGATGGACAAATCCCAATCTTGGTCCATGCGCTTCAACACATACTTTCAGAATACCCAATGACACCTTTATGACCACCCAGTTACGAAGCGGTGTTTGATGCCATCAAAGTACCCATCCGGTGATGGTGATTAACATAACCTCATGGTCGAAGGATTAGGTTACTATGTATTTTAAAGCTTATAGCAAACGAACTTAATGACTTGATCTTATGCTATGCTTACTACGGGTGTGTGTCCATCACATCATTCTCCTGATGATATGATCTTGTTATTAACGACATCCAATGTCCATGATCAGGAAACCATGATCATCCATTAATCAACAAGCTAGTTTAACAAGAGGCTTACTAGGGATTCTTTTATGTTTACAAAACACACAAGTATCAATGTTTCCGGTTAATACAATTATAGCATGGGATGTAAACATTTATCATAAACATAAAGATATAATAATAACCACTTTATTATTGCCTCTTGGGCATATCTCCAACAGTCTCCCACTTGCACTAGAGTCAATAATCTAGTTAAAAACTTGTGCATTCAACACCTATGGCTTTCTGGTGTTGTATAGACACTATTGCTAGTGGTAAACATAATCTTCGGATCTGACACTTCCAGGTCCATGTGTATTTGCATGTCCTTGCGTCTCTACGCATTACTCATTCTCCAATGAGATGGCATTGTATAAATTTGGTCCTTTGGTGAGACCTTTAGTTCCTTGGGATTAAATCATGCTGATACAATCGTCATACAATGTATCTTCATAGTATTATCCCGCTATGAACCACACCTAGTTTGATAACAAACTACTTAACACAAATACCCTCCTTTGCTGCTACTATAGCAGTTATATACTTAGCCTTTTGTTGTAGTATCTGTCACAATATCTCAACTTTGGAACTCATCCAAATCCATCATGGAACATCCTTTCCATTATATTGTGTCACCCATAGTCTAAAATGAAATAAATTTAATTTGTATCTTGTGACAAAACTAGTATCAATGTAACACTTTACAATGAACTACCTTTAACTATTTGTCACTTATACATGATATATTCTTAGTTCTTCCAAAGCTCATAAGAATATCTTTACTATTGTCCAATGATCATCTTATGAATCATTCTGGTATATGCTCATAACATTTAGAGCATAGGACATATCTGGATGTGTACATCTCAAACAATGATTGATCAAAATATTCTTGTGATTTCACCAAGTGTCAAAACACTTGAATCTCGTGTCAACACACTTGAATCTTGATTTAGTCCTTTCCGTGCATCAAGAACCTTTCTTGTTGTTTCCATATTGAACTCATTCAACATCTTATCTATGTACATTTGGCAAAACCATATTAGCGCCTCAATCTATTCATATAGACATTGATGTCTAATTCTCGAGTTATGCCTAAGTCTTTCATCGAAATGAAATTCTTAACCTGTGTCAATAAAAGATACATTATTTCTAATCAACAATATGTCTTTCACATAATGTATTAGAAATATGTCTTAGCGCTCCCACTTAATTTTTTGCAAAATGCAAACATCTTCATCGTCTCTGATGAAATTAAACCTTTTAACAGTTTCATCACGGTGAAGATTCCAACTCCGCGATGCTCACTTCAACCATTGAAGTTTTTGCATACTCTTTTAGCATCCTTTGAATTAACAAAACCCTTTGGATCGTGTCATGTACACGTCCTAGGTAACCATTCTATTAGAAGAACTTGTTTTGTTTGTTCAACTACCATATACCAAAATATATATAGTGGTTGCTACATTAATCCGTCCAGACTAAATATCGCTATGAAAGATCAAATCTTATCATAGTCAATTCCTTGAACATTGTCGTAAACTCTTTCCGACATGTCAACTATTTCATAGATTTGAAACATCCATGTCTATTTCTTTATAGATCCAAACACGACCGATAGGCTTCACGCCTTTCCGGAGGGTCTTCTAAGTTCAGAAACTTGATTTCTCGTGTATGGATACTATCACGGATTCCTTGACTTCTAGTCATTTTATGGAGTTAGGGCCCATCATCGCTTCTTTGCATGTAGTCAGTTCATCATTGTCAAAACAATAACGACTTGCTTATCAAATCTTACTATTTGATTCTTACCGACCCACATGGTTCTATAGGAACTCTAATCTCCGAGATCACACCTTTTGTAATCACGAGAGCCATGAGCATTGTGGCCGCCACCGGGACACTTTCCGGCGCTGCGCTACTTAGCACATATAGCTAAGGTTCAACAACCTTATCAAAGTTCTATTGTCCTCCCACTTAACTTTTCACGAAAAATTCTTTCTCAAGAAACTTGACGTTCCAAGCGACAAACTCTTTTGTCCTCGGCGTTATGGAGAAATTCCCAACAAATTCTTTGGAATAACCTACAAAGACGTGCTTATCCGACTTTGGTTGTAAACATTTTACTTATGCCTAGCATACCAAAAATTGAAGAAAGGACAACCTGGGTTTTATCCCAAACCATGACTTATATGGTGTCATTTCAACGGATCACGATGGAGCTCTTTTCAGTGTAAAAGCGGTAGTCACTAAAGCTTTAATCTTTAATATATAATGGCAGTTTTATAAATGACACCTTTGATCTTACCATGTCAAACAAGGTTTCATTACATATCTTGAACACTCCATACTCCTATGGTGTTTTGGGAAATGCAAATCCATGGAACGATTCCTCAAATCTTAGGTGTTTTGCTAAACTTGTAACTCAAACATCTTTCTTTATGATCCAATCATAAACTCTTTTATTTTCTTGTTACAATGATTTTCCACTTCATCTTGAAAGTCTCTGAACATTTTTCAAATGTTTCATACTTCTTCCTTATTGAGTAAGTATATACATATACTCACTCAAATCTTTGGAGAAAGCATATGAAGTTGAAATCCATCGCCCACGACTACACATAATGGACTATATACATCAATATGTACAAATTCCAATCAGTTAGTCGTCCGTTCCTCTTTTGGCCTACGAACGGAGTTTTAATTATCTCCAGGAAAGTATCACAAGCGTCATTTGATCTAAATCAAAGACTCCAAAAATCCATCTAACAGGTCATACAAGTTAAACAAACCCATACCAGCGGCAGTAGCATGTTCACTACGGTGTACATCCTTTTCTTCTTTCTTCTATGAGTCCTACAAAAGGTTAGTCTCTTCCACACCAGAAGTGGACAATAATGCATTACTACTGAAGTTATCAAAACAATAAGAGTATATATGATGTACTACTCCTTAGACTCTATCTAGTGATTTATTTTCTTCATTTATATTTCTCATGCGAGCTAGCAACTCACAACAACCAGTAAAAAAGCACATATTCTAAAACTTCCACATCAACAAAGCCTTCATTACTTTTATTATAAGATGCTAATGTGGTATCAATGCTACACTCACATTGATAATTAATATGATATATGGATCCGCAATATTCACACAAAAAATTGTATGAGGCACATAACATGGAGGAATAATGTTTCAACCATTCCAACCATTCCTCTAATATGTCTTGCCTCGTAACATAATATCCAAAAGTTCCAACTTTCTTCCCCTCCATTGCGAGCTTCATCTGTTCAAAAATAGCAATCTTGGAAGGCATGATTAGTAGCAAATGTTTTTATAGTTTTTGTTTTATAAATTTTTATGGGTTTTTGGTTTTATAATTTTTTTGTTCTTTTCAAATAAGTGAAAACAGTAAATAGCAACAAACGAAAATAAACTATGTGTGAGTGGGTAGGTAAAAACCAAGCGCTATGCTCCCCAGCAACGGCGCCAAGTTGATGACTCGTTTCTTGCGTCCAACAACACGGTTATTGCAGTACTCGTAGCGGCAAATATTTATTAGAAAGATCGATCTCAAAGGAGCTTTGCAGGATGGAAACCACACAACCCCGTAACTGCGTTGTCAATGTAGCCACGTTCGCACCCAAAACAGTGTTTGGAAATAGTCTACTCTATAGGTTACTATAATAGCAATGAATGAGCGACTAACTAAGAGCAAAGTAAATAACAAAAGTAAAGTAGAGCAAGAGAGTATCTATGAAGTGTTGTGTAATATGATTGAGGGGTTCTCAAGGAGTGTAGGATTCACCACTAGCATGGAATAATTATGAATGACTAGGATAACCTATTTCTTATGCCATGATGTATGTGGAAAGAGCTTTTGGGTCCGTAGCATAAAAAACAAAAAAATTCCTACGATGAGAACTATACGCCAGGATCTATCTACTAGATACAGAGCAACGGGTGGACATACATCCATGGAGAACTTACCCTCAAAGACAACGAGTTTTGTTAACGAGTAGGAACTCGTGGTTGATGTAGTCGTACGCTTGCCGATCTCAAGATCGTGTGGAATTCCGAGCGCCACAAATCAGCAGCGCATCCGTCCTCGCACACACGTTCAAGCCACCGGACAACCTCCACCTCCTCGCTCCAGCGAATCAGTGGAAGCAGCAACTCCTTCCAGACGCAAGGCCACCGGGAACATGTATCTCGCTAATCCGAGACCATGGGGAAATATCTAGAGGGGGAGAGAGAGATCCTTCACGAGGAGGTGTGTGGATGAAGGAGGGAATGGGTGGCCTTTTATAGGAGGAGGGGGTGCCCCCTCTCTCCATGGCCGGCGCATGGGGGGGTGACCCCTCACCTCCCCCATTCATGTGGTGGTAACTCCTCCACATTAAAATGCCCCTTAACATTCTCTTTTAAAGTCTCCACTTTAAATGCATTAAATTTCTCCAAATTTAATGCTCTCTCATTTAATAAAACTCTTTTATTTATTTTATTCAGAATTTTGTAATTACTTTAATTAACAAACATTCACATAAAACCCCTTGCAACATTTCAATATTACATGCAGAACCACTTTCTGCAATTTCACCCGAAACAATTCCGGTTTTTATCGAAACATTTCCTGCGCTTTGCAATCCTTTTGTCTGCAACATATGTGCTCCTAAAATGGTGTCCGGCAACCCTTAAGTGTGTCACCCTACGGTTCGCGAATAATGCAGACATGATTGAGACTCCTCTCAAATCAATAATCAGAAGCGGGACCTGGAGATCCATACTGACTCATTCATATTCAACGATGACTTCTGTGATCGTGAGAACCTTTAACGTCAGCAATTTAATCCCTTTGTCTCATGATATAATACATGTCCGAGATTCGATCATCGGTATCCAAATACCTAGTTTGATCTCGTTACCGACATGCACTCTTTTCTCGTTCCCGTGATATAACATTCTAGTGATCACATCACTTGCTTGCAAGCTATCTTAATGTGATATCACCGAGAGGGCGCAGAGTATATCTATCCGTCATCTGGATTGACAAATTCCACTCTTGATCCATGAGCCTCAACATAACACCTTCGTAGTACTGAACCCATCTTTATAGTCACCCTGTTACGGTGTGACGTTTGAAGTTATCAAGATACTCTTCCGGTGTTAGCGATTAACATGATCTCATGGTCTAAGGACTAAGACTACTTTGTATGATGTTATAGCAATATAAACATAATGACTTGATCGTAATGCTATACTTCGGATGAATGTTCATCACATCATTTCACAAATGCTGTGACCTTGTTATTAACAACATCCAATGTCCATGATCAGGAAACTTTGATCATCTTCTTAATCAACAAGCTAGTCTATAAGAGAGGCATAACTAGGAACCCTTTTTTGTTTATTAAACACACATGTATTGATGTTTCCTATCAACACAATTATAGCATGCAAAATAAACATCTATCATATACAAGAAATATATAATAACAACTTTATTATTGCCTCTCAGGGCATATTTCCTTCAGTCTCCCACTTGCACTAGAGACAATAATCTAGTTCACATAGTGATAAATCTAACACCCATGGAGTTCTGGTGTTGATCATGTTTTCCCTAGGGAGTACTTTAGTCAACGGATCTGCTACATTTAGGTCCGTGTGCACTTTACAAATCTTTATATCTCCATCCTTGACATGCTCGCGGATGGAGTGAAACCGGCGCTTAATATGTTTGGAATTCTTGTGAGACCTTGGTTCCTTTGCGTTGGCTATGGCTCCATTGTTGTCACAATAGATCACCATCGGGTCCAACGCACTGGGAACCACACCCAGTTCTGTAATGAACTCTTTCATCCAAACTGCCTCTTGCACCGCTTCTGAAGCAGCAACATATTCCGCCTCCGTTGTTGATCCAGCCACCACAGGTTGTTTGGAACTCCTCCAACTAACTGCTGCTCTGTTCAAGAGAAATACGTATCCGGATTGAGACTTAGAGTCATCCGGATCGGTGTCAAAACTAGCATCGACATAACACTTAGCGACTAGCTCTTCTTCACCTCCGTATATAAGAAGCATATCCTTAGTTCTTCTCAAGTACTTGAGGATGTTCTTTACCGCTATCCAGTGTTCCGAACCTGGATCAGATTGGTACCTACTAGTCAAACTAATAGCATGTGCCACATCCGGTTTTGTACATAGCATGGCATACATTATAGAGCCTATGGCAGAGGCATAGGGGATCTTATCCATCATCTATCTTTCTTCCGCCGTAGCTGGACTTTGAGTCTTACTCAATGTCTTGCCTTGCAACATAGGTAAGAACCCCTTCTTACTTTCGTCCATATTAAACTTCTTTAATATCTTATCAAGGTATGTACTCTGCGATAGCTCAATTAGGCGTCTTGATCTATCTCTATAGATTTTAATGCCTAATATATATGAAGCTTCACCAAGGTCCTTCATCGAAAATTTGCTGTTTAGATAACTTTTAACACTGTTTAAAAGATCTATATCATTTCCAATCAATAATATGTCATCCACATATAATATCAGAAATGCCACATTGCTCCCACTCACTTTCTTGTAAATACAAGCCTCTCCATAAGTTTGGACAAATCCAAACTCTTTGATCACCTCATCAAAGCGGAGATTCCAACTCCGTGATGCTTGCTTCAGTCCATAGATGGATCGCTGAAGTTTGCACACCTTATTAGCATCCTTAGGATCGACGAAACCCTTTGGCTGTATCATATACAACTCTTCTTCAATATTACCATTGAGGAACGCAGTTTTGACATCCATCTGCCATATTTCATAATCGAAATATGTAGCAATTGCTAACATAATCCTAACCGACTTAAGCATCGCTACGGGAGAGAATGTCTCATCGTAGTCAACTCCTTGAATTTGTCGAAACCCCTTTGTGACAAGTCGAGCCTCATAGATGGTTACATTACCATCAGCATCAGTTTTTCTTTTGAAAATCCATTTATTCTCAACGGCCTTTCGATCATGAGGTAAGTCCACCAAGGTCCAAACCTGGTTTTCGTACATGGATTCCATCTCAGATTTCATGGCTTCTAGCCATTTGTTGGAATCAGGGCTCATCATCGCTTCTTCATACGTCGCAGGGTCATCTATTTCATCAATCATGAAATTCATAACAGGATTGCCGTACAGTTCAGGAGCTGCACGTGTCCTGCTTGACCTGCGAGGTTCGGTAGTGTCCTCTTTCGGAGTTTCATGATCAATATCATTAGCTCTCTCTTCATTAGGTGAAGTCAACTCCGAAACAACTTCCGGTGTTGCGCTACTCGCCATTTCATGAAGAGAAGGTTCAATAACCTCTTCGAGTTCTACCTTCCGACTACTCACACCTTTCGCGAGAAACTCCTTCTCAAGAAAGGATCCATCCTTGGCAACAAAGACCTTGCCCTCGGATCTGTGATAGAAGGTATACCCAATCGTTTCCTTAGGGTATCCTATGAAGACGCATTTTCCGCTTTGGGTTCGAGTTTATCCGGTTGAAGTTTCTTCACATAAACATCACATCCCCAAACTTTAAGAAATGACAGCTTAGGTTTGTTTCCAAACCATAATTCATACGGTGTCTTTTCAACGGATTTAGATGGTGCCCTATTTAAAGTGAATGTATCGGTTTCCAGTGCATAACCCCAAAATGACAGTGGCAAGTCAGTCAGAGACATCATAGATCGAACCATATCCAATAAAGTATGATTACGATGTTCTGACACACCATTACGTTGTGGTGTTCCGGAAGGCGTGAGTTGTGAAACTATTCCACACTCTTTCATGTGTGTGCTAAACTCGTAACTTAGATACTCTCCTCCATGGTCAGACCGTAGAAATTTGATCTTTCTATTACGATGATTTTCCACTTCATTCTGAAATTCCTTGAACTTTTCAAAAGTTTCAGACTTGTGTTTCATCAAATAGATATACCCGTATCTACTCAAATCATCCGTGAAAGTAACAAAATAATGATATCCACCTCGCGCCGACACACTCATTGGTCCACACAAATCAGTATGTATGATTTCCAATAAATTTGTCGCTCGTTCCATTGAACCGGAAAACGGCGTTCTAGTCATCTTGCCCATAAGGCATGGCTCACATGTATCAAATGATCCAAAATCAAGTGATTCCAAAAGTCCATCAGAATGGAGTTTCTTCATGCGTTTAACGCCAATATGACCTAGACGGCAGTGCCACATATATGCAGATATATCATTATCAAGTTTAATCCTTTTAGCATCAACATTATGAATATGCGTAATACTACTATCGAGATCCAATAGAAATAAACCATTCAACACAGGTGCATGACCATAAAAGATATTATTCATATAAATCGAACAACCATTGTTTTCAGATTTAAACGAATAACCACTTTGCATCAAACATGATCCGGATACAATGTTCATGCTTAGTGCAGGCACCAAATAACAATTATTCAGGTTTATAACTAATCCCGATGGCATATGGAGAGGCAGCGTTCCGACGGCGATCACATCAACTCTTGATCCATTGCCGCCCCGCATCGTGACCTCATCCCTTGCTAGTTGTCACTTGTTCCGCAGCCCCTGAACCGAGTTACATATATTAGCAACCGATCCCGTATCAAATACCCAGGTGCTACTGCGAGTACTAGTCAAGTACACATCAATAACATGTATATCACATATACCTTTGTTTGCCTTGCCGGCCTTTTTGTCCGCCAAATACTTGGGGCAGTTGCGCTTCCAATGGCCAGTCCCCTTGCAATAGTAGCACTCGGTGTCAGACTGAGGGCCAGCTCGGGGTTTCTTTTCAGGCACGGCAACAGATTTGCCGCCCTTCTTTCCCTTATTCTTGCCTTTCTTGTCCTTCTTGAAACCGGTGGTCTTATTGATCATCAACACTTGATGTTCTTTCCTAATCTCCACTTCTGCAGTCTTAAGCATTGACAGAAGCTCGGGAAGAGACTTCTTCATGCCCTGCATATTATAGTTCATCACAGAGCTCTTGTAGCTAGGTGGCAGAGATTGGAGAACACGATGTATGCCTAAGTCAATGGGAATCGTTATTCCCAAGGACACAAGCTTATCGGCGTACCCAGACATTTTGAGTACGTGCTCACTAACGGAGATGTTCTCTTCCATCATGCAGCTAAAGAACTTTTCAGAAGCATTATAACTCTCTACGGCAGCATGGGTATCGAAAATCATTTTCAATTCTCCCATGGTATCAAAGGCATTGCCATTTTCGAAACGTTTTTGAAGTTCTGGTTCTAGCCCATACAGTATGCCGCAATGAACTAAGTTGTGGTCCTCCTGACGAGTTATATAGACGTTCTTTTCCTCGTCAGGGGCATCAGGAGCTGGTGGGGGGCCTAGCGGCGCCTCTAGCACATATTGCTTTTGTGCAGCAGTGAGGAGAATCCTCAAATTCATAGCCCAGTTGGTGAAGTTGCTACCATTCGCAGCAAGCTTCTCTTTCTCCATGAACACATTGAAATTCAAAGCAGGTGGTGCCATCTACAACAGAATTTGTAAAATATATTTAGACTAAGTTTATGATAGATTGAGTTCAACTAATCCAAATTACTAATGAACTCCCACTCAAAAACGACATCCCTCGTGTCCTTTTGGTGATTACATGAACCAAATCCACTACACCAAGTCCGATCATCACGTGAGTCGGTGTAGCTTCAAAGGCGAGTATCTATATAGGCATCATATCAACTATATGACTCATGCTTAACCTTTCGGTCCGTGTTCCGAGGCCATGTCTGTACATGCTAGGCTCGTCAAGTAAGAACCTTAGTATTCGCGTGTGTAAAACTGTCTTACACCCGTTGTATGAAAGCGTAGAGTCGAGAACACCTGATCATCACATGATGCCTCAAAACACGATCCACAAAACGGTGCATACTTAAGGAAGAACACATTTTATCTTGATATCTAAATGAGGGATCATCTTATAATGCTACCAAAAGCGCCAAACTAGCAATATAAGATGCTAACATCTAATGTGTGAAGTGAGGTGATATGGTCCATGCATTTGATCTCTATCATTTGCATCGTGGTATGATCTCTATCATTCCTTTGTGTGTAAGGCCAAGGTCTATGGAACTTACACGTTAAGTGAGTTGTAAGAGTATCTATCATACATCTACTTACAACAATACCATATCAAGACACTAGCCCAGCAACGATCTAAACTAGACGCCTCTAATTTATCAATTGCAAGTTTTATGTGGCTTAGGGCTTTCAGAGATAGAACCGGTCTTACCTACGAACATGAACCACAACAAGGATAACCAAGTTATTAGCAACTCGTTGTAAATCAGATATTGACTATAGTAGGAGAGACAGACACCCGCCAGCCACTTATGCAAAACAAGTTGCATGTCAGTCGTGGAACCGGTCTCATGTACGATGACATGTAAGGTTGGTCCGGGCCGCTTCATCCCACTATGCCACCAATATCCAAAGTACATAGAAGATGCAATCACATGATCATCATCGCCCACATATAAACATATGTGTACTACCCGTGCAAAGCACCTACGCATAGATCAGGCTCTGATACCACTGTTGGGTCCGCAACATAGAAAACAAAAAAATTCCTATGATGAGAACTATATGCCAAGATCTATCTACTAGATACAGAGCAACGGGTGGACATACATCCATGGAGAACTTACCCTCGAAGACAACGAGTTTTGTTAACGAGTAGGAACTCGTGGTTGATGTAGTCGTATGCTTGCCGATCTCAAGATCGTGTGGAATTCCGAGCGCCGCAAATCAGCAGCGCATCCGTCCTCGCACACACGTTCAAGCCACCGGACAACCTCCACCTCCTCGCTCCAGCGAATCAGTGGAAGCAGCAACTCCTTCCAGACGCAAGGCCATCGGGAACATGTATCTCGCTAATCCGAGACCATGGGGAAATATCTAGAGGGGGAGAGAGATCCTTCACGAGGAGGTGTGTGGATGAAGGAGGGAATGGGTGGCCTTTTATAGGAGGAGGGGGTGCCCCCTCTCTCCATGGCCGGCGCATGGGGGGGTGACCCCTCACCTCCCCCATTCATGTGGTGGTAACTCCTCCACATTAAAATGCCCCTTAACATTCTCTTTTAAAGTCTCCACTTTAAATGCATTAAATTTCTCCAAATTTAATGCTCTCTCATTTAATAAAACTCTTTTATTTATTTTATTCAGAATTTTGTTAATTACTTTAATTAACAAACATTCACATAAAACCCCTTGCAAGATTTCAATATTACATGCAGAACCACTTTCTGCAATTTCACCCGAAACAATTCGTGTTTCTATCGAAACATTTCCTGCGCTTTGCAAACCTTTTGTCTGCAACATATGTGCTCCTAAAATGGTGTCTGGCAACCCTTAAGTGTGTCACCCTACGGTTCGCGAATAATGCAGACATGATTGAGACTCCTCTCAAATCAATAATCAGAAGCGGGACCTGGAGATCCATACTGACTCCTGCATATTCAACGATGACTTCTGTGATCGTGAGAACCTTTAACGTTAGCAATTTAATCCCTTTGTCTCATGATATAATACATGTCCGAGATTCGATCATCGGTATCCAAATACCTAGTTTGATCTCGTTACCGACATGCACTCTTTTCTCGTTCCCGTGATATAACATTCTAGTGATCACATCACTTGCTTGCAAGCTATCTTAATGTGACATCACTGAGAGGGCCCAGAGTATATCTATCCGTCATCTGGATTGACAAATTCCACTCTTGATCCATGAGCCTCAAAATAACACCTTTGTAGTACCGAACCCATCTTTATAGTCACCCTGTTACGGTGTGACGTTTGATGTTATCAAGATACTCTTCCGGTGTTAGCAATTAACATGATCTCATGGTCTAAGGACTAAGACTACTTTGTATGATGTTATAGCAATATAAACATAATGACTTGATCGTAATGCTATACTTCGGATGAATGTTCATCACATCATTTCACAAATGTTGTGACCTTGTTATTAACAACATCCAATGTCCATGATCAGAAAACTTTGATCATCTTCTTAATCAACAAGCTAGTCTATAAGAGAGGCATAACTAGGAACCCTTTTTTGTTTATTAAACACACATGTATTGATGTTTCCTATCAATACAATTATAGCATGCAAAATAAACATCTATCATATACAAGAAATATATAATAACAACTTTATTATTGCCTCTCAGGGCATATTTCCTTCAAGAGCTCCATAATAAGATGTTCACTACAAAGCTTGTAGGAAGCCACTTTGCTGAGCGAAGAGTGAGGTTACCTCTAAATAACCACTGTGATGTCTGAGAGCTGTCACCCATACAAACCATCGTAATTAAGGGTTTCCTCGTGGATATTGGAATTAGCTTAGGGAGTCCCTCTTTAATCCTCCTTTGACCGTGTAGGTTACGAGCTGGCGCCAATCTGTCATGGGGCCATTCCGGGTACGCTTCCAAGGCACGTCCAAAGGATTTCTCCCCCCTTTAGTCTCGAGGGCAAATGATATGCGGCAGACTACACATTCCATCTAAAGAGAGAGATCAAACACAAATCATAGATCAATGGATCTTTGTATACAAGTAATAGATCATCTTTATTTCAATGCATAATAATACTAGGGTTTCACCATCTCTCCCCAAGAACAAGGCAACTACTCATACATGAAGGGGATCAATATCATGGCAATTGTATGGATGCAATATGAAGGTACAATTGAATACAAGTGCAAATCCATAATAGAGATTGGATCAAAACAAAGTAAATAAAGGGAATCGAAGTTGGAGAAGTTGTTGATGAAGATCGATGCGTAGCCCTTCAAGATGCAAGTGTCCCCTCTCCCTTGAGTGCTATGGTGATGTAGATCTTGTGGGTGGCGTCTATGGAGGCGACGGAGCGGCAGGGCTCCACCTCTATGGCGTGTGTGGACTCTCTCTTGTTCTAGGGTTTTCCTCTCTTTAAATAGGCATCTAGAGGTCGGTTTTGCGAACCGCCGAAGCTAGGGGCCGAATATGCCCATTGGGCCTTCACAAATGTTGTTCCATTTGATGAAACTAAGCCGTCGGAGGGCGGTATGGCCGTATGGTATGGGTGGGCTCCGTCCGTACCAGTGGTCGTTAAGCCTTTTGAACTCTGTAGTGTTTTGGTCGCTATTTCTTCATATGGACTCCAGTTGAGGTGTTTTTTGACTTGTTGGATTCGTATGGACAAGGGATACAACACCATGGCCTTGGATATTCATTTGGAGTTGATGGAAAAATCCACTTTTTCCTCCCTTCAAATGGCTAAGTGTGGTGCCTACAACTCCTCCACATTGAATCCTCTTCGCTCCTTTTATCCATGATTCTCCATAGCACCTACACACAGATCAAAGACAAGAAAAAGATAATAAAATACTAATAAAAGTACTAATGTGCAAAGTCCATATGAAAATGAATGAGAACTAGGAACCAATACATGATAGGCATTGTTGTAGAAAGATGTAGCATGTGATGAGTGAAAATATGAATAATTTTTATACTTAAATATGCATCAATTTTATTTGGTGCCGGCGCAAACCGTTATTGTTATCTGGTGCCCCCAGGCCGAACCCAACCCACGGGGGGAGGGCAAGCGAGGGAACCGGATGTCGTGTTTCTAGCAGGAAGGGGCAGAGAAGAAGGCACACGAAATGGTTGGTCGTCATGGGCCACCCCTGTCAGCGTCAGTGGCCGAGGCATTTGGTCCGCTCTTAGTCTGTCTTCCTCCTCGCCTACCATGCCCCAGTAATGGCGTTGCTGATCGCCGATCAGCCTTTTGCAGGCAATCAGCCGATGCGTCTCGTCCGCTCTCCTTGCATGCCGTGCCCAACATTATGGCCGTATCCCTCGCCTGGTTGTTAAAAACCCCTCTTCCCCACTCCTTGAATGCATTCCATCCTCGCAGCCTCCTCTCCCGTCTTTCCCAACCACCCATAGTCGGCCATGGAGAGGTTTCCCTCGGGCGGTGCTCGCTGCGCGTCCACGAGGCGCGGGCGCTGGGGGAGGCGGGCTACCCGACGCCACCAGACATGCGGTGCCACCTCGGCCTGCTCATCGACCTAGAGGGCGGCGACAACGGGGCCGGGTGCTCGGGCTAGGGAGGCGGTGGGTGGCGATTCGGGCTAGGACTGCAGTACCATGCCGCCACCGAAGTAGGAGCCCAGCGATGACGACGATGACTACGCGGCAGCGATGTACAGTCGTCTTGGACTAGGCGGGCGTGGCCGGGGCCGCTACTAGATTAGGGTTTTTTCTAAGTTTTGTACAAACATGTTTGAACTGTTGTGAAATCGAGAGTATTTTCGTGTTTCTATGAATTTCTAAATGTTTGATTTTTTTGTATGGGGGCATGGCTCGGAGTCAACGCCCCCAAAATCTTGAACCAATCCGGCGTCCCCCTATACGATCGAAAATCGAGCCGCGCCAGACGCCACGTGAGGGGACGAGTGGAGATGGTATGAGAAGATCGAAGTGGAACTCGATGCGGTCGACCCAACAGTAGAGATGTGGCGGGCATGCGAGATAGAACCGACACCCAAGCCACGCCGCATTTCCGGCGCCTACGTGGTGGCGTGTAGCAAGACAGTTCGACGCACTCAATTCACCCCTGAATTTAAGGCCAAAAATGGGGCAACCAGACAAAACTAAAGACAACGTGTGCTCGTTTGAGGGCAAATTTGGCTCGGTTTACTATTTTTTGACCCCCAAATAGACAAATGGGGCAATTTTGGGTGTCCTGAAGTTTGCCCTAAATCGTCTGAGCCGCGGGCAGACCAGTAGAGTAGCAGAAGTTAAACGGATTGTGCGTCCTGCCATGCAGATCCCACTAAGCCCACACATGGACACAGCGCAACCACTCTTGTCTCAGAGCAGCTCTAAGAGACCCGTTTACAGGCCCACGCGAAATCGGCCGCTCTAACGGAGCCCGTTAATCAGCCCGGCCCATAAAAACATTTTCAGTGGCCTGTTAACCGCCCGTGTTGACCTGTACAAATAGAGGTCGTGTCGGCGAGTAGGGGTCAAACCCATTGTTTCTCCCGCCCCTCCCAACCCTAACGATTCCGCCGCCAGCTCAAACTCCGGCGAGCAATCCACGCTGCCCTCGAGTCATGTCTTCCCGTAGTGGTAGGTTTGGAGTCTGGGGAGGGAGATGCAGAGGAGGGGGTGGCGGCGACCGCCCTCCATGCCGCCTCACCGACGACGCACACGCGAAGTTCGTGCGCTTCGAGGTGGCGAAGAAGCGGGCCGCCCTTAAATGGGTGAACCATGATGAGTCGACGCCGCCGTCCCTCCGCGCCTACGCATCGGCGTGGTGGCTGGAGGTGAGGGTGTCTCGCCGCGCCGCGCAGATCCGTGGGCACGCCACCTCCGGGGAGGGATCCTCGTGCGGCCCGCTCCTCCCTCCCCTTCCTCCACTGACGGCTTCAGCTCGCCGTCTCCTCCGCGTGCGTGCGTTCTCGGCAAGGCGGACTACGCCAACGGCATCGACGAGGAGCAGATGGCGCTCGAGCTCCTGACGCGCGAGTCCGAGCTCGTTGTCGAGGTGGAGCTCGAGATCGAGCAGGCCGAGCAGCGCCGAGCCATCTTGCTCGTCCAGGCGCGCAAGGCCGAGGAGAGGGAGGAGGCGCGCGCTTCGACCGAAGTCTAGCATCGGCGCCGTCATCAAGCTCGAGGTCGGCGACCTCATCGACCTCACCGAATGAGGTCCTCGCCGCTCCAATGCCGGCACGCCCTGCAGCTCCCGCCGACGAAGACGAGGGCTCAATTTTGGTCTAGGACGCGGCGGCGCCCCGCGGTAATCCATGTAGGCATCGTACAACTTTTAAATTGCTGCCTAAGTATATGTAATTGTATGTATGGCCCAAGAACTTTGATCAGACACGAGTTTGTCATTCCCGTTTTACCCGCGTAATTTCATATTTTCAGTTCATGTTTATAGGTTCTATTCTACGCAACCAATTTACGAACTGTGAACTCGGTTTTGAGTCGTCTAAGATAAAATGTCAGCTTTTCTACTTAATACCAGCCGGTGGGAGGACTTGTCTAGATAAAATGTCCAGTCTGCTTATGCCGTGCTCTATTACCAATGCCAGGTTTTCTTGGTTGGCCTGCTTTTGTAGCTGCAACGCCTTGTATAATCAAAACCAGTTGAAAGCTATTGTGGCACTATTGCAAACCATTCCATGAATTCGAGAATTACGTAATCATGTTGTCTGTAGAGTTTTACTGGATCTTGATCCTTTGGTCTCTAATTGTGTTTCGTTGGTGATGAGTTTGTCGGTTCTTTGATACCATATGGTCTTTCCACTTTATCCACCATACTACAGTAAATTCAGTGGTCATTCTTCCTAATCCGGATCCTTGTTTTCTGAATAACTTCCACAGGATTTTTAGTTCATGTATATCATGCTGTAGTACTTCAGCGAATGCACTTTTTTTTCTCCAGCAAGAGACTTTATTTTGCAAGCGACAACAATGTAACAAACACCATGCAAACATCTGAACGAATTGCCAACCAAACCATGATTCTGAAGTAGTAGTAGATAATACAAAAAATATATGATTGACAGCACATTCATAGCAGCAAACACTGTGATATAAATAATAAATGAACAAGCTCATTTATTTTACAAACAACATGCAAACATCTGAACGAATTGCTAACCAAACTAATAGAAGATTCTGATGTAATACTAGATAATGCAAAAAAAAAAAGATGATTGACAGCACATTCATGCAACCTGGATAAGGATGCACATTCAGCACATACTGTGATCATAAATGATAAATAAACAGCTCAAGCTCTTAGGAGAGCTCCCTATCATAAATTTCATTAACATCTAAAGGAATGTCAGAAAGGGACATACAAATATTCAGATGACATATGTGCATCCTTCAGGTTCTTAAAATCGGGAAGTGTATCTTCAAAAGCTGGCACGTATTCCCGGTGACGCCTGGGCAGATATACAGCGTCTTGGATTCCATCTTCCGGTGCAACTCATAATACTATGACTGATCTGCAAATTACCCTGGCCAGGGGTGTTAAAAATACCATGTTTCTTGTTACTTTCATGTCTCTTGTAGTGTTAGCTTGAAACATCAAGCATATTACGCTGGCCAGGGGTGTTAAAAAATGGGTTGAGTTGAGACCATGAAAACCGCCAAGTCATTTTTCTCTAAGCTTTTTTAACCAGCGAAGGAGATTTGCTGGTTTCCTCGCGGTTTCAACATCAAACTGGCTTTGACACCCCTGATCCTGGCTAAAGAGTATGCTAAATATAAATATGAGCAGTTTGGCAAACAAATTCCTAGGATAAAATGCAACAACACTTACCAGGCTAATTTAGTTTCTTAGCAATAGTTTACTGCTAAACACAATATGCAGTCACTTCCTTCCTGCGATATTAAACAACCATCAGTCCTTCGTCGCCAAAATGTAAAGACATGCTAACACAGCTAAACACAAATATTAATAACCTTCATCAGGACATACTACATGTTGCCTTGTTATGCAGCAGAGCCATAACTTTATTTCTTAAAATCGGAAGTGAAGCCTTAACAGCGGGCGCATATGCATGTCCAAACGTTCCTACCAGAGCTTCTGCCTCCTGATTTCGGGAATCTGTCACCCTCGCTGGCGGCTGTATTGCACACTTCTCCTCGCACGCTGGCTTCTCATGCAGGTATATGTCCTTCAGATTGACTGCGGCTTCCATGACAGTTGTGATATAATCCAAAAACTTGAGTTTTGATTGAAACCCAAAGATCCTGAGCACAGAAAGTTTGCGGTGCTTGAAATCAGATGCTTCCCATTTTGCATCCAAGTCCTTCCTCTCCTCGCTATACGCGAGATCCTTCCTCTGATCCTCATCCCATATCCCCAAACAATCAAAACCTGCAATGCTTCTCATCAGGCAAACATTCGCATTCAACGATGTAAAACAGTAAAAGAGGAAACAGTTTTACCTAACTATCAAGCATTTTAACGTGGCGCAGGAAGTTTGAGACGGTACTAGATCTAACTTTAACATGCAGAGGGAAAAATTATTTCGAGGAAATATACCCTGATGGACAATTCCTCAAGGGAAGGTGCGCCGTGCAGAACAAACAACGTCCATGTCAAATCACATTCTTCTGAAATTGCAGCCAATTCAAAAGCCTTAGTTTGCTGAACACCTGCGACAAGTCTTTCGGATATTCAGGTTTAACCCAAATCTGCAGAAGATAAGAGAGAATGCAAAACATGTTAATGTTAACCAAACTAAAGATAACTACCTTCATCATCAACAAGATTGTAACCTTCACTAACCTTTTCTCTTTGGAAGCCCAGATGGAGGTTGCTTATGGTAGCTTTGCCAAGAAATTCACTTAACTTGAGCATCTTGTGCCATGAACGAGCCGTATTACTGATGCTCACGGTGTGGGAGCAGTGGGACATAACCAAAAGACAAAGGATCATCAAGAGACATCCAAGAAGAAAGAGTCAGCATTGTGAGCTCTGGCAGCCTGTTCAGATCAACCCTTTCAAAATTACACCTGACAATCTCAAGCTCACAGAGTCGTGGGTGTTCCACTGTTAGCAAGGACCGAAACCCCATGTCACAGTTGTCCAAGCGGAGGAATTCCAGTCGTTTGCATAATCTGAGAAGTTTAGGGATATCTGTTTCACCTAGCATCAAATTCTCTAGATTGAGTCGTGCGAGACAATAGAATGCATACCGACAATTAACAATCAATGACTTTAGCTGCTTCCCGTAAGCGATCCTCTCATCAGAGCTGCATCGAACCGATTCCTTCTCTGTCAAGATTGTGAACTCAACAAAGCCAACCTTATCTGTTTTCATGGTGTTGGCAACAGCCCGGCCAATATTAATGGATCCATCTCCCAAGAAGAATTGCATGCACAGTCGGTGGATGGTGTATGGACTTGTACTCCTGCTTTCCAGAAGGCTCCGGGTTGCTCCAAGCACGGTTGCATTGGCCCAAGCAGCATCACAAGTCCTCTGTTGCACGTTGTCGGTGGAACCAACCATTATGAGAATTTGGGAGAGCATAGTAGGGATCAGCTTCCATCGTCTGGAGAGGATGCTGGTTCTCATGGCATCTGCAACATCAAGGCGATCTATGATATTGACCAACACGTCATCAGGTAAATCGCTGAGCCAATCACGTTGCAAGGCGCTTTCATCTTCTCCTCCCTGTATTTGGCATTGAAGGAAATAAGAGTTATAGTCGGGAAGCTATATCTATATGTTCCGAGAAAAAGATGTAATAATTTTGTTACTTTCCACCAGCAAAAATGCAATCGTGTTATCTTCCACACACAAAAAAGAGCAATTTTGACCACTCTTTTGTACAGTACTATGGTTCCTACTTCGTAGGATTTATCTGCAAGAGCCCAAAATAGAAAGAATTAGAGGACAATGTAACTCACTAGCATGGCTATGGTGGCCCATCGGTTAGGAGTGCTGAGGCCCTTGACGGATGGTTTGCCCATCGATTTGGCAGCCGGCTGCCGAAGATTAGAGTTCGCCATGACACGAGTTGCTGGCCTCCTCTGAAATCTGATAACCTAGGAATCCGGTGAAAACTGATGGGTTCCCCGGAGTCCGGCTGGGCAGATATACAGCGGCTTGGGTTCCGCCTCCGGTGGAAACTAGGAACTTGAAATCGGGAAGGATTCGATTTCCTTTTGTAATCTAAACCGAAAGGGGATCTAATTAGGACTGCAGCTCGGATCGAGATGCTCTAATTGTGGGCTGCGGCTGGGGAAGGAGCTGTTTGATTGCAGCTCCCCAAGGAGCTGCTTATTTGGACGCCTACGCTGACACACGGCTCGATCCTCATTTAGCAACATGAGGAGGAGGGAGTTGTTCGGCGCATGGCAGGCGGCGGCGCATCTCCGGCGAGAGGAGACAGGTTCAGTTCGTTTCTGTTGTGATGTAGTGCGTCGCTGCTTTTGTAGCTACTAGCCCAGTCATCGATTCTGGTCACGGCCCATGGACCCAGGCCCAGCGAGGTTTCATTTCCACCTAATAACAACCTATAGCTAAGAGAGGATCATTCCCCCCCCTCTTTTTATACAGTATATAATTCAAATTGAAGCTCAAAGTACTGCCACATGTCTCGTGCCGGTGTCAGCTTGAAACACCAAGCACATTTTCCTGGCTTGGGGTGCTCAAAAATTGTGTTTTGCCTTTCCAATCAGCGAAATAGATTGACCGAGATTGCATGCTGCCAATTTCCGCGGTTTCAACTGATGACCCCTATTCTTAAGTAGCTTGGGCAAATAAATTCCCAGTACAAAATTCACCAACCCATTCTTGTCAAAGACATGAGGAGACTCCACAATTGAGTCAGAGTATGATCCCATTCCAACCCTCTTCATGGAAATTGTAAAACGAGTGATCTTTATCTCCCATCGTAAGAAGAACTCATTAGCACTATTCTACTAGTAATCCTGATGAATATACTACTGTACTGTACTATAATGAGTATAATAATATGCAGTCATTTCTAGAGATACAAAACAACCAAGACTCTTCATCGCCAAAATATAAAGACACAATAACAGAGCTAGACACAAATATTGATAAGACTTCATCATCAGGACACACATGTTTCCTAGTTATACAGGAGAACGATAACTTCACTTTTTCTTAAAGAACGAAATGAAGCCTTAAAAGCGGGTGCATATGCATGCCCAAACTGCTCCTAACCAGGGTCTTCTCCATTTCTGAGCGCGGGTATCTGTCGCTTTGCGGGCGGATGTATCCACACTCCACCTTGCACGCTGGCATCTCATGCAGGTATATGTCCTTCAGATTGACTGCTGCTTCCATGACAGCTCTTGCATAATCCACAAACTTGTCTTCTGATTGAAACCCAAAGATCCTGAGCACGGAGAGATTAAGGTGCTTAAAATCTGATGATTCCCACTTTGCATCCGCATCCCTCCTCTCCTCGCTATATTCAAGCCTCTTCCTCTTATCCTTATCCCATATCCCCAAACAATCACAAACCTGTAATGCTTCTCATCAGGGAAACATTCACATTCAACGACGTAAAAGAAGAAACAATTTTACCGAGAGCGTCATTTTGGTGCCCATCCCACCAACCATGGTGGACTGGACTTTAAAAAAAAATCAAATTAAAGATTCAAAAAATCTAAAACAGTACTAGGATGTTAGATAATGATTTATAATAAACT